>JAHLJT010008446.1:85762276-85814340 GCA_031308135.1 Acheta domesticus | reverse complement strand
AGCCCACCTCCTAGAGTTACAAAGCCTGCTCACTGTTTTGTGACGTCACCGTAGGTAGTCATGTTTTGCGTCGGCCACTCGTACATTTACCAGGGCGCTTACGTCGGGAATTTCGTTTTCAGTCCTCTCGTATTAAAATATTAATGCATTATAAAAATATTTTTAAAGCAACATTTTAAATAAATTTTGTTTTCAATACAGTATACTTAACCTATTTATTGACAATATCTGTTGAATTAACTGGAAAAATATTCAATTTTTTGCCATTTGTGTCAAAGCCTATCATTTTCTTTTCACAGAATTAAAAAAAATATTTACAGCTTTCCAGCATAAAAGTTTGACTAAATAATTTATTTAATGATTATTATCACAAACACCATGAACTATGACAGCGACGCAACAGACATTACTTTGATTGGTGACTTTTGAAGAAATCCTTATTACAAGAAGTCACTGAAAGCAGTCATCCCTTCTACTCTCACATTTTCTTCAGTGCATATGCCATTAAACTAAATGTTCACCCTTTTTTAATACAAAAATATATCAATTCAGAATTAAAAATATTGTTCTGGACATGTTTTTTAAACTTATTTATTACAAAACATCAAATCTAATTATTTACAATACAATACATTAAACCTAATTATTTACAATACAATACATTAACCTAATTATTTACAATATAATACACTGAACCTACATTTATTTACAATATAATGAATGACAGTTATTTATTTACAATCAAAACTGACAAATTCATTGAAAAGTATTTAGTTTCCTCTGTGATTTCTTTGACGATTTCTTTGATAATTTCTCTGAGAATAACTTATCATTTTCCTTTTTGCAAAAATTTTTAAGAAAAATATTTACAGTTTTCCAGCATACAAGTTTAACTAAATCATTTGCTGAATGGCCATTATCACAAGTGCCAAAAAACAAACAACACTCATTCTCTCTTAAACATTTCAAGATTGTGGAACAACATACATCTCTTTGGTTGGTGGCTTTGAACAACTCCTTTTTACAAGATTCAAGCACTTTATTAATGACAATATAGCCATAGACTGCAATAGTAATCACATCATCAGTAGGATATTTCAAACCTCCACAATCTAATCTCTGTATTAGAGAAAAGTGCTTATTGGCTGGAAGCTCTTTTTTCTACTGATAAATCACTTTTACAGTATTCACATTTAATATGCTTCATTATTGAATGCGTGCAGTATCCAGCCACATAGGTCAGAGAAGGCATCACGTCCTCCAGCGAAGAGAGGTCATCTTCGGTTACTGAAACTGCCAGTGCATTCTCACCTCTTACATCAGGAACATCTGAATCTTCATCTACTGCCAGCTCATTTATGAAGGAACCAGCCGAAGAGTTAACTACTAATGGGAGAATGCTTTGGAGTCTTAATTTTTTCTCCACTCTCACACATCTGAGTTATGGATATATGGTACTGAGAACCTGACAGCTGTCGATACTGACCAAATCTTTCTTCAAGACTATCTGTCTGAAGCCTACCGCTTAGAAGGTACTCCATGCCTAATTCATTGACACAATATCGAGCAATTTCTATTACTGCATAAGTGGTCTGGCGCAATGCCGTAGCTGTCTCTCTTGTAAAATACCCAGTGTTAGGCTTCATTCCCTTCCATAGATCCAGCCAGTCTAGAAAATTATAGAGGAAATCTATTTTCAAATCATTAACAATCCTCATGGGCTCCATAAAAGGATTTAATTTACATTTCCCTTTAAAAACAGTTTTAACATTCATAATATCAAACCATTTGGTTATTATGTGAATGAAATTAGCTGTTGATTTGCAGTGTTCTATGCCAAATTCTCCTGAAAGTTCTAATGCTTCAGCCACCTGCCTATTAAATACTTGAAGTGCAAGCTTTACACTTTGCCTTTCTAGGGAAGTGGGGCATAAAGCTTTTAATGTCAGCGTATGAGCACTTTTCACTACAGATTCACATTCCAAATTATAAATCTTCTGAAGGGCAGTGAAAGATGCAATATTCATACCAGAGTTAGGCTTTCCTCCCTCAGTTGGAAAGTCAGGATAAATCATTAATTTGCCACTATTTTTTTGATTCAGCCAATTATTGCGTACTGCTTTCAGAATGTGAACAGCATCAATAATAAAAAAAGTGGGCGGTTGGGGTCAACTGGGTGTTCGTACACAATATCCAGCTTTCTTTTTTTAGAAAACATGGACATCACCTTGCTATTAATAGAATTATTGTCTGTTGATATACAAATTACTTTGTAACCAATGCTTTCCAGTCCACTAATTACATCTAATAAATAGTCCAAAAAGTACTTCTGCAGTTATAGTTTTCACTGGAAGAATATTTACAACATCTTTGAACTTAGATCTAATACTCTGAATCATAAATGCAAATGCTGTAGTGGCTGCTTTTTCCATATTATGTGAAACACCTAAAATGTTACCTCCCTTAAATCTAAATATGGCTTTAAGTGAATCTCATCAATCAGGAGAACAACATTTTTGTCCTCGGCTCTTAAAAATTTAAACTTTTGCTTGGCGTACGACAAGAAGTTGCTATCACTTGAGTCCTGAGAAGGACTGAGGTTAAATTTTACTACAAATTCTCCGCAGTGTTGATGGGTGAGGCAAAATTAAAGCACCACTTGCTCGCAAAAACCTGAATGCATGAGGAGAAATTGAGAAAAGTAAACAAGAAAGTATCATTAAATTGGAACTAAATCTATGTCTAAACTTAGAACTATTAACTAATCTAATTGTTCGCGTAAAATTGCACAATATCTTTATCAGCATCACATGCCTTCTCTTCCACTTCCAACAAGCTTGTCTTGGCAATATTTTATGTAGTCGCTTGAGAGAATTTTCACTGCATATTCTGCACAGTCAATTAAAATTTTTTTCCAAAACGTGCACATCATTACACACAGTTGGGAAAGAGTGTGACCCCACTTTATGAACAGGGAGATTATCTGAATAAAAGTTAACGTTCTGATGCACATCTATCACCACAGACAACATTACTACAGGACTTGGCTTCATGGCAAATTTAATAAAACATAGGCACTCAGTGTTAGGTTTCACTACAGTCCATACCGTTGGGTAATTAATGAATTTAATACAACTTTCTAAGTCTTCCAAGGATTTGAAAGTGAATTTGGAATTGTATTCTTCTTGTGATGCAAGACTAGCCTTCATACTCGTTGCTACTTGTTCCATTTCTAGTCTCTCTCGCTTTTCACAAGGGCCTTCCCGTCTGGAACTCTTCTTGGTAAGATGAGCTGGACAGTTAGGGAACACAGATGGTACAGCATCACTCTTAACTTTGGTACCTGCAGTCTTGATGACAGTTTCTCTCCTTGCTCATTATAAACCACATCCTCCCAAATAATCTCATTTTGATGGAAATGGCGATGGCATACCTGAAACAAGAAAAATAATAATATATTTAATATATTATATCTATAATATAATAATAATATTGGGGTTGCAAGAGAAGTAAACTAAAATGTACAGTGGTTAGTCGATAATATCAAATACATACATAGAATTTAATTTTCACATACAAACAAATTTTACAAAGAACAAATAACATAACTTTTTTTTAAAATTTTGAAATTAGTTCATGCACCACAGACTTTGCCTTGATACTTACATAAGGTATTTCTTTTGAAATAAATTATTTTATTGTTTTAGTAACTTATTCATACAAGTTATAGGAAATCTCTAAGATTTTTTTGAGGTTATGAATTTCTTACACCTCTGAACATTACAACTGAATGCTGTAACTGAAGTACTACTATTTTAAGATTATTTAAGGGATACCTTAAATTGTTACCATCATTATTCAATTAATAATATAAAGAAAATAGTTGCAAGTTCAGCATAATACTATAAGGAAGAATTGTTAAGTTCTAATTGCTTTAACGTAGTTTCATGGTAAAACATTAAGAGTATTAGTAAATAATGCCAAAACCCTTACTAACTTACAAAAAATGTATGCTTTGATTAAATAATCAGTGTAATAAATGTAGGTTCTATGTGAACATATGAACTATAGTCTTACCTTCGAGGATTTGGAAGGAACAAAATCTTCTCTTGGAATAGCAGCAGTCCATTTCTTCTGCATAGCAGGATTTTTTGGAAAACCAAACACGTGCACTTTCGAGGATTTATCATAGTTTCCTCGACACTTCGGAACTACACATCTAAAAGGCATATCAAATGGTGTATCGAAGCAGTAGTAGAATATGCGTACCTAAGTTCACTCCGAACAGGTCCTAACACGCGAACCGCACCAGGAGAATTAAACGGAAAACAACAGAGCTACGCCAGTGCAGCCACGCGCTCGCCATGCCGCATCATGACTACCTTCGCCGCCATTTTGTGACGTCACGGACCAGTGAGCAGGCTTTGTAAACTATAGAAGGTGGTGCTTCAAGTCTCTTTCTTTTTTCTCCGTTCGACTTCACCAGCCGTCTTGTCCTTAACACTCACAACGGAAGCATGCAAGGTCTCTCCGAGCAGCCCAGCCACCGACAAAGAGATTACACTATCGCATACAAGAGACGGACACATAGCATATGCACAACCGTTGTGTAAGCACGGCGTTATCGTGCGTGTTTTAGAGGTAGCGGTTAGAAGCCCTTCGAGCTATTTTTACGGTCACCGTTAGCACGCGCCGTTAACGAAAGGCACGATAAGGGAGGCAAATCCAGTGGAGAAGGCCAGGCACCGAGGAGCAAGGGACCGGAACGATATTTTCTCCTTGACGGCTCAAAGAAGTCCACAGAAAGCACTTCGACTACGCAGGGCTTGCAAGATCGTGCTAACTCTTGCAGTAAGGTTCCCGTCTAGGAGACTAGACGAACGAAATTTCAAGCAAAAGGAAGCACTGATATTATTTACCCGAGTGCTCACTTCGTTTCTGCGGCGAACTCAGTTTTCCGCCCAATGAACCCCAGAGGTTTGTCGTTGGCAAAGGAATCGTAGACGCGGGGCTCGTAATTTTCCTTCATTTACAGCTCGCGCCAACGCTACTGCAATTTTATTAGATCTATAACACAGCACTGCCAACGATGAAGGAATATAACGTAGCAAGGGGATAATAACGAATGATAAATATTTCCGTTAATGGAGATTCATTAGTACATTAGCCAGTTTATACAGTGGGCAGTTTATAATGAAATTGAAATTATGCCTAACCACGACAGGTCGTTTCATCAATTCAAAGAAGTGAAATTTAGTTCACGATTGGAAATTGAAACTCTCCAATGCATGTACACAAATAATAAAAGGGTGTCACTAAATTTCAAAACATAGTCCTATACATCTACACAAATCACCGTAAGATCACAATAAGATGGAAGAGGAAATAAAAAAATACGAGGGCAAGGAAGTAGTGTAAACATGTTTAGAAACAAAAATCCTGAAAAAAGAGAGGGTCTAAAAAAATTATATAATGAAAAAGGAAGTGGTAGGAAAATTTGAAACCCCCAAGAAGTCGGTAGCGAAAGCAGCAATCCGAGACCGATCCGCACAGCCTCAGTAAAAGCGCGGCCAACTGGTCACCAGGGCGTGAATCACACGCCTGAGGGAGGCGGCTGCTCGCAACGACGGGGTTTGGGGCGGGGGCGGCGGCGGGACGGCGGGGGCGGCGAGGGCGTCCTCCACAGACGGATTCTTCAGCGTCCCGCACAAAGATGAAACTCAAATAGCTCTTTGTTATTTCAGGGGCCAGCGCACGGCGCTCGGGCGGCAGTCGGCGCTTCTCGCGGCCGCCGCCACCACCGCCACCCGCGCCACCCACCCCACCGCTTACACCACCACCGCCTCCGTCGCGGCGTCGTGCACATCGCCCGCTCCTCAACCCACCCTCCACCCACCCCCGGCCTTCTTTCGGCGCGTGAGGGGCGGCGGGCGCGGCCAGAACAACTCCTCGCGGACCGCGACCCGCGCCTTCAAACAGCCCAGAAAGAAAAGCGAAGCAATTTTCTACACATCTCACCGACTAAAAACAACAGCGGCCCCCGACTCGGCCTGAGTGGCGCGGCAGGAGGAGCGAGCGTGGGCTGTTAGCAAGCCGGTAACCGTCCGGCGACCTCGAGACGGCAACGCCGCCAGCGCCTCCGCTGTTGAAGCTGGTTGCTACTACTGGCGATCTTCCTCTTTCTCCTCACCCTCCACTGGCCGGGCCGCGAGGGAGAATTAGCATTTTATTAAAAAAAATTGATTTTTCAATTTTCAAAAACACACTACCATTATCGCGCGCACCCACGCGGATCCGGCCGGACCGAGGAGTCAGGCGCTTTCACACAGGGACGTGGCTGGCAAAAGAAGGCGCAATAACGAGGGGAGGGGGTGGGGGTGGGAGAACATCCCCTTTATCTGCGGCCGGTCCGGCCCTCTCTCTTGCCGGGTCGGCGCTTTCCGCGCGGGGCTCCTAATTGCGTGGGCGTTACGCGCCGACGGGCCGGACACACGCCGCGCGTCCATTGCGGCCAGTTGGTTTTATGAAATTTCGCGACATGCTATGTGACGCAAAACTGCTACCGAACATGTCAACAGCGCGCGCGGCACCGGCAGCTGGTCCGGAAATAACGGGGACCGTGGGAAGTTGCAACATGGTGTGCCGCCGGGCCCGAACCCGAGAGCAGCGGCCGCGGCGGCAACGCCAGGCCCGGGTAGAGACGCGTCGGATCCAGCGGCGCCCGCGGCGGCGACGACGCCGCCACCGCCCGCTCCTGCCCGCCGACGCCCCCGCCCCCGCCCCGCCCACCGCCTTCCAAGGGAAAGACGCTACGCGGGGTCCGGAGCAGCGCGGAGAGGGGTGTCTTCCGTGGCGCCTTCCGCCCCGCTTGGCCGGGGGCCTTCGGAGGCGCGGCGAACGCCCCCCGCCCCGCCCCCTCCTCGCCATCCCCGCCTGCTCCTCCCCACGCGCCCACGGCGGAGTCCCGGAACTTCGCCATTTATTTCACCGGGAATCTCGGAATTTATTTGTACTGAAGAAGCAGAAAAAATACAGAGAGGCCCATATCGCAATTTTCTCCGTTTTCCCGTTCCGACGCCGCATCGCGACGAGAAGACGATCCTTCTTTTCTCCATGTATAAATGGACTGCGGGAGACACGTCGAGGGAACCGGTAATATTATACGAAACACAACAGGGTTCTCGCTGGTACGAGGCTACAGTAACTCTACAGAGTCAGCAATTATGCATTAGTAGTATGTAAATGAAATTAACTGCCATGTACGTATTAGTGATTCGTCACGACAATTAGCTGGAAACGTGTTTCGACTTTAGCGTATTCGTCCCTTGACAGACCCGAACGAAGACTCGGAATGTCGCGTTCCCCCGATCTGCTTCGAAAATGCTGCGGGCGAGGCTTCCCGGATGAGAGGCGTTGGAGCTCGTCGACGGCGCCGAGACAGCGCGCTCGAGACAGCGCGCTCGAGACAACACGGACGGCGCGCGGGTGGCAGCTGGGGCGGGCGTCCCTAAGCGCAGGGCAGCGCGCCCGGTATTAGCAGCGAGACCGTGGGGAACAGCGCAGAAGCGAACTCGGTCAATGCACGGAGGACGCTAGAAGCTAAAACAGACGGTCACTTCACCTCCAGAAGTCGAGCTGAGTAGGTTGATATGATTACATGGAGAAGTTGATGAAACTTGATGAGAGTCTGAGAGCTATGGGATGCAGGAAAGAACACTGTTATTGGAAAGTCAGATGGAGGAAAGTAATATAATATTATAAAGTAAGAAGCTAAAGAACGCAATAAGGGGCACAGAAAATAACGCAGGGAAATTAAGAACTAAGTAAAGTAGGAAAGTGGAAATAGAAATCGAAAGACGTTCAACGTGGCCGCGAAAAATAACAGAAAACACGTCCTAAGATGATCACTTTAAGGCACGACCGAAGAATATATGAGTTAAATCAGACACTTTTCACTAATTCGACCATTTACGTTCAGCCGCAAGCAAACACCTTGCGAAAAAGACGACAGTATGCAAAGGATATGGCAAGAGGTCATATTTATGCCACCAGATTTTTTTTTTTTTTTTTTTTGCATTTCGCAAGCCGCCAAGATAAGATACGAAATGAGAGGCATGAGATACGCCAAAGAAGAAGGGGAGAGAAATGGCTCGTTTAGAAACAATGGGCGGCGCCGAGGAAGGGACGTGCGAGAAGGCAAGTTGGAAGGCGAGGTCAGCAGAAAGCCGAGGGCTGGGATGTGCCGAGAACAGCGAGGGAGCGGGGCCGGCGAAAAGCAGCGCGGAGCAGAAGCGTCGCGCTGGGGGAAGCCATTGCCGCCGCCCCCGCCGCCGCCCTCGCCACCGCCACCGCCGCCGTCGACGGCGACGAAGCCTCGGAGGCGGCGCAGGCACCGCGGGCACCGCGATTCCGGCCGCCAGCTGTCATGGCGTAATGAAAATCCGCGGCCCAGGACCGCCGTCGCCCCCCGGACACCATTGCGCCGGCGCCGACGCCGACGCCCGCTCAGGCGCCGACCGCGGAGCGCAGCTGCTCGCAAGCGGCGACAATGGTGGCGGAGGCTGTCACTGGCGGAGGTGGTGACTGGCAGTGGTGACTTCCGATGGGGTCATGGGAGAAATTATTGCCGTGGCAGTGACGATCGAGACAGCTCGCTTGGCGGTTGGATGGGAGGAGGTGGTGGTGAGGGTGACGGTGGCGATAATGACAGGCAGTGGGGTGGCAGCGATGGGGGTGGGGTGGACGTTGGCGATTGCGGAGTTGTATCTGACGTTGGCTGTGCCCTTGTTTGTAGCGTTGTTTGTGGCGTTGGCTTCAGCGTTTCCTATGGCGTTGCTTGTGACGTTACCTATGATGTTGGCCGCTGTGGTGTGGTGTCTGGTGTTGCATATGATGTTAGCCGTAGCATGGCTGTGGCGTCGCCTGAGATTTTGGCTGTGACGTTGGCTGTGACAGGAGCTGTGAAAGTATCCATGGCGGAGGCGGAAGCGTCAGCGGATGTTGCACAAGCGGGACGATATCGGTTAGCAAAGCTTCGCATTGAGTTAATGTACGAAAAACGTTTTGTATTTCACAATTCTGTTCAACAGCAGTCGGAATCGCTCGATTGCGATTTTCGTTTGAGTGACTACCTCGCATTCCCTGAGGGATCAGCGCGTGAGGGAGGCGAGGCCGTCGCCGTGGGGCCGCGGGCCGGCGCTTCGCCAAGCACGTCTCGGCAGGCGACCGGCGCACCGCGCCGGCGCAGCCGCTTGGGCTGACGGCCGCCGAGGGGAGGTCTTATTATGAAGACGAAGCGCTCGCCGCCCGCTCGCCTGCTAATAGTCGGGAACGTTTCGTCATCGAAAAGAACGCCGGCCGCGTCCCCGGCTCCCCCCCGCGTCTCACCCGCCCCTCGGAACCCCTCGTCCCCTCCGCTCCGCTCGGTCCCGCCCCGCCCCCACCGTCCCGGCCCATCGTCCACCCGCCCCTCGGAGCTCCTCGTCCCATCCGCTCCGCTCCACCCCGCCCACTCCGCCCCCGGCCCATCACCGCCCACTCGCCCCTCGGAGCCACGCCTCCCCTCCGCTCTGCTCTTCCCCGCACCCTCCGCGCACCGGCCCCGCCCCCGTGTCCACTCGCCCCTCGTCCCCTCCGCTCTACCCCCTCCACCACCGAGTCCACCCACCCCTCATCCCCTCCACTCCGCTCCAACCCCGCCACCGCGTCCACCCATTCCTCGGAGCCCCGCGTCCCCTCCGCTCCGCCCCGCCCCTCTACCCTCGCCCCCGCGCACGTGGGGCGCAGGAGGGAAGCGAGGCACGGCGAAGGGAAGCGGAGCGGAGAGCGCGGGCCGGCGGAGGGGAGTGCACTAGGGAGAATTGGAACTGGCGGCTGCTCAGTCCGGAAGGGGCTGACAATTCTTCATTACCTGTTTTTATTTTAGCCGTCCCGCCCTCCCAAGACTTCGCGGGCTGCTCGTCTTGGGGGGAAGGTTGTTTTATGATGATCAGCAAGGTATTCGCGAAAAAGGCAATGAGCCAAGTGCTGACTGTGTAATATGAGAATGAGTAACGTCGGGAGGTTGTTAAAGAAAGGGAAGAAAGTCGCGAGGGACGGGAGACCATTGACATCCCTTCTAGCTACTTCAAAGTCCTTTGCCTGTTCCTTACTCCGTTGGATGAAATGCTAGTTACGACGTGGCAATTCAGCTCTCGCCAGTATTAATACACTGAAATTTTTGCATTTTTTAAAAATATAAAGACAATTCGACCCGGAAGGTATAGTTTCGAAAATGACAGTAGGCTGGTTGTCATTCAGCAAATAAATATCTGAGAAATAAACTAAAAATTAAAACATTTAAAAATTACCTTAATAGTAGCAAATTGTTTTTAGACACGGGCACCTGGACATGAGAACTTAAGCTTTTGGAGATCTGAAATGAGATATGCGCGATTTAAGCTCGTATTACAAGCAATAGTAGTTTGAAATATGAGGAAATTATCCGTACACCAAACTGCCCGTTTCCATGAAGGGCGCAAGTGGGGAACTCGCCCCTCTTGTGTTGAGCTCCTTCGGCCATGCGTTCGTTGTTTTCGGAAGGCGGTTGCAGAGTGGTGAGAGGGAGAGGGGGTGAGGGGGGAGAAGAACCTCTTCGACGCGTTTCTCGAGGAGCGAGGCGTTCTGATGGATTTTTTTTTATCCGCCCCCTACGAAATCCGCGTTAGCATTCCTATCACTCGGGAAGCGCATTTCTGCCTATCAATGAGCCCCCCTCTCTTCTTCAGCTTTTCCCATCGCGGCCGCTTTACTTGCTGATGGATACGTGGGGTCGGAAACGGCTGCCAGGGCTGGTGGGGGCGCCGGGGCGTGAGCGAAGTCTCGGCGGCGGGGTGGGAGTGGGAGAGCGGGAGGCGAGGGGCGGTGGAGACGGGGCGGGAGAAACACAAAGGCCTTCGCATATCGGTGGTTGTGGGGCTAGAGATGTGCATACTACGAGCGCCGAGGTGGGGGAATTTGGTCGAGAAACGGAGCCTGGGAAACGGCAACAACACACAAAGTGTAGCTTATGGTCAAGGGGAGAAGCAATCGTATGGATGCACTTAAAACGTTGATTAACGATAATCTGTTGGGGGAGGTAGTGGCAGAATTACAGTCAGAGTCCAAAGAAAGCAATGGCATGATATAAGGCGGGGAAAATATCCACAGAAGCGTTAGCAAAACGGTACAGTTGAGATAGAGAAAGATCCCTAGTTGGAAACCAATATTGACACTGGTGCAGTGTAGCATCGTTAGCACTGAGAGCGTGGCAAGGGCAGAACCCCCCCCCCCGATGACAAGATGGCTGCGACGCCAGTGGACGCCGCCGAGTGGGAGGCTGGCAGCAGCTGCTTCTCCTTCTTCAGAATGCGTGGTCACCGCGCGCGGGACGCGCCCGAAGCAAAGCAACGACGCGACGCATTCCGTTGAGGACGACGCGTCTCGGCGTGAGCCACGTTCGAAACGCCTCGCTCCCCTCGCCACCCGACCCCCACCCCCTCCCCGCCCTCCTCCCTGGCCCCCTTCGCCTCTTTGCCTATTCCTTTCGCCACACCTCATATGCCACGACTCGCCGTCACACCACACTCTTCAAGTGCCGCCTCCGCCAGCACCTTGTCAGCTTGACAAGACGCACGCTGGCGAGCCGCAAAAGACGGGCCGCGCCGTGCCGCGTCGTTCTTACACGCTCTGTAGCTTCCCCCATTCTCGTTGTCTCCACAATCCTACCGGTTCTGCCGCTACTAACATTCCACCACATCGCCGCCTTCAAACCGAGCACTCCTTACGGCAACAATACCTTCATTTCAAACACTGTCAAGTGACAAGCACGACTGTTACTATCGTCGCAGTCACAGTCGCCGCCGTACTGTTATTTTGTCCGTTTTTAATAATAACATTCAAGATCGCCTCCAGCACATTTGTCATCGGAGGAATCGTCACCGTAGCTCAGTGGTGTCAAGGTCTTCTACGAGTAGTAATAACCCCGCTTTTTTACAATAGGGACGGCGTTGTCTCTATTGCGTGGCGCGATAATGAACTGCGCGGAGGGGAGATTTCGTCGTGGCATTCGTGCCACTGACTCCCCCTCGTGGAATAGACCTTGACAACACTGCCGTAGCTATTACCCTCGTGTCACCCCCGGCACGGCTTCAGCCACCGATGACGCCCCTCTCGTTGCAGGCGCTGGTGGATGGCTCCCTTTAAATTCGGGGCGGGCGGCGCGGAGCGGCGCCGCGCGGCGTGGCGAGGAGGCGAGAGATTAGAGGCGCCTGGCTTGCCGGGCCGCCGGCGCCGCTCTCTGCAAGGGACCCGATAAAGACGTTTCTTAGCTTCGGCTGCGGCGGCGGTGGCAGTGGCGGCGGCAGCGGCCGTTTCCGCGCGGGGTCTGGACGGCGTGCGATCTGGAAGACGACCGCCGTGCTACACCCCCCGTGATGCCACGCCACGCCACGCCATGCCGCGACGTCGACCGCTGGCGCCTGGTGTCGTCTCTTGGCAACGGCAGAAATGGACAGCGCCGGAAAGTGTTGATCGAGTAGTATTGAGAACAAGACACTCAAGAAAGAACGATAGGAAGGAAGATCTTTAACGTCACCAAAGATATATAAACAAAATATTTCAACTCAAAAGACAAATATGGCAACATATCAGGTTAAATGAGTTGTAATCATACGGACTGCCTTATTAGTACGTTGTTTCATTCATGATTAA
The DNA here is from genome assembly GCA_031308135.1 of Acheta domesticus. Lineage (NCBI taxonomy): Eukaryota > Metazoa > Arthropoda > Insecta > Orthoptera > Gryllidae > Acheta > Acheta domesticus. The sequence continues at coordinate 85,801,611 of JAHLJT010008446.1, read as the reverse complement.
AGAGATTCCCTTGATTTTTTCTGAGCAAATTAAATACGTTTTGTGATTTTAAATTTACGTATTCACATAGTAATTGGAGAAATGCTGTAGGCAAAATGGAACATCATACAACTACTGTTATTCGCGATAGCAATTGCAAATAATTTCCAAGTTAGAAAATGATTTTTACAATTGCTTAAATAGTTCCATCCTTTAATTTGTTCAATTGTTTAAAAAATAGTTATAACGGATTTATGCAAATGGACATTGTGAGAGAGTGCGACAAAAATTGAACTCCAATCGACCTGCTATAAAGGGGAGGTTGGACTGAATGTGTCGTCAATGGATTCGCCTACGGTGCGGACAGTGAGGCACAGGAGTCCACGCAATGCTTTGCGGCTGGCCAGGGAAATGCCGAGTGCAGGCCGCGCGAGGAGAATGGTCGCGTGGAATGGGTGCGGGAGCGGACGTGACGAGAGCGCCAAAGAAACGAGGAGACATTATTTATTTACGCGCACTGGGAAAGTTGCGGCGAGAGAGACAAGGGCGTTTGGCTAAGGAAAGCCGTTTATACTTCCGGACGGTTTATGAACGGAAAACGCGGAGCACCCAGCGGCTACGGATTGTGGCGATGCAACGCCACGCCGCCCACCCGCCCGTCCGACAGAGCGTCCGCGGGAAAAAATCCAAAAGCGACGCTACTTTGTCTCTTTAACTGCACCAAGTGCTACTGTCAGCCTCACAAAGGCGGGGACGATGCCAAGCTCGAACTCGGAAACGTCCTAAATACGAAACAGAAGGAGATAATTTCACGCCGAGTATGTTAATTCCGGGAGTTTATTCTCTATTCTGGGAATTTTAAATGCGTGGGTGAAAGATGTCTATTGTCCGCGTGACAGAGAAGAGTGATGGCTCCCCGTCGGAAGGTTCAGCCCAGATAGCTGAGGGCGGAGTTGCTCAATGAACAGGAAGTGGGTGGGTGGGGAGACCTAGTGTCTTGATCAACAACCACGCACGTGTTCTTACAGCCCGTTATCATTATGCTAACAACGTACGTCAAAGGTGTCAGTGGCATTGTGTCCCCAAATCGTTTCATCGAATAGAGGTTCCGATACAAATAATTTCTTTCGACCACCAACATACGAAACTAATTGGACACCCGTATGTGAACGGAATTGAAATGAATACGAAAAACCGAAAAAGTGAAAAAATCCATAACGATTATGCATATTTTCAAACCATCCCAGGAAGCTATTACCACAAACATGATCCATAAATTACCGATGTTTTGGTTCATATTTTCATTTCCAATTTGCCGGAAATAGTCGCTAATTAGCTCGTAAATTTCGCCAGGAAACAGTTTCACCCATGTTTACCTGAAAATGATTTTACCAAACGATGTCGGATAGATTGCTTCACACGATCGCAAATCGAATTTTTTGTAGTGAGCTTGTGCAAGTGGTATTTTACCCCTCAGTGCCCACTCGTCCAGCCCATGACCTTGCTGCAACGTCCGCGTAGTATAGTTTTAGACGCTCAAAAGAAATACTAACGTAATAACCGATAGCCATAGTTTATGAAACATTTTAAAAGATATATTCTTAAGTTTGGATAATTGCAATGTTTTAATTTAATGTAAAATTTTAAAATGACAAATATAAAATGAAGTTAGAAATTTGTGCTATAAATTGAAATAACTTGTTTACATGGTTTAGAGGTTGGGTACACGATTAGTTTACCACCATTCTGTACTAAAACTGGAGAATTGAATGCAGTGGACAGAGAGGAGAAAGTGTAGTGAAAATGAATGTTTACTACGGTGTGATTTACTTTTTTCATCAATACATATTTCTTTGCGAATAATCACGTTTGATCGCAGACATTTTGACAGTTTGTCGTTATAATCACGTCTGTGAAATCATTATGAGATGAGTAGTCGACATTGAAGTCCTTTTCTAAAAGGCCGATTAAGAACAAATTATTTGAATGAGAATTCCTTGGATTATCAATTACGAAATAATACGGTAAGAATAAGGAAAGTTCAATTGTAATGTATTTGAATCGTAAAATTTTTGAAACCAATAATAAAACACGGTCATTACACAAAACAAACCTACATTCAGATCAAATCCGTATTTGATACGCATTCCTTAAAGTATAATGCATATTTTATTTCTACAACCGCTATACTGGAACTCCTATTTCTAATTTCAACGAACGTGGAACCTTTCTATATAGAACAGAATAAAATATTTGTTAAGCTTCTTAGGAGTACCTATACTAGTGTTTCCAGTGGTAGCATTTTCCGAATACAGTTACTAAGAATGCACAAAAGAAACAAACATAATATTTATCTACGTAATGCAATTTTACAAAATTAATGTCCTAAACATATCCTATCTTTTGTGCATTTTTAGTTATTGTATTCGGAAAATACTACCATCGGAAACACGAGTATATATACTGTTAAGAAGCGTAACAAATATGTTATTCTAGTCTGTATCGAAAGCTTCCACATTCAAATACACGTGTTAATCTGTGCGACCAAACTGCAGACGAAGTTCTCGAATCATTCCCGCCCCGCGTTTACCGCCACGCCCTCCTCGGCGCCTTTCCTGCGGCGGGGGCGCGCGGCGCCACGCAATTGTCGCCAGGCACGCGCCGCAACCGGCGCGCGCGCGCGGGACGCCTGGGCACGTCCGGCAATTGCGGCGCGGACACGTCGCGCGTCTTTCGCTTCCCGCCTCGACCTCTCTCGCCCTCGGAGAGCAAGCGCACTGCAACCGAGGCGGTGCGGCGGCCGGAGGAACCACAAAAACGATGAGGGGAAGGGCAGAAAAAAAAGATGAGATAGACTCTTGATTGCTGCAGAACAGTAAACGTGATTGTACTGGTTTTCGAAAATCCGCGTGCGTTTGGAATAGATTAAAAAAAGGTAATGAAGAAATACTAAGGGGAATTTTTAAGCATAATTATGAGCAAAATAGCGGGGCAATATGAGACCGATAAAGAATGCGTGGTTCTGATCATGCAATACATCAACATACTTCGAAAATTCCTATAGTCATATACTGAGGTGGGATATTAAGGTGGCACATGGTGACATAGTGAAAAAATTTCGTTACATATTCTACTCTGAAAACCGCAATATGAAAGTTGGATCTGCAATGTACTCGATGATTTGGACGAGATGATTTGATAAACAATAAATTTATTATATACTAATATATATTTATATATTACTTTTCATACATTATTTTAATTATATACATTTAGTACAAGTATCAGAAACCAGTAAATAGATGTCTATGTTGCTAACCGCAGCAGCGGAGGAATAACGGGTTGGTGGAAGGAATTAAAGTCACAGGGACCGAGTCGTAACGACCATGAAGGGCCGGTGAGCAAGCTTTAGCGGCGACGGGCAGCGGTGTGGTTTTGGAGCACGGACGTCCGGCGGGGGAGGGCCCGGCCCAGCGAGGCGGCTACTCCCAAGCCACGAGGCGCCGGGGCGTGGCGCGGGGCGAAGCGGGGCGGAGAGGGGCGGGGTTGCCGCGAGCGCCGGGGCGGCGACCGTGCTTACGCGCCGATATCCAAGCGCGCGGGCGCCCGGAAGTGGTCGCCTGCTGCCCCGGCGACGGTCGCCGTAAAACGGCCGGGAAACGCCGTAACGGCTACTCTTCAGCAGACGCCCTCCTCCGCCCTGCCCCGCCCCCGCCGGTTTCTTCCGTCTCGCTCCGTCCTCGTCAGGCGCCTCCAGCCTCCGACGGAGGTCGGAGACCCGTTCGCCACCGCCGCCGCTGCGAATTGACGACAGGCGGCGAACGGACGCTCCGCGGACGAAACGAGCGGCGAACGAACCAGCAGCGGAGGAGGAGGAGGAGGAGAAAGCGGTGGGACGGAGGAACGTGGCAAAGAAAGCGCAACGGAGGATGAGCTCGAGACGAGCGAGACGAGAGGCGCAGTAAAGTGACAAGAGCTATTACGCGAAGGGACAGACCGAATGGCGCGCACAGAAACGCGCGGGGCGGATGGAGAAATGGATGAAGTGTCAACGGGCGGGTCGCCACGGCCCGAGGAAGGATCGAGCGCGGTCAGAGGCGGAGGCGGCAGCGGCGGCGCGGGCGGCGGCGTGGGCGGCGGCGGAGGAGGCGCAGGAGGAGACGTCGGAGAAGGAGCGGGGCGGAGGCCGGGCCGCCGGTTCGATCCTGCGGCGTCGGCGCGTGGCAGCAGAAGCCTCGGGCGGTAATTAAACCTGCTTTCCTGCAGACGCGGAAACCCGAGACGCCACCCTCGATGCCCTGCCTCCTCACGGCTCCACCCCCACCGCGCCCCCGCCACCGTCCCTCCCGCCTTCGCCCGTATCGCTCCTTCGCCGCCGCCGCCACCCCCGCCGCCGAACACTCCATTACGCGAATTGGACTTCACGCAGCTTCCTCCCCACGCTGCGCGCCACGGAGCCGGAACACTTAAAAAATTATATCATTACACGAAATTACGAAATTATTAACACCCGCCCTTAGAAATAAAATATTACGCGTTACGTTTGGAGGAAAAAAGCTACCCCCGCTAATGGAATTGTTGGTAACTAAAGTTAATTATCATGCAAAATAATTTCAGTTCTTACTAGAGGCCACGGTAAAAGGTTGGTGCCGCCGGATGTCGCGCGTTGCTGTGCCGTCCTCTGGTTCTTCGTCCCCTCCTCCTCCGAGTTTTCCACTTCTCAGGCGCACGGCTTCGGGGGTAACTCTGAACCAGCTTGGACTACATTGCCATTTTCACACCCACATCTACATTTCGTACGGACCATTTACGAACACACGTTATTTCTCAGTCCTTGCTCTTAATGTCCCTGTTTTAAAGCGTTACTTTTCTTTAGTAAACATTGCATTACTCGTCTTCGGCGATACTGTCATCGTTGTTCCCACATCCATCATCCCCACCGTATTTCTTTGCTGTGTTTTTCCCAAACCACGACATATTCGTTCTCACATCATTTATCTCTGACGCTCAATTTCGCCACCCCTTCCCATTACCGTTCTCAAGCATCCTCGTCCAGAAAGTCTTCTGGCGCTCCATTTCCCCGCGTCTTTCCCATCGCAGCCCGGCCAACGGTCTCCAAAAGCCGCCATCTCCATTCTAACGCACCACCTGAACTTCTCGGGCGAGGCGGTCGCCATTCTCATCATCCCCGACCTCGCGATTCCAGCCGCGCCGTCCCCTTTGTTCCGGCGGCCCCCTCCCCGCCCCCGCGCCCCCGCCCCGCCCCGGCGCGACCCGTCGCCTCTCCGGCGCACCGGAATCGAATTACCGCCTCAACGCCTTCATTAGCATACATTTTTTCATCTGATTACGCCGCAGCGGTGAGCGCGCGACAATTTCCGGAGGACGTCTCCACACGCCGGCAAATCCGCGCCCTTCAGACGCTTTCCCGACCCCCCTCTCGGCTTTCCGTTTCGGGTGGCACCTTTGTTAATTAAATTGCAATTACCTTATTTAATTTTTCGTAAAATACCCCTCCATTGTTTGAGGAAAGCGGAGAAATTCATCGCATTACCTGAGACGAGAAGCGACTCCGCGGCGGCGGAGGCCTAAGCGGTCGTTGTGCAGACGAGAAAGCAGATGGAGTGAAAGGAGGGGGGAAAGAAGCTGCGGAGGAAAAAAACAACAAGGAACGCCGCCTAAGCAAATCCCCGGGCACGTATACGGGATCCGCACCTGCGGAGCGTTCTAGGGAGCAAGGATCTCGCAAGCCAGGAGGTGGCGGCGGGCCGCTCGCTAGACGGAGGGAAAGACGTTGCAGCTTAGGCGCCGAGGAGGTTAGGATGGAGTGAGGAATCAGCAATTTCTGCGCTCATGGACAACATGCAGGCAACGCATTTGAATAGGATTGAGTGAAGATGGGAAGGGAAGTATGTTTTCCTGAAACGTTACGTTTAGACTTAGAACGGAAAACAAGATTACGTTTTATACCATCGGCCAGAGAACATGAGATTAGCAAAACGGGATACTGCATTTGAATTTGAAATAACAGATACAATTAGCTTAATGCCTTACGTTCGTTTTTCTGCACACACTGGTCATTTAAATGCAAAATATTTACCTCACAATTAAGAATTGTAATGATGATTGTTTTTAAGCCGAATTTAAATGGAAACGAAATACATTTGATTTTTACAGGATTACTTAGTTTACAGGATTTACAGGATTAGTTTCACAAGTATAATTATTAGAAAGTAATAATCGACGAGCACTTTATTCATAAACATTTATCAAACATTTTCTGATGATGTTATTATGTCACTTCAATTTCTAAATAATAGTTTATATTATATTATTTTATTATAATACTGCTTTATGAACCATTGAATAGAGAATATGATACAAAAAAGCTTCCAACCCACACTGAAAGTCGCGTCATTTACCTCCTACACACTGAAACTTAAATTAAATCCGTATCTCTGGTCGCCGCAAATCGAATATAACGAGCTCATCCACATCCTGCAATATAAATGCTCTCACCCCAATTCCAGAAGCAGAAGCAGTGTATTCTCTCGAATCAAAGACGCACGCGCCAACCGCAAGAATTCCAACCATTTCCAAAGGACTGGTAAAAATGAGCCGGCGTCACGGCGCAGCTCCCACAGTAGGCGGGGCGGGGCGGAGCGGGCGGAGCCGTGAGGGGCGGGGAGGGCGGGAAGCGCGCGCGCCCTCGCGTCGGCGCGTGTCGAACACCGCGCGCGCGCGGGCACGCGGGCGCTGGCGCGTCGCCGCAGCCGCGGACGCTTCGCCGCCAACGCGGCGCGCCGAGCCGGGCCGGGCCCCGCCGCGCGCCCCGCCAGCAGTCGGTATAACGAGAATGAATCGACGCGAACACTGGCGCGGGACCGTAAAATAGACCACGCGCGGCTCCGAAAAGCCACCGCCACCGCGGCCGCCACCGCGCGGCCGCTACCGCAGCTGCTCCGCGCCAGCCGCGGATGCCTCCCCTCTGGCCCACCCCCCGTGCCCCGCCCTCCACGACCCACTCCGTGCACCGCCCCACGCCCCGCCCCGCGTCCTGCCCCCATTCCCCACCCCAGCGCCACGCCCACAACCCTCTCCCCCGCGCCCCACCCGGCAACCACCACCATCACCATCATTACCCCGCTCTTCCACCTCCCGCTCAGACACCCCCACGCTCCAAACGCCCCCAAGCGTCCGTAACGCCGGCGCTCCCGTCATCCTTTCCCCACTTGTCACATCCAGTTTTCGCCACCCCTCATGCTCCCTTACCCCCACTCACCCTTCACCTACATTCTCATCCATTTCCTACCCGCTGTCATCGTCCCAGCGCCCTTCATCCATCCGCCTACTCATCCGAACCGAACCCCCGCACACGAATTCACATTGGAAGTCAGTGATGTACACTTGAGGAACGTACATTTGATCCTACGGAGATCACAGACAGTCTGGATTTCAATGATCTCCCGCATTAATAATGCCCCATCCCGTCTCACCGCGCTCTCGCGCCGCTCCTATGCCTACACCCAAAAGCGATTGTACGTGTTGCTGAATAGGTCTCCGAATTGGAAACAAAAGCGACCACACACAGACGGGGATGGATTTCGTACGTGACGTTCGATTCTGTTCGGCCTCCCAGTACCGGGTAATTACCCGGAGTGACGTGAAGCCGAGATGGCTACGAGAATACTGGAAATTCGCTACTCAGTAATATTAGATGCCTTTACTACTCGAGGCCAATTTTGGAGGAGTGCCAAAAGTGCCCATATCTGCCACTTGAACTATATAAGATTCCGCAGTATATAGTCGTTAAAAAGGAAAAAATAAAACTATACATGAAAAACTAGAAGTTTCGTTATACGAATTAATAAGAAAAAATCATGCAATAAATAAAAAGATCCAGAACAATACAGAATTAAAATTGGGTTCAAAATCTGAAGAAAGAAAAAAAGAAGGAAAAAACGGGAACTGTTCAGTGGCGGGCAATTTCTTCTCCAAAAGAGATAAGTTGGATGATCGTTCTATTTCCAGAATTTTCTGAAGTGGTTTCCGCCATCTTCAAATGATGTCTGAAAGTTGACCAAGGCAAGCAAACATTCCCTAACAGACAATGTACCTGTTATCACGCAAAAATTCTTTCCAAACTCAGGACTCTCTATTTCTGACCTCCCCAAATGGTTTTCCTCGACCACTGTGCGTCGCGCCGCCGCTTGCCAAGCTACCGGTCGGTGAAGCGTGGGCGCCCGCTAGGGCTCTCAACGAACGACTCAAATGTTGGCGACCGGTACTGCCTCAACTGCAGCCGGCGAGGCATCTGAACGAAACGCTCGTCGAGATAGGCCGAGTGTCGCCTTTGAATCCGACGGTGGGTGGAGCGCGTCTTAAACCAGCCAAGCGTTATGTTCCCGGGTGGCAGAAGAGCTCATTTACCACCAGTTGACTTCCGAATGCGGTACTCAAGCGGCAGTAATATTATTTCTCGTATTTTAATTGCGCCGACAGTTAAGTCTGCGCTTCTGTGAATGACTTCACACTTAATGCTTCTCCTTTTGCCTTCAGCGAATTGTGGTCTAGTACTGACAGGTAACTCACGGCTGCGGATAACATCGTACTAACTGTCTCTCGCCCGATGCTTCTAACACATCGTCAATTTTCCGAGAACGTTCTGAGAGTTGAAGGGGAGAGGAATGTGAACGCAAGAGCCACAACTGGAAGCTATTGAACGTGTAAGATTATTATCGGTACCACTAGGTAAGGTCTCACAAAGGTGCCTCCGACTTAAACATGGACTCAAGAGATTCCTTGAGAAATGAGAAATGAGCGAGCACAAACGCTGGCTTATAATCAAGTTATGTCAGATGCAAATCCGTAGTTATGGGAATCTAATGGATCACTGGACGTAAAAGGTTTTAGTTAGAGACGGGTGTAATACGGTAAGTAGCTACAAGTAATTAATCCCTTTGTAAGATCAATATACATACCTCTTTTCAGGGAATGATCACAATAATATCACAATAAAGAATGTCATGAAAATGAGAACAAATTGATAAATTTAGGTTATAATTTTTTTAAACGTAATGACAAAGGGCTTTAATTTTACATATTCCTTGTGTTTTTTAAACTTTCAGGTGCTATTCACAGAGCCAGAAAATCCTAAATCTGCTCTTCATCATTAACATTCTTCCTTTTATTTTGTATGTTATTAAATAGTATTCTTTCAATAAATTAATCTTAATTTGTATTGGACACATTAAAAAAAATACCTCATATGTCCATCCAAAATTCATATATATATATATATATATATATATATATATATATATATATATATATATATATATGTTTACAACACTGAAGGACTTGATTACCTAATTAAAAAACGATAAAAGAGTCCATCAAATGAAACGTAAAGTATTGGTTGGGAGCCGAGTGTCGTATCGTTTCTTTCCTCGTTGGGCATTAATGAAGCAGATTAGAAACAAAACTGAACTGCCACGAGTAACAATTATTTCACCACAGGCAATTGTCAATATATCGCTAATATTTATATATTTCAGCCACTATATCAAGGATACCTGGCCGTTCCATCACCGATATACGGACACCCAGGCAAGCGCAGTTGCTAGCGAAGAGGCGTCAATCCGGATAATTCCGCGCGGAGATCGGGGGCGTTTCCCGTGTGCACGTGGCGCGCCCGCCCCGCCCCGCCCCCCCCCCCTCGCCCCGTCCGCCGGCCATCGCTGGCGCACACGTGCGCACAGTTTCCGCAGTTTATGCGGTGCGCAAATCGCAGGCGAGATAAATTCAGCGGAGGGAAGAATTACATAACGCGAGCCGCGTCCGTTGCCATGCACGCGATGCGAAACTTCAGAACAACGAGATCGCCTCCTCGAGACTAGCTCCAAACTTAGTAGAAACACCCCTGTAATGTCGAAAAACGAAAAGAATAGTAAACAGAATACGTACATATGCTTGCAATTTTCACCAGCAAACAGAAGTAGTGCTGTTATAAATTTAGCATATGTGCAGAAAGACGATAATGTGACTAACAAGGCTGATTTTTACCGTCTTCTAGTGATGAATACACCCTTCTTAAACAGGGAGTACGTTATACTCATTACGTCTTGCGAGATACTTTGCCAAATTGGTATTTCTCTTATTTTTCATTTATAAACTAAAAATTAGCTCTTTCCCGTGCAGATAAAGTCATATTTTCTTGGTTGTCTAAGTTTTATTATTCAACATTTAGGTGTCACCATTCCGATTAGTGTCCAATTCTGCGTTTTAAAAATTAATCCCATATTTAGATTTAATTTAACTAACCTGTTACATCCTGTGAATTTCATCGCATCTCCGATCTGATCACCTGTTTCAATATACTCGTTGCTTCTCGTTTTCCTACTTTAATAATATTTATAAAGTTCCAGAAGTCATTTTCAAGTCTGATCCTTCACAATCACTTATTGCATTTATCTAAAAAACAACCATGAATAGGTTACGGACATTATCTCAATATTAACAGATTGATCGTCATTTCGCCGAGATACTAGAGTGTTTGCACGTACTATGCTAGTAGCAGTTAAACTACTTTGCGCTGAGTAATGCTGACGTTGACAGTAATATTCACAGCATCGTTTCGTCTATCCTCCCGCCCGCGCGCCGCCTCGCTAATGAGCCAGCGTGCGACGAATCGGCGCGACGCCTGTCCTTTCGCCTCGGCGTGGCGGCGGCGGCGGTGGCGTTGGCGGCGCGCGTGCAACACGGCCGAGGCGCCTGAGCGTCGCGTCGGGGCGCGGGCGGCGGCTCCCGCCAAAGAAGCGCCAGACGGGCAGCGCGCGGCGGCCGGTCGAGCAGGCAAGCACGCACGCAGGCAGGCGGGCAGGCGGACGCGCCAGCGAGCAAGCGGGCAAACGGGCAAGCGGCCGACCGCCGAGCGAAACCCGAGCTATGGAGCGGGCGGACCCGGCCGAGCTAGCCAGGATCATCTCCGTTCATTTCCATACCATTAGCCCGCCGCCGGCAGCAAGGTCGCACGCGGCCTGCTCGCCGCGCCGGACGAGCGGAGCCGCGCCGACGAGAGACGGCGAAGGAAGAGGATAGAGGACGGCGGAGGACGAAGGAAGACAGCCAACGCAGCGCCGGCTCCGGCTCCGATCCGTTCCGCGCCCCCTCCGCCGCCCGCCACGCCCATTCCCGCGCCACGCCGTGCCGCGCCGGGCCGAGCCGGCCGCTGCGCTCGCTGTTGCTGCCGAACGAAGAAGGTTCGGACGGAGCCGGCCGGAAGTCGACGGCAACGGCGCGCGTGTGGTCCGGAGCCGGGCTCTCGCGCTGGCCGCCCGCCAGTAGCCCGCAGCGGGGACGGCGGCGGGCGGCCCGCGCCGCTTGCGCGAGCCGCGAGCAACAGATTCGGCGTGGGACGGGGTGGCGGCCAAACCGGCGAGGGCTGTGACAGCCATACTCCCGACGTCGGTGACGGTGATCGTAGCGGCGACTACGGCAACGGCAGAACAATAACGTTGGCGAGGGGGACGGCAAGGTGAAGGCGCTGGCACCGCCTGCGTGAGGCGAGCGCGGCGGTGTTGCGATGCCACACGGAGGCGACGGCAGCGCACATCGGCCCATCCCCTCCCAACGCCCATCCTCCGCGCCTCGCCTCACCGCAGACGCCAAGCGCGGTCGCGGGCAGGCGCCGCCACGGAGACGACAAACTGCCCGCCTGCGCGGCGCGGCCCGACGTGGCGCGGCGCGGCGCGGGGTGGAAGGAAAAAAAGAAGAGGCGACGGTTGCCGCTGAGGCGCGATTAGGATCAAGGCCAGCAAAGCGATTTATGATCAGCCCTGAACTCGGCGCGGGCGCGCGTCGCGTCTCCGGAGCCGTTCCATCACCCTGCCGCCGCGACGCAGCAAAACACGAGCGCCGAAGTGTGGCTGTGCGCGGGCCGCGGCCCACGATTAATGCGGTAAACGAGGATTAAAAATGCATAGCGCCGAGTGGAGATCGCTTGTAATCCGCCGCGTCCTGGAGCCCCGCGGATCCCTGCGCGAGCGGGCAGCCGGCTCGCCAAGGGCGTGCGATCAAAATGTGGACGGAAATGTCACAGCAACGGCTGAATGGCGCCGGGACAACTGTGGGAACCAACAGCAGGTAACGTTTCATTCGCGCTGATATGAATGGAAGCTACAAGTCCATCGGAACCGGGCGCTACTGATGTTATAAATGCCCCTAGTATGATAGTATTACAGCAATTTCCATGAACCGAGACGTAGAATTTCTATACAAGTGATTGATGAGTCATTATGAGTTATCATGAACATTCGTTTCAGGGAATGTGGTGTAGAGAAATCCATGTTCCATACTTTGCTAATACCGGCTGACATGAAACATCGGAAAAGGATTTATCGACTATTTTCACTCCAACTATGCCGCAATATGCCCTCAGTTAAATACATTAACACGTTGTAGATTAGCGGGCGAGAATTATGATTTTTTCCATCCACTGATCCATTGAATTATATAACGTCACGGTCATATTTCATATGTATCAGAGCTCTAAAACTTTCCACAGTTCGCAGGTGCCTAGGAAGACTGGACTCGCGAAAAATGGCGTGGGGGCGGTGACGGACGACGGGCTGGGGTCCAACAGGGCAACCGCACCACTTACTAACTAGGGCCGCGTTTAATTAATGAGGACACAGAAGAAAAAGAAAGAAAATGTCGAAAGAGAGACTGTGAAAAGGCGTATATGTAACAGGTCAAACGTTGTAGATTAAACACAAACACCTCTTTAGCCCTGAAAATTACAGAAGAGAAGGTAACATTACTAATTAAAGAATTTAGTCATGGCTGTTCCGTGATAGTTTTCTATAAAATGTTCGGTTTCACTAGTTTGGATTAATCTACCCTTACTGGGAAACACGAGAGTTGCTCGGACATCGCAATTCCATTGCTTTTTAACTGTAACTAACTGAATTTTTTATTTTGTGATTTCCTTGAGTATTTATTTACTAACTACCCTCCAACAAACTGCACGTCGTATCTTCGGATTATCAATACGAAAAAGGCCCAGGAAAATATCAATCCCAAAGAAAAATGAACTACGGTCCCGTAACTCTCGGTGCAGTCGACTAGAAAGAAAAAAAACACATCTCTCAACTTACTATGAAATAGACACCAACAAAACAGTGCGTTGTATCAGGCAATAGAAGGGAGAACACTGGCGGAGGTCTTCCAAGTACTAATGCTGATTCAGTGAACCGCAGTAGAGAGACGGAGTACAGGCGAGTGAAAAGGTGAGGTAAAGAAGGCGAAGATTAGAGGTGAGGAGATGAATTAATTGCAGCAAGGAGGTGCAGTCAGTGTAACTATTTCAGTCTGCGGGCAAAATATTTGAGCTAGAAGAGAACCGAAGCTATGATTTGTAGGGATTAATATAAATGTAACGAACGAGGCTGTCGTTTGGGCAAATTAAGCAGATAGAAGAGATGAAGCAGCGTAAGTGGTTGCAATGGAAATGATGAAGAAGAGGATAGAAAGGAGTAAGAGGTAAAGAAAGGGAATGATGAGGCCTTAGATATTCCACGTTAGAGGTGGGGGACGCAGTGGAGGCAGTTGGGGGAAGAGCCAGCCAGTAGCTGCGGCGGCATTTGTGGTCGCAATGGTGATGGCGGAGGCGGAGGTGGCAATAACGGAGGTGGTGGTGGCGGCGGGTAGTCGCTGTCGTGTAGGCCATCCGTCGTTCCAGGCGCGGCGGCGTTCTTCGCGTTCCGAGTACACGAGACGGGCGGCGAGCCCCATTCGTCGATACGACCACCCGAAGGGCGTCGTTAGACCGCAACAGACTACACCGAGAAATGCGCACCGAGAAATGAGGGAAGAGGCCGTTGCGTCGGCGTCTACGCACTCGGAAGAGGCCTTAAGGGGTCTACAGCCCCGCGTTTCGCAACGTCACGTTCCTACCTCGGTAACTCGGTTCCATTGTTTCTTTTCAAGGCACGTTCATTTTAGCATAAAAATTATACCCAGAATTCAATAGTGAACATCAACATGAAGTAAAACAAGTCAAGACTGTAACTCATTAATAAAATAGCACTATTTTTTTATCATTAAAATGTCTCCATCACACGTCTCCAGAAAGTTATAAAATCTTTTACATGTACCGCTCCTATGCGTTAAGAATAAAATTGTCAGTCCAACCACTGTTCACATTCTGCATTCAAAGTTTGACGGTTTAACCTCAAAGGAATCCGTGGAAGTCGAAAGCGACAATATGCTACCCAAGTAGCTTCAAACAGATCTCTTTACAATTCAGTGTACATGGAATCCGCATTCCGAATATCCGACCGCTTCTCATCAAATGTTTCCCAGAAGAGGGCGCGTCTCCCAAGCGTCCTTGGATATCCTTCTTCTGAACCCTGCCGTTCCCGAAGGCAAGCCCGCCGCCGCCACTGCCGCCGCCGCCGCCGCGCCGTGGGCCGCGGAGGCCTCTCCTCGCGAGGAAAGAGCCTGAGGACGCCACGTCGCATCGCATCGCGTCGCGTCTCGTCTCATTTCGTTTCGTCTCGTTTGGTGCGTCTCCCCCGCAGCGGCTGTCAGCAGCGCGCCCTCCTCGCGCCCGCGAGCCTTCACCCTCGGGTGACGTCATCAACCAACCGGGTCATACATTATGCAATCGTTTGAGGATTAATTAAAAGTGTCTGGTTATTTTCTCCGGAACATCTGCGCCGCGGCGAACAAGACACCGGAAATGGGATCCTATTCATCAGCGTCTCCGCGGAGCCGCGGCGGGCGGCATCGCGCCCGCCCCGGTGCCCGCCTTCTTGCTTACCCGCCCGCCCGCCCGCCAGGCAGGCAGCTCGCGCCGCGCTTGGGAACATTTTTTCTGGGGGTCCCTGTACCGCGCGTCAGGAAGCCTTCAGCCTCCTGAGTATTGAGAACAAGTCACTCAAGAAAGAACGATTTCAACAAATACGAACATATAATCATCTGTTGAAAAAATTCATGGTGTAATGAGCCTATTTCTCTGCAACGAAATTCTACACACAACAGAAATATTGTTTATCGATGACGGTCTGGTCCCATTAAATTCGGATATACGAGTTCGTCGTGTATTTGTTAGAAAGAAAATCAAATGCAAGTTTTGCCTGAGGGTTTGCTAAAACGGCTCTTGCTAGTTATAATAATGCCCGTAAAATGTATATCAGCCATACCCCCGCCAGGCAGGGCGCTAGCGATCTCGCACCGCGCTCGGAAACTTTTTTCTGGGGGTCCCTGTACCGCGCGTCGGGAAGCCTTCAGCCTCCTCCGTCTTTCTTCGTTTCGCCGCGCCTCCTCCGCCCGATGAAGCCCACCTCAGGAATGCCAGTTGGGCGATCACTTTTGTTTACTGCACTTTTCAGAGTCTATCGAAGACGGGCCTCTGAAGATGCGGACGGGGTGGGTCGAAGTGAGGCGAGTTAGGCGAGCGAGACCTGCGACGGGAAACAGCCTCTATACTTTTCTGATAATATACCGGGGATCGATTTGACATGAAGGATTTTAACTACAAATAAATGCAAATAGAAAAGAAGTCTTGCGGGATGATGTTTTTCATAACTGGATAAAAATATTCAGTCGGCTGTTCATATAATTCTTACAGTGATTTGTCCCTGATGCCCATTATTTAACCCAGTCCCATTTTTCACAACCATTGTCAATACCGGATACTTCTATTCAGCATTATACCCAGATCGGTGGCTAGTCGATCGACAGTGAGTAATCATCTCTGTCCGTTAATGGCAGTTTATAAGCATTTTCTCCCGAGCCGCAATCCCGGCCTCTACCGCCACGTGGCTCGCCCTATGGTCGATGCGACAGTCGCCTTCCCGTAAATCTTACGGCCGGGGGCGGCGGGCCAAGTGAGCCTGGGAGGACGGGGTGAGAGGAGCGGGGGGGGAGGGGGGCCAGGCGCCTCGAGGGCGAGGGGGGCGGCGCGCTCATTAGCGAGTAGCCGCCCTTCGTTAAAGAGACGCGGGCGCACGCGTCACTCTCCAAACGCGGTATATCAAGCCCTCCTCACCCGAGTGGGCTGTCCTCAGTTGGAAGGCGGCGTTTTTTGGTGCAGTTCTACGCGGGTGCACGCTCTGTGAAGCGTGGGGCTGGTTTAACCTTGGAACAGTTATCTGTCTGTCTGTCATTCTGTGCGACTGGTCAGTTGGTCAAGCCAATGAAGCCT
Source organism: Acheta domesticus (assembly GCA_031308135.1). Taxonomy (NCBI): domain Eukaryota; kingdom Metazoa; phylum Arthropoda; class Insecta; order Orthoptera; family Gryllidae; genus Acheta; species Acheta domesticus. Next base: position 85,785,422 of record JAHLJT010008446.1, on the reverse strand, counting down.
CATGCGGGTCTCTGAAGTGCCAGAAATTGACGGGTTTGGGGATGACCATGTCTTGATGAGATGGAGTTCTGTGGAATCTTCTCGAATTTCGGCGGTAGGAAAAATTCGAAATGTAGTTTAACCACTTCTTGTTGCGTTGTTGGGCAATGAAAATGGAAAATGATTGAAGCGGTTTAATAGGACTGATATCGGTAGCACACCCCCACAAATTCAGAATATACATGAACTATATTGTAGACCGATTTCACTTAAAATAAATATTCATTGATGCGCGGATACATTACACTTAAAAGAGGGGATGCTGTTAGGTTGTGGTAAAAAGTGTTCGTAGAGACGTTGTATTTATTATATTATATTATTTATATGTATTTAAAGTAAAAAAACTGTATATGACGTATGAGGAATTAACAACACTGCAAAAATAACTAATGTCAACTGTTGAGGCATTAACATTTCAAACAATTACTACATGAAATACACGCACAGAAAATTTCTGTTACTTTATAAAGATGTTCGCACGGCAAAAGCTACACGACTTTTCTTTAAATAACGTTACTAACAGCTTTAATGACAGAATCTCTTAAGTGACATTACAAGAATCATTTTGATTTTAGTTTAACATCAAATGCCAGCATCAAATGTCCGGGCTACTGACGGGAACACAAACTAGAGAGAAGAAATAAGAGTCAGGCGTTGATGGAGAATAATGATGATTAAATTAATCTGCCTTGACCCATTCCGAGAAGTGCTTCTTCGGCGACACTGTAATCGCACTAGAAGAAAAATCTGTCAGACAGATTGCCAGTCGAGCGTCACAAACAACTAGAGGGGGACCATTTAGATTAGGTGGTTCTTAGAACGTAAGAAAAATATTTTTTTAGAGAGGAGTGTATGTTAATGACTGACTGAAGGTTCAGAGGTTTCGACACTGAAGCTGCAGGAAGCCAATACCTCACTAGCAAGTATTATTGTGATGCAAAAGAGCTCCAAGGTAGAGAGACCTACCCTCGAGAAAGCTTTCAAGTGTCGCTGTCAGTCATTTTATGACTGGTTGTTTAGTGGTCGTTTCGTAAACTAAGTAGTCTGGGGGGATTGAATACCACTTTTATTGCCCGGCGAATAGACTCCAGTCCCCGATAGGCTCAATTCAACTAACCCTATTGGCTTGAGAGATTTGTGCATGAGAATGTGAACAATCGATTGTGCTTACAGCTGTAAAATTGCACAAATCCAATTTTAGAGTCGTTACTAGGATAGTATATAACAGCAGTTGATTGTGAAGGCAGAGTGTTATCTGATCTTCAGAGATTTCTCTTCCATAAAATGCATCATTACTACGGCTTATGAGACGCACTCTACGTTCATAAGGACCGCTTTTCAGCTTTAAAAGCGCCGACGCATTTCATTAAATTAAACGTAATATTTCCACAGTGAACGTGGATTTTCCTAGGAAATAACGGGAAAAATTACACAAACCGTCATGTAAAATATACTTTTAGCATAATTATAGTCTATCCTTGTTCGAAAGAACTTTAATTTCGCCGAAGTCATATACATAAGTTGGAGATCTAAAGGCTCAAGTTGAAGACCTCTGGTATCTTCTAAATCCTACGACTCCGGCGCGCTAATCGAGTAGCCGTCTCATTTGCATAAGGCTAAGAACTCTCCCGGTTATTCCAAGGGCGGAACCACCCACGCATCGCCTTGCATTACGCTTAGGCTCTCGCGCGCGCCGGTGGCCCTGACCGCGCTCGCTGCACCCAGCCAACTTTTCCAATAGCTTGCGTTTATAAACAGCACAGCGCCGTTGAATATTCCATTCCGAGACAAGGACTGAACACGCCAGTAGCACGCGACATCTTCAAAAATATCGAATTGAAATGTTGAATTTTATTTATGTACGAAAGTTCGTAGCATGTCTCTGCGCACTGCCGATACCACTGATCCCGCTCCGCAGTCGGACTGCATCGCTTAGTCGGTTTTTTTCTATACGTACTATAAGCAGATGACAGCCGTTAAACCACTGGGTTATAACTGTCTGGATATAACATCTGTTCACCAGTGTCGTGTACTTCAGTGTGACAACATGAATTATATGTGCATAACTAGAGAAGACGGTCACTAAAACGTTATAAAAACAAATACATGTAGCGTATTAGAATGTATATTGATTTAGTGTATGTAGGTATTCATAAAAATAATGAATATATAATATAATCAATATATAATGAATTTTATGGGTAACCGACTGGAGAACCAGGCATAAGTTATTTAAGTACTGTTTATATAAATGTCATACTGGCATTTCTCTGATTTTATTTGTACTGTAATTGCTTGGTTTGTAGTCCTGGACAGGTTGTATGCAGAATACAATTCAACGACTGAATAAATGCTTGTCACATCCTGGTTTCACCGTCTAGCGAATAACCTCTCTTGGCCCTACTGTCCAAACATCAGTAATAATAAGTTACTCTGGTGATGTTATTTTGAAAAATAATTGTCATAACAGAACACGGTTCATTCGATTAGCGTGTTATGAATTATCCATTTTGTCCGTATATAAAATGTCAATACTAGTACATAAAACAATATTCGTGCTTTTAGTGTGGTTGGAATCTAGAACACCTCACAGTTGTAAATTGAACTAAAACTGTGCCATGCAGCAAGTATATAAATGTGTTCTGTGTACCCCGCGTAGTCTCGTGAATTCTGTTGCGAATACGTACGTCAACCGCAACACGTGTTTTCACGCAATAAAGAAACGCACTCAAATTTGCACAAGTATCGCCATTAAAAATATTTCAATGCCACCTATCCCTCAGTCATTGAACTAGAGCTTTCCTATGGCTGCAAAAGCGGAAAATTTAAAATCTTCTGATATAATTTAAAATAAATACGAAATTAATAATAATAATAATAATAATGACAAGAAGAAGAAGGAGGAGAAAAAGAAGAAGACAAAAAAGAAGAAAAGAGAAGAGTCTAAAGGGTACTTTTTATTAAATGAAAATATAGTTTTTAATTGTAATAAAGAATTATTGTAAATGAACGTAACAGGCCAATCAAGGATACTCCAACTGGACAACGCTCTTGACGGAGGTTGAGATTGAGAGCCCCGTTGGCGAAGCGATTTTGCGAATTGGCTCGCTGAGTTCGCGCGGCAACGACCGTGTCACGGGTCTCCAGCACTGCCGGCGCGGGGCGGCGTGCGCGGGCGCCGCGCTCGCTCTCGTCTCACCGCAGCGCGCGGCTCTTTGAGTCGTTCGCCGTAAAAACGATCTCGTTCACGGGCGCGTCGCCATCAGAGGGCGTCGCAGCGGGAGAGGTCGCGCTCGCGAGCGCACAACAGTATCGCACGTGCAGCCCGCCCTGCCCGTCCTATTGCGGCAGCGCGTCGAGGCGGAGCGGGGGGGGAGAGAGGGTTGGTGGCGGGGGCGGGGGAGGGGCGAGGGAGGTGTGGGGTGGGGGCGGGGCGCGGTGGGGCGGGATGGGGTACGGCGGGGTGGGGCGGGATGGGGAAGAGCGGGGGGGATGGAAGGGGGTGGGGCGGGGGTATGGCGGGGTGGGCAAGGGTGAGGCGGCGCCGGGAGGGTGGAGCGGGGTGAGGCGGTGTTGCGTGGATGGGGCGGGGCGGGGAGGGGGATGGTGTCTGCGTGAGCGAGATCGTACGCCGCGTGAGCGACAGCGTAAGCAGCCTTCGCGCGCACAAAACCGCGCCCAGCGTGCACAATAGGTAATGATATGTGCCAATGCGTTCAGTGTGTTAGGAAATGACTGTGTGAGTTTGGGTTCCCGACATATCAACTTCTTAGGTCATTAGTAAGTGTAGTGCATGTTACAAACTGGAAGGTGGTGCTGTTTCTCCCCCGCCGAAATATGCGATCTGGCTCCGACTTACACGACGGCTTTGAGAGATTTTCCCTAGTAGGACACCGCCTCAGCGGGGACAAGTTTTAAGCTCCATACATGTATGGTAGGGTAAGTTGCGGTGTAAGACAAGAGGGGATTATGATAAGGAAGGAAACATCGCGCGGATTCAAACTGATCACCACAGAAATCGCATTCACCGCAGAAATTCGTAAGATTTTGAAAAATCTTCAAAGCAACTTCATATTTTTTACTTGCAAAGAGCTAGTTAGCTAAACACACGTTTACTGAAAACCTTTTTTTGACGCTCATTTTATGAGAAAAATATATCTTTAGAAAACTTTTTTTAGAAAACTTTTGAAACAGTGAATGTCAGTTTGCTTTTTATTTCCTTCATTTAATTCCCGAGGAAATAATATTTTTAAAGTGAAAAATTGAAGTGTACAAAATAATTACTAATTAAATTTGTTTAAAGAATTGATCGCCCCCGACTGGGATTCGAAAATAAATACATTCTCCACATATTTTGCATGAAAAAAGTAATGTAGATAACATGTAGAAAATATGCGTAGGCGTAAAACTACCATTCACGATACAACCCGCCAATACGTGTTTTTCGGGGCCACATAGCTGCCGCCGTCGCCGCCGCTGTGACAACGACCACGGAGTTAGCCATCGCTCCCGGCAGGCTGGCCCATCACCAAGAGCTCAGTCCAAAGGGGGCCCACCCCGCGCCCCACCGCGCCCACCCGAAGGAAGGCCGTGGCGCTGCGCTCTCTTCTGGATTGCGTTCTGCACTCCGGGCGCAACGGGCACAAAAATCCGTTCGGAACAACTCGATTTGCATTGAACCGTTGGGGATGGGAACGCGAAATTCGAGAGAACCATTGAAATCCGGTGTGGTAAATCCACTTCCGAGGAAAATCGAACAAATAATTAATAACGCGAAATCGACGCGAAGAACCACCTGTCGCAAGCCCTGTTGGCATCGGACTCATCGTTACGTATTTATGAACAACCCGGCGGCGGAAAAAGACGGGGGGAGAAAGAAAAAGCGTTTTGCTGGGCAGGAAGCGTGCTGTGATTTCGTCCGTTCATTTTGCGACGATTGCAAGGTGATAAAATGGGTTTATTATTGCCAGAGAGCCAAAAGACACTACCAAAAGATACTTACTAAAAGTCAGAATTTATTACTGTGACGCGGATTTGCTTTTAAACTTTATAACCCTTGGCTGATATAAATATCCACAGTGAATAATAAGTTTTAGTTTACTAAGAGTTAAAATATTGAATTGAAAGAAATTAAAAGTATTTTTAAACTAAGATATAAAGGCTATCGTTAGATATTTTTGAATATTTCCACATTTTCTATAATATATTTAAACTAGATTAACAAAGTTGTGTTTGGTTTCCCGGTTTTAGATGCAAGCAACCGAACTTGCCTTAGGAACTTGAACGAGATTTCATTCGTAAACGATTCGCACGATAACGGGACGCTGATCCTCATCAAATCGGTCTTCGCAAAACGACCAATCAGAATTCGAAAGCGGAGCACAGGATGAGTCCGGCACGTCACGTATCCTCAATACGGAATCGATTCTCTGAAACAATGTTGACGATGGCGTTCTATCAGCGGGCTCACACAGTGCGACTGCCACGCAAGATAGGGGCATTCATGCGACATCGTACGAGGAACTCAACAGTCACAGCCAGTGAGCTGCGGAATTACCAATGGAGAGTCGGTATGCAGGTATCGGCCCAAGCCGCGAGCAATCGACTGCGCGGGCCTGGCAACGAGGGCGCGGACGAGGACGAGTGCGAGGGCGCCGGGAAGTAGGGGTAAGGTCGTGAGTGACAGAGAGGGAGTGGGCTAGAGCTTGGGTGGGGTGATGGGACGTAGGGGGGAAGAGGACCGAGTGGATGAAGACGAAGGCGTGGGCGTGAGCGCCGGAAAGTACGGGGAGGGCATGGACAAAAGGGGGAGTGTTGACGAGGACGAGAGCGTGGGCGCCGAAAAGTAGGGGGGAGGCATGGGCTAGAGGGAAGAGCTGGACGAGGAGGGGCCATGGGCGCCGGAAAGTACAGGTGAGGAAGAGTGGGTGCGGACAAGGGAGAGAGCAGTGGCGCGAGCGCCGAAAAGTACGTGGGTGGGCGAAGGGGCGTGGGCGCAAGGAAGTACGGGGCTGACGTGGGCGAAGGGGCGGATGCAGACGAGGGTGTGAGCAGGGCGCGGGGGTGGGCGTGGGCGTGAGGGGAAGAGGGCGGGCCGCGTGCCAGGAGATCCGCGAGTCGTGCACTCTTGCACCGGCGACATCAGAGGCCAGTCCCCTCGCGAGCGAGCGCTTCCACAGAGGCGCGCGCCGGCGGCTTCCCTCCGCATCCCGCCGCCTGGGCTTCGCTCGCTCCCAGCGCAGCCTGCTCGGTACTCGCACACGGGCAGAGTGCATTCATGCCCGAGCAGACTAAGCCTGCTTGTGGCTCCGGCTTAGTACCAAGTCCCAATAATTTTTCAAAAAGAATTTTACTTTAGTTGGTCGTAAATGTAGAAATATTTTTAACATTAATATTCAGATTTAAAGGTTTAAGTTTATTTTAATGTTCATTTTTATTACATGAGCAATACTTCAATATTCTTGGGAGAATATTGTGTTTAGGGCCCCTTAAGATGTTAATACTCTGCATACGAAGCTTGCCGCTCGGCAGCATAGCGCGCAGCGGTGGTAAATATATACTTCAACACGCGGAGGACAAATCATAGAAATATGAAAAAAAGCATAATGGTAATGATTAATCCTTACGAGACCTACACATCAGCATTGAGGTATCTCCAGGTAATCGATCAACAGCGACTCTGAAAATGTAATTTATACAAGAGCGAAAGTTGCCAGGGTTTGACATTACTTTGCAATGGTTTACGTGTGTTCTTTTTCTTGACACACGAAAATGCAGAGCAAAAAAACAACCTTCGAATGCTAAAGGTTCGCGCTGTGAAATGTGACCCGACACTTTAACGTTGATTGGTGCGCGCTCTGACCCTTTTCTGCACATATTTCTGAGCCACTATAATTCAAATAATATATTCAACACGAAAAATACTATTATAATAACAGGGCAAGATTTTTTACGAACAAAAACTACATCACATTACTTTTAAATAAATTATTACAGCATGCAGTTTTAACGAGTAAAAATTTTATCACGGAAAATGTTCAATCAAGCAGAAAGTTGCGATAGAATTTTGTAAAATTTTGAAATTTTTTTGTCGCGTGCCTGGAAAATTTCATTGCGTGCCATTGCTGGCAGGCATGCCATTGATTCGCCCACACGGAGCTGGTAGGTGTACAGTTACGCGACGGGAATGAACTGACACTGAACGGAAAAGGTTGTCACCCGCGAAGCGCTGTGAAGGGTTTTGTATGGGAAATCGAGAGTGCCGGATATACAGAAGAATTTCATTGTGACTAAAATTCTTCAGCGACTCGACAGAAGGGATACATCCCACGGATTACTGCTTTTAGGCAGAAGACGTGGGTTGTAGCTAGCGTAAGTCTGTTAACGCAATCCGCTACCGTAATTAAATCTGAAAAAACTTACAAAAATCCGTGATTACAGAGGTTTCACTCCCACGCCACTCACAATCAACGACAATCAGGAAAATAAGAAATTAATGTTTCAAAACAACCAATCCGCGTCAACGTTACGCCAATGAAACGTTTCGTTTTATCTGTTAATTTGAGAACGAGCGTTATACGATACACAATAAAGCCTTAGACAAACAAAAATTTTTTTGAGTTCAATGTAGTACGAGGTTCAATGTAGGGAATTCAGTGTGTAGTTCAGTGTAAGTCCTATTGAAATTCCTCTGCTCTCACATGATTATTAAATCCATAGAGCTCTGCAGATCTTCCTAGCTTCACAATAGGACCTAAAGCAGATTTGGCCTAGTATTCTGCCTAAGCAGCACCGAACGTACTGAGTCCACGGAGGCTGAGAGGCCAAGAGGGCTCGGGTCGCCTGAGACGCACGTGCAGTGGGTGGAGGCGAGCGGGCGGCGTGCCGGTGGCCGCGGCCACGGCGCGGCGTCCAGGGCCACGCGTGCTTCGGATTAGGCCAGCTCGCGCTGCTACCTGGCGCATGCGTAGTGCGAGTTCAGCGACCCGGCGGCGGTGGCGGCAACGGCAGCAACAGCGACGGCGGCGGCGGCGGAGGTGGAGGCTTGAGCTTCGCAGCGAAGCAATGGAGTGCCGGAGGACGCTGAGCGCGAGTCGTCGAGGGCGCGCGGGGAGAGAAGCGGCGGAGAGAAGTGCGGAGCGGGGCGGGGCGTGGCGGGGCGCGGCGGAGCGGGGACGAGAGCCGGCGGAACTGGCAGAACGCAGCCACCGCGCGGGGAAGAGCAGCGGAGAGCGAGAGAGGCGCGCGGCCCGCGCACAATCCGCCTCACCAACGTTAAATGGGCATAAAGGCCCCTCGACTCAATAAAAGCCATCCCATTTGGCAAATGGAGCGCTGCAATCAATACCTCTTCCCTGCGATCTTCGCGTATGCGCGCTTCGCGAGGCCGGCCCAGCGGCGCGGACCGCGGGGCCACCCACCGCAGCCCGCCCCGCCCCCTCCGCCGCCCCCGCTTCACTTTCGCCCTGCCCCCGCCCCCGCCTCGGGCGTCCGTCTCCGCGCCGAACCGATCTCCAGGCGCCGTTTGCTAAAATAAGACCGTTTTACCTGAATGCAGGCAATACAGGCCAAACTTTCGTGGTCGTCGATATAATACGGTGCGCAGCGCTGGCTTAGGACGGACGGGTCGGAGACAGGCGGTTACAATATGGGCTCCGCTGGAGATGAAAAACGACGTCGCTCGGGGCGAGAGACGTGGCCGAGGGTCGAGGCGGTGCCGCCCGGGAACCGCCTCGGGGAGGGCCGGAGGCGGGGTCCGGGGCGGGGCCCGGGCGGAGGAGGGTGCGCAGGGGAACTGGAGTGCTGACGGACGCGTTGCTTGTGGCGGACAACTGAGCAGACAAGGATTTCAACCGCACCACACGTATACCTGTCGGAACAAAAGGACAGGAAAGCTCGGTTGAATCATGAGATTCCACTTCTTGACATGTTGATAAGGGAAATAAAGTTTCATGAAAACATTTATTGGCGCGTGAACTTTACAGACATGATTTTATTTATCAAGCCTACCTGTAAAATACATGAAGATGGAGATTATTAAACAAAAATTTTGAATTTGACATCGCTAGGTTGTCAGTTTACATGTCTTTTACTTAGATCCGTCAACTTTTTAAACCATTAACGGCATCTATAACGAATTACAAGCCTTAAATATATACGCTCCCTCTGGGATTGTAAATAACAAATCATCACAAGTAATATTTGCAATCGTCAAAGTGCTACAGAGACCTCAGCTGTAGCATTTTATCTTGAATATAAATGTCACCTTCCACATATATTTTTACGAAAAAAATGGCACTTTGAGAATAAAGCATGTTATTTGAAATTTTCCACAAAGTTTCTTGAATAATTGTAAGTAATTGTGTCCCTTCACACAGCCAAACCTAAGAGTACAGAAAACCATATTTGTCAATTTCATTACACATATATTTAACCATCTTATCCTGAATATGACTCTCAATCAACGCTCAAAACCACTTTCCTCGCGAACGCCGCACGCTCGCTCACATCCAACCGCCAACAAACATTCTCCGAACCGTATTTCATTCCCCGAAATTCGTGGAGGTGTTTTGCATAGGCTCGAAAGATGCTCGCCGCCGGCGGCGTTGGCGGCGGCGGCGGCGTCGAACGCGGGACGGCATGCTAAATGCGTTGGCAGACGGCGTGGCTACGTGGTCGCACCCACTGCTTCCGCAGTGCAGCTGGAAGTCACGTTCCTCTCACTCGCATCCACAAGGCCATAACGCGCCCGCGCGTAATGAAGTCGCGACACGCATGACTCACTCCGCGAGACGAACGTCGCGCGCTTCCCACGCACACGCGCGCGCGCGCACGACCTTCGCCTCCCATGACAGCGCGTCTCGAGCACCTCCGCGGCAGCGCTCCGGGATGGGCGCCGGATCGGCCAAAGATAAATGAGAAAACGTGCGAATAATTGGAGATTCTTAGTTGGGGAGCAGACAGTTCGATTTAGCCATCCCAGCTAAATTTCGTCAGCTTGAGGATCGTGGATGAAAAATGAAGTTCATCGAAATCAGTGACTTCGTATGTACCAGGCTGTAATGGATGCATTATTGTCTTCTCTGCTTGTGCGTCTTTGAAGGATTACTAAAGAAAAGAGAACTGCTGGATGTGAATTCTTCTCGGCTGGAAAAAATTATTCCCCCAGACAATATATGAAGAATATATTTTTTATGAAAGTACCGTTCTATTTGAAGGAGAGAAGACAAAAATATGAATCTTAAGAAATAAAGTGATATTTTGAAAAGAGATTAATTGCATAAAAAAAACGCAGACTGAAAAAGTCTCCAAAATTCTATTAATGCCGGTAAAAACCGGCATTAATAGAATTTTGGAAACTTTTCAAACTCTATCATAGGAAATTGACCCCATGAATTCGGTTCCATTCATTTCGATAGTCTTATATGCTATCATTTATTCACCTTTAATCGTCCAGAATGCATCGAAACATTTATATGCAATTTATGCAAGGTACATTTATGAATATCGGAATACGGCTTCGGAATGCTGCCAAACCCTCCGAGGTACGTTTCCTTTCTACCCCTATTATGTTCAAATTCATCGATAGCGAAGACAGGCTAATGTCCAAGAAACGTTAAATGGAGATTATTACGGACCACCCAGCTGAACAGAAGTGAAATAAAAACCTTCAGAGATATCTTCGCTTGATACGGAACAAACGTGGCGTAAAGTAATCAATATTCATAAATGAAGACGGCTGAATTCTCAGGCGACGCAAACAAAGGGCAGAAGGTAGCGGGTGGGTGCGCGATGGAGTCGGCGGAGGATGATGGAGCCTGACGGAAATAGTCCCATACATCTGCATCCGGAGAAAAACTGCAGCCTTCTCGCCGTCTGGCGGACTGCCCATTCATCACGTGTTTGATGCCCGCCACAGTGGCCGATGGACGACGAGGCGCTCTGAGGCCAAGCGAGATGATGCTGAGATGGAGTGAGGTGGGATGGAATGGACTGAGGTGAGATGAGGTGAGGCGGAGTAAGATGAGGTGAGAACATGCAAGAGGAAAAAAGATCAGTACCCACTAAAATAGTGGAGAATCTGAGGTTCCATGGTGAGGTGATATGATAGACAATGGTAACAGTGCAGTGGGAAATGTATCCAAACTTCAGATAAAGAGAGGTGACGTGTCGTTATAAGATGTGACTTGAGGTGAAAATAATTTATAAATCGGGAAGCTTGAAGTTGGCATGTTTGTTGGAAAGTATTCGTATATTAAAACATAAAGTGAAACAAAAACATTAGATGGATGAAAAACGCTTGGTAAATTGCGGGAAAATTATGAGTCAACAAGAAAGACAGTAAAAATTATGTTAGATATTGATAATTAAAGCAAAGAGAGATGTGGAAGGTATAAAATGATCTGTAGAGGAAACATGAGACATTTTGTAGTTCGACTGTTAAAAAAACATCAGTAATATTTTGAGTTCTGCAACTGATCAGAAGTTTGAGAATGAGAGCCCACTTGACATTCCATTTTTTTAATTATATCGTCTCGCTTTAAGAACACCTCCTGTTTTTATTAAAAGCCAATAAAACTTAAATTGTGAGAAACGTTCTTCACATAGGACTAAAATTGAAAATATCCTACGATTTACTCAAAAAAAGGTAAGATGAACGGATCCAATCTTGCAGTGGAATCGAGATATTCATGATTCTATTAACCTTTATAGCCGAGCACCCGTTTCTTCGGTGCGAGACTCATAGACTAGTAGTGTATGCAATGAACAAGCTTGATTCAGAGGATCACTCGAGATACTAATACAAGATGGCCAGCAGCTAGACTTATCGCAATCCGTCATATTCAAGCGCGCAGTTTTCCGGGTGGAGGGGTTATAAAGCGGCGCGTCACGGGTCGCTCCTAAACGAGTCGAGGTGTTGCCTCTCCAGCGACGACTGCGTGAGGACTGAGGACGGGGCGAGAAGACGAAAAGCGGAGGAGGCGAGCTAACAGCGCGCACAGCACGTACGAGGAGTCCTGGGAGGCCCGCGGCGGGACCGTTCACAAGATAAATCGTCAATTTCTCTGAAGGTCAATTACACTAAGCAGCGCTCCGCCTAAATGGACATCTTTAAACGCAAGCCCGGAGCAACTTTCATAAAACTAAACCTTCCTCTCAATAAATTATTTAATAAAAATATGGATAACAAAGTACCCGTTCAAAGGGCTGGCGATTTCATTATGAACAAGGCTATGGAAATTTATGTGCGGCTGAGCCTGGAGGGGCCGGACCAGCGCTCGGCCAATACCCGCACGACTGCCGCCGCCGCCACCGCCACCGTCCCACGCGCACACAGCGAAACGCACCGCGCTCCATCTCGCTCCGTGAAAAAGCGAACGTCGGCATTCCCGCCCATGCGGCCGCCTGGCGCAACGACGGCGGCGGAGGTGGCGCTGGCGGCGGCAAAGCCCCACTCGGGCCGGGCGCGCGAACTGGAACGGCTGTGTCCACCGTCGTTGCTGCCGCCGTTTCGACCGCCTTGCCTTGCCTTGTCTTGCCTTGCCTTGCCGTCGCTGGCTACGACATCGCAGGAGACGCTTCCACGGGGGCAGTCCCTCCAATATTGCCATGGTTTCCCTCGCCTCTCGCCACTGCAGTTGCGCTTGCCGTGCCCTTCGCCGTCTGCACGGCCACTCACTTTCCTCTCCCACCACCTTCACCGCAGCCGTTCGCGTCACACCACCACCTCCTAGAGTTACAAAGCCTGCTCACTGTTTTGTGACGTCACCGTAGGTAGTCATGTTTTGCGTCGGCCACTCGTACATTTACCAGGGCGCTTACGTCGGGAATTTCGTTTTCAGTCCTCTCGTATTAAAATATTAATGCATTATAAAAATATTTTTAAAGCAACATTTTAAATAAATTTTGTTTTCAATACAGTATACTTAACCTATTTATTGACAATATCTGTTGAATTAACTGGAAAAATATTCAATTTTTTGCCATTTGTGTCAAAAGCCTATCATTTTCTTTTCACAGAATTAAAAAAAAATATTTACAGCTTTCCAGCATAAAAGTTTGACTAAATAATTTATTTAATGATTATTATCACAAACACCATGAACTATGACAGCGACGCAACAGACATTACTTTGATTGGTGACTTTTGAAGAAATCCTTATTACAAGAAGTCACTGAAAGCAGTCATCCCTTCTACTCTCACATTTTCTTCAGTGCATATGCCATTAAACTAAATGTTCACCCTTTTTTAATACAAAATATATCAATTCAGAATTAAAAATATTGTTCTGGACATGTTTTTTAAACTTATTTATTTACAAAACATCAAATCTAATTATTTACAATACAATACATTAAACCTAATTATTTACAATACAATACATTAAACCTAATTATTTACAATATAATACACTGAACCTACATTTATTTACAATATAATGAATGACAGTTATTTATTTACAATCAAAACTGACAAATTCATTGAAAAGGTATTTAGTTTCCTCTGTGATTTCTTTGACGATTTCTTTGATAATTTCTCTGAGAATAACTTATCATTTTCCTTTTTGCAAAAATTTTTAAGAAAAATATTTACAGTTTTCCAGCATACAAGTTTAACTAAATCATTTGCTGAATGGCCATTATCACAAGTGCCAAAAAAACAAACAACACTCATTCTCTCTTAAACATTTCAAGATTGTGGAACAACATACATCTCTTTGGTTGGTGGCTTTGAACAACTCCTTTTTACAAGATTCAAGCACTTTATTAATGACAATATAGCCATAGACTGCAATAGTAATCACATCATCAGTAGGATATTTCAAACCTCCACAATCTAATCTCTGTATTAGAGAAAAGTGCTTATTGGCTGGAAGCTCTTTTTTCTACTGATAAATCACTTTTACAGTATTCACATTTAATATGCTTCATTATTGAATGCGTGCAGTATCCAGCCACATAGGTCAGAGAAGGCATCACGTCCTCCAGCGAAGAGAGGTCATCTTCGGTTACTGAAACTGCCAGTGCATTCTCACCTCTTACATCAGGAACATCTGAATCTTCATCTACTGCCAGCTCATTTATGAAGGAACCAGCCGAAGAGTTAACTACTAATGGGAGAATGCTTTGGAGTCTTAATTTTTTCTCACTCTCACACATCTGAGTTATGGATATATGGTACTGAGAACCTGACAGCTGTCGATACTGACCAAATCTTTCTTCAAGACTATCTGTCTGAAGCCTACCGCTTAGAAGGTACTCCATGCCTAATTCATTGACACAATATCGAGCAATTTCTATTACTGCATAAGTGGTCTGGCGCAATGCCGTAGCTGTCTCTCTTGTAAAATACCCAGTGTTAGGCTTCATTCCCTTCCATAGATCCAGCCAGTCTAGAAAATTATAGAGGAAATCTATTTTCAAATCATTAACAATCCTCATGGGCTCCATAAAAGGATTTAATTTACATTTCCCTTTAAAAAACAGTTTTAACATTCATAATATCAAACCATTTGGTTATTATGTGAATGAAATTAGCTGTTGATTTGCAGTGTTCTATGCCAAATTCTCCTGAAAGTTCTAATGCTTCAGCCACCTGCCTATTAAATACTTGAAGTGCAAGCTTTACACTTTGCCTTTCTAGGGAAGTGGGGCATAAAGCTTTTAATGTCAGCGTATGAGCACTTTTCACTACAGATTCACATTCCAAATTATAAATCTTCTGAAGGGCAGTGAAAGATGCAATATTCATACCAGGAGTTAGGCTTTCCTCCCTCAGTTGGAAAGTCAGGATAAATCATTAATTTGCCACTATTTTTTTGATTCAGCCAATTATTGCGTACTGCTTTCAGAATGTGAACAGCATCAATAATAAAAAAAAGTGGGCGGTTGGGGTCAACTGGGTGTTCGTACACAATATCCAGCTTTCTTTTTTTAGAAAACATGGACATCACCTTGCTATTAATAGAATTATTGTCTGTTGATATACAAATTACTTTGTAACCAATGCTTTCCAGTCCACTAATTACATCTAATAAATAGTCAAAAAGTACTTCTGCAGTTATAGTTTTCACTGGAAGAATATTTACAACATCTTTGAACTTAGATCTAATACTCTGAATCATAAATGCAAATGCTGTAGTGGCTGCTTTTTCCATATTATGTGAAACACCTAAAATGTTACCTCCCTTAAAATCTAAATATGGCTTTAAGTGAATCTCATCAATCAGGAGAACAACATTTTTGTCCTCGGCTCTTAAAAATTTAAACTTTTGCTTGGCGTACGACAAGAAGTTGCTATCACTTGAGTCCTGAGAAGGACTGAGGTTAAATTTACTACAAATTCTCCGCAGTGTTGATGGGTGAGGCAAAATTAAAGCACCACTTGCTCGCAAAAACCTGAATGCATGAGGAGAAATTGAGAAAAGTAAACAAGAAAGTATCATTAAATTGGAACTAAATCTATGTCTAAACTTAGAACTATTAACTAAATCTAATTGTTCGCGTAAAAATTGCACAATATCTTTATCAGCATCACATGCCTTCTCTTCCACTTCCAACAAGCTTGTCTTGGCAATATTTATGTAGTCGCTGAGAGAATTTTCACTGCCATATTCTGCACAGTCAATTAAAATTTTTTCCAAAACGTGCACATCATTACACACAGTTGGGAAAGAGTGTGACCCCACTTTATGAACAGGGAGATTATCTGAATAAAAGTTAACGTTCTGATGCACATCTATCACCACAGACAACATTACTACAGGACTTGGCTTCATGGCAAATTTAATAAAACATAGGCACTCAGTGTTAGGTTTCACTACAGTCCATACCGTTGGGTAATTAATGAATTTAATACAACTTTCTAAGTCTTCCAAGGATTTGAAAGTGAATTTGGAATTGTAGTTCTTCTTGTGATGCAAGACTAGCCTTCATACTCGTTGCTACTTGTTCCATTTCTAGTCTCTCTCGCTTTTCACAAGGGCCTTCCCGTCTGGAACTCTTCTTGGTAAGATGAGCTGGACAGTTAGGGAACACAGATGGTACAGCATCACTTCTTAACTTTGGTACCTGCAGTCTTGATGACAGTTCTCTCCTTGCTCATTATAAACCACATCCTCCCAAATAATCTCATTTTGATGGAAATGGCGATGGCATACCTGAAACAAGAAAAATAATAATATATTTAATATATTATATCTATAATATAATAATAATATTGGGGTTGCAAGAGAAGTAAACTAAAATGTACAGTGGTTAGTCGATAATATCAAATACATACATAGAATTTAATTTTCACATACAAACAAATTTTACAAAAGAACAAATAACATAACTTTTTTAAAATTTTGAAATTAGTTCATGCACCACAGACTTTTGCCTTGATACTTACATAAGGTATGTCTTTTTGAAATAAATTATTTTATTGTTTTAGTAACTTATTCATACAAGTTATAGGAAATCTCTAAGATTTTTTGAGGTTATGAATTTCTTACACCTCTGAACATTACAACTGAATGCTGTAACTGAAGTACTACTATTTTAAGATTATTTAAGGGATACCTTAAATTGTTACCATCATTATTCAATTAATAATATAAAGAAAATAGTTGCAAGTTCAGCATAATACTATAAGGAAGAATTGTTAAGTTCTAATTGCTTTAACGTAGTTTCATGGTAAAACATTAAGAGTATTAGTAAATAATGCCAAAACCCTTACTAACTTACAAAAAATGTATGCTTTGATTAAATAATCAGTGTAATAAATGTAGGTTCTATGTGAACATATGAACTATAGTCCTTACCTTCGAGGATTTGGAAGGAACAAAATCTTCTCTTGGAATAGCAGCAGTCCATTTCTTCTGCATAGCAGGATTTTTTGGAAAACCAAACACGTGCACTTTCGAGGATTTATCATAGTTTCCTCGACACTTCGGAACTACACATCTAAAAGGCATATCAAATGGTGTATCGAAGCAGTAGTAGAATATGCGTACCTAAGTTCACTCCGAACAGGTCCTAACACGCGAACCGCACCAGGAGAATTAAACGGAAAACAACAGAGCTACGCCAGTGCAGCCACGCGCTCGCCATGCCGCATCATGACTACCTTCGCCGCCATTTTGTGACGTCACGGACCAGTGAGCAGGCTTTGTAAAACTATAGAAGGTGGTGGTCACCACTCGCTCCAGTCGCTCTTGCTTCCACCGACACCTCCTCTCTACAGCCTCCGGCCGCACTAAATTATCATTCCGATGCGGGTCGCGCCGTGTGGGTGGCTGGGTAGAGTGGGAGGCCAAGTTTGCAAACACTGTTACCGGGTAAGCCTGAAGTCCGAAAACGAATTCCTTGGAAGTAAAAAGGAAGAAAACCCAATGAAGTTTTCAAAATCAAACTTCCCAGGCCGAGAGGAGGGGTGGAGGAGAGGAGAGGTGGGTGGGTAGTGGGGTGCGGTAGCTTCGCCCTCCCTGACGACGGGAGGTTTTGTTCGTGGACGGCCGCAGAACCCATTTTACCAGTCATGCCAGCTTAATTTGCCTTTTCTTTGTATTCTCAGCACTTGAACCTACAAAGAAGGGAGCTAGTAAGGAAGTGATCTCGGGTATTTCAAGTGTCAGCAGGGAGTGGAATCGAGGTAAGCAAAGCAGAATAGTAGCTTAAAACGAGTCGATCTGAGATAGATGCGTTAAGTCCACTATCGCTAGATTTGTGCTGTCTCCTTTAGCGAGAGCTCCGAGCTCATTATAGCACGCCCGACGAAACCTATCACGGAAGAAACTTGGATTTTTATCTCAAACAGTGTTCTATAGTCTTTGTGTGCTTCTGACAGTGAAGTATTCGTCCGTACGATATCAAATCTAAATCTCCTCGGAACACAAAAGTCTCATCCCGAAATAAAGACTTCTTTCTTCGCCGCTTCTTCGAGTCTTCTTCTTCCCGGGTTCAACTCGGCGCAGTCACGAATTCAGCAGACCATGAACGACTAATTCCAAGGGCGTCAGAAATATCACGAAGCGCATCACCCGCCGACACCGACAAACTAACATGCTCTACAGCGTCATAAAAATGCTTGGGCTAGTTCCACTTTCCGTGCGCGAGCCTGCGAGAGGCGGAGGCAAGGTGGCAGCGGCGGGGAGGGGCAGTGGCAGGGGGCAAGGGGAGGCTGGGGCGGGGACGGGGGTGCGCTGCAGGTGCGCGAAATGATTCCCCGGCCCTTGCGCCGCTGCCGACCGGGGTGGCGTTTCTTTTTTGAGAGAGGGGACAACACTCCCCCGGTGAAAACTCCACTTAAATTAGGGGCGCAAAAAAGAAGCTGAGAAAAGTTGCGCGCAAGAAACAGTACACGGGCTTCTTATTCAAACAATTCATTAGCGGCGGCGTCCTCAATTACAATGAAACTGGCGAAAAAAAACGGAGGGAAGTTCACAGCAGCCATGGACGTCTCTGCATTTCAAAACAGAGAAAGGTGAGGAGGGAGAAAGGCACGAATGAATGCACTGTTTTTGTAGCCACGTGTCTAATTTTAGAATAATTGTTATTAGAGTATTTTGTATTTTATAATTAATAGTGAGAAAGTTAGGCTATAAGCTAGGGTTAAATTTAATTAACATTTTCACTTTCTGGGTGGACTACATTCCAGTAAAATCAGCGTATGCGCAATAGTCATAAGACGGTGACATTTCAATTTTAAGAAGAAATATACGAATGAACGTGCGTCAAGTAATTATGAATAAACGCATTATAGTCAATAAATTAAGGGAAATTATTTTATTAAAATAGCAATTTCATTATTTTTAAATCATACATTTAAATTGTATTACATAGTGTTATATATTTTATAAGAAAATAATATTAATAAAATGTCGATCTTCCAACACGCGTTAAATAACTTGAACATATTGCAGATCTACAGCATTGTCAAAATTTGACCGGCAAATATTTGTTCTAGCTTCATAAAAATATATAAAACAGAATCAACCAAGTATTTCTTAAAAATGTACCACAATATTCATATTACGGACTAACAGCCTAGGAATCCTCTTGTTGACGTTTTGAAAAATAAATTTCCTTCTGATCCTGACACGTAAATCGTGTGAAGGGTGGACGATGAAGCTACACTATTTTCCCGTAATTGGCGAGTGTTTTGGAGATCTCCCTCATCGAGGCGCCCGTTAGCGACCTCCGAAGCCGCGGCCCGTGGAACGAGCGCCGAACGCAGCCCCGGCCCGCAGCGCTCCCCGGAGTGGCGGGGAAGCGCAGACGAGACCCGCTCCCGCTCTCCCCTCCCCGCCGCGTAATGAGGTTGTCGGCTTCCTAATCGACTCTGCCACCGAAGCGATCCGTCGGATTTTCTTAATACGGAAACGTGGCAACATGCCGACATCAACCTGCGGTATTAAAAGTGCAACACCGCCACGTCGTCGAGAAAATCGATGCCCATAATGGGGCTCTGTCGCATCGCTTCGCTGCTGGCGCCTGCCGCTTTTATGCATCGGAGCGGGACTTTCGAGCCGTATTAGCCTCTGTTTTAGAGGTGACAAATCGATCGCGACGCTGTCGTAGATGTTCTGGCGAATGACCGTCGCAGGTTTCCGCATAAAGGCTTTAATCAATGCACCGAAGCCGAAAGGGAGGGGTGCAGGGGAAAGGAAACTTGTAGGAACTCCAGAAATACTTGTTTCTTCTTTTCTTATCCGGGCATCTTATGCTAAGTAACTGAGTGGCGAGGGGATTTTGCGACCGTCTCGGAACAACAGACATGGCAATGTAGTAGTAAAGTATATGTACAAAAATGATTAACCCCCCCAAAAAATTTAAAAAATCCAAACAAAACGTGCAGTTAGTTAGACAGTGTATAATTGTGGACATGCGCGTATCACGCGAAAATTCTAAGAAAATGGGTGTAGAAAACTCCAAATATATCTGATTCTTAAATTACAAAAAAATAACAATTTCCGCTCAAGAGTATCAACAGCAATACAATTCTGCATGGGAGTGCAAATATGCACAAAAAGATATACGAAGATATCATGTACAAAAAGGAAAACGCTGTACACGGAGGTTAAATTAGTTTAAATGAACCATAAACGAGTGGGTTAACTAAGAATATATAATTGAAAAATAATGAAGAATAAGGAGATGGATTCATAATGAAAAGATGGTAATAACAGCATTTTGCACTTTGGACATTTTTCTGCGTATTGCTCATAAAGTTCCCGGAAGTAACATCACAAATTAATGGTTCAGATACATCCAAATTTAAAGACGGTGTATTAAAAATCAGACATTTTTCAATATTTCTGTCAGAAACTTACGCTCTGAAAATGCGTGTGCGTTTACAGTCACATGTTCACAAAGATCGCCGACTCACGTCCGCAACACAATAGCACCGCCAGAAAGCACGACGATATTTTTCACTTCTCACAAAAAAGTTACGGGAACGCAAAAGCATCCATTGACCTCCGAAGGATTCCTCGCGCAGGAAAGTGCACTGCATAACTTTCCCTTCTCGCCCGTCTGTCCGTCCAGCGTCCGCGGAGAAGTGCCATAAATCGAGTTTCAATCCGCCTCTCATGACACGGGGAAGGGGCGGGGAGGGACGGGGAGAGGCGGGGAGGCACCACTGACAAGTCCACACGCCACACGCCTTCGCCGCAGCCACAACACACAACTGTTGGAAGTCAATAAGAAACGGAGTAAAACTTCCTCTGCCGCTCCGACTCTTCCAGTCCGCTCCCCGGCTATCCTTTGCTACGCCAAACAGCCTGTTCCTTTTCCCTCTCCTCCCCTCCACATCCTCCGCCGGCGCCGTTGCCACCGTCTGCCCCGCCTCCCCGCCCTTCTCGCACTCGTGCCCAACACACTCACGTCTCCACCCCGGCGGGCTCGCCTCTCCGGAAAGGGAGAGCATTTCCAGAATTATTTCCACGAACCTATCGCATATTCGGACCGGGGAACTCCAAAGTGTTTGAACTGTGACGAAGAGCAACATTATTCGTGGCGCCCCGGGCGACGAGCGGCGCGCCACCCCGCCCCCTCCGCTTTCCCCCGCCCCCATCCCACCCCCAGCCGCCCCGCTGCGAATGTGCAACGGCCCTCCCGCAGCGCCGCGCACGGCTATGAAATTAGCGCCCGCCGCAAATGGAGGTGCGCCCTAGGATTTCCTACACACAATTTAACTAATAGAATCGCCGTGAAATTGTTTCATTTATTCAATCTTGTTGCTGTGCATTACCGGTTCAAATCGATTCCATGCTCTGATTTAAATACCAATTTCCAATATAACCATTGTTTACAGAAGTTGCGAATGCACATACGCTTTAAAGTACAATATATGTAAAAACGATTCAAAATGATAATGTAATTTACTGTCAGGCAGCGGGAGACTAAAAACCTCACACTACAATGGTGTATTTCAAAACAATTAAAAACTCTTTTCATGAATGAAATGGGAAAAACAGCGACGTGACGGGATTGTAGCGAAGACACTGCACACTATGAAATTATAGACTTACATTTTTCAACACAACTCTATTTCTAATGTATCATTCAGATATTATCTGAATTTTCATTATTTCTTAATTATTCGTTTATACATCATCGATTAATTAATTTTATTTAATACCAATAATGTATTATTAAAATAAATCAAAATTATCAATTTATTAACTCATTATTTTACTGTAATATAATTCATCGAAATAAGCATTGTCTTTCAGCAATCATTGTATGTCTTTATTTACAGTGAAATCAGTTATTCAACGTTGAAACCATTACAAAAATAATGAAGTCAAAGTTGTACCAACAGCTGAGAAAAATCCCTCTCCTAAAACATGGGCGTCGGGAGGCTATTACGAAGAGCGGCGAACGCTGGGCGTGGGCGGCGGAGCGCTTGCGCGGCCCCGCCCACCCCGCCCGCCCCGCCCGCCCCGCCCCGCGCGCACGGCTTCATCAGGCGCGATCGCGTGCCGCGCGGGCCGCGCGCGACAATGGAGCGGCCGTGAAAGACGAAAACGAAACCCTATTAGAGCTGAAAGAATGGCTGCGGGGCCGTCGGGGCCGCGGAAATACTGTAGCGCGAAAATTAGTGGCAGGGCCCCGCCCCTCCCGCCCTCGCCGTCCCCGCCCCCCAAGCTTCCTCTCGCCGTCTCGGCGGGAGGCCCGCGCCGGCGCCCCGAGGCGTCCTCCCCTTTCGCAGCGGGGAAAGCGATGCGAGGGCGGGGCGGCGCGGGGACCGAGGCGGGGACGGGGGGCGCACTCAATGCGGCTCTTGTGCGCGCGACAGAAGGCGCGGCGGGGCGTCCGCGCGACGCGACGCCGAGGCGGCGGGACGCCGGTTCGCTGCGCGTCGCGTTCGCGCCTCTCCCGCGCGCGGCCGGGAGGGGCGATAATGCGTTAAGCGACGGGGGTGGGGAGGACAGACACGTAACGGGGAGGAAAAGAGAGGAAGCGGCGGACAAAAGAGGGAAAGGCGAAACGATACGTAATGAAAAGTTCGTCCGAAAGGCTGGGTAGGTGATTATAGGGAAACGACAGCGCAGAGCGAAAACATATTGTAGTTGTGAAGACGAAAATATGAATAGAAAATAGAAGTGAATTAAAGATGTAAAGGAAACTGGGAGAAGTGAAATCCAAGTGAACACGTAACGTACGAAACCGAACACGTGGATAATAAATGGAAGGTATATGGCAGAGTGAGAATGAGGGAGGGTTAAACGTGAATATGAAAAATCAGTTAAAAATATGAAATACTGTGGAAAAATAATAGCTGAAGTACGCTAAAAGATGCAGAAGGGGCCCGAGGCGGCAGATTTGGCTCGCGAGAGGGCAGGCGGGCGAGAGGCGGCTGGGGAGCTGGAGATGGCGACGGGGCGACAGGCGCGCGGCGCGCGTTCGCACGTCAGCGCTGCGGCGCGGCGCGGCCGCGGCCGGTCATTAGGCTGCAATTAACCGTCGGCCGGGCGGGCGCGGGGGCGGGGCCGCCGGGCCGGAGGGGGCGCGCGGCGGCGGCGGCCGTGTGTGCCGCAAAACGCCTCGCACGGACAAAGCTACCGCCTCAAACAGGACAAACGCCATTCAATCAGCCGGGGCGACGCGTCGGGCGTCG
>JAHLJT010008446.1:85741497-85762176 GCA_031308135.1 Acheta domesticus | reverse complement strand
AAACCCCACCAACATGAGAGGGAAACTGGTGAGACAAACTTTAAAATATTTTGTGGAGTGAATTCTGTACGTTCAATAATTAGATTAACCATGTACATTTGAACTAAATGTCTTTCTAATCTTTCATGAATATTTTTAAAAGAATATGTAATACATTGCAAATAAAATGTAGACAGGGCTGGGCAGTATTTAAATACATAAAATCGGTGTATTTAAAAAAGAAATACTTAAAATACTTCAAAAATACATGAAGATAATGAGGATAGTTTCTTTTGTTTGATTTGGCTAGTGAATGGACTCATAAAAATAAATAAATAAAAGATTCTTTCAGCTGTAGAACTTGAGTTCTCTTCATTTTTAAATGACAAATCTAAATTATTAAACGTGATGGACAATTATCAAACAATAATACAAAGTTTATTCTGTATAACACTAGTTTATGTTCATCAGCGCCATTCAACAACTGTTTTCCTGTGCAGGCATTCACAAAGTAAGGATTGCTTATGCTAATTTGTAATGTAAATGAACAGGACCAATGACTTAAGCTCACTATAACTGAGAATTCACTGTATCCGAGTTCACTATCAACAGTAGGCTAATACTAGAGGGTGGATTTGAACGAATGTAATTCCTTATCTTTTCACTTTAGACCAGTACCTTTTAGTATAGATATTCATTTTATGTTATAACTAGAACTGGGAAGCTTATGCAAGCTTTAGCACTGAAATATGCATACAAATATGCCACAAAAATGTTTGGTCATAAAAAGATATTTAACAAGATTACATATTTTTGCCACCCAGAGACAGGGAATATGCAAATTAAAAAACAAAGTATCTACTCATTGTACTAACATATTTGAAGCAACAGGAAAGTTCATGCTTTGTATTAATACAAATTTTTTACTTGGAAATTTATGGTTTTGGGTTATTTTAGCGAAGAAGTCGAACAATATGAAAAAACATTCATTTAATGCCAAAAAGCTCTGAAAAACACAAGGTATGCAGTATATGCAAATAATTTCTTATTTTATTTCCAATATTTTGCCATGAAACACACATTTTACAATTTCAGGGAAATATGACCATTGACAAAAACTTGCAATTGCATTAACTTCCCAGCTCTTGTTATAAACAAAGGAATGACCCCATTTTTATATGCCCTTTTTTGCATTTTTCATCGATTTTGACTACCAAGTCACTTTTTACTTCTTTTCTGTCATCTTTAAAGTATGTTTTGCTAATTTCATTGAATTTAATACAATTTTAATGGTACTTGCTTCAAGTAATGTTTACAAGATGCAACAAATGTTTTTCAACAGAATTTCTGAGCAGCTTATTCAATTTTTGTGCTCAGAAAATGTAATGTCATCCATTACAAGATGTAATCACCATTGTTTGGTGGATTTCACAATACCTGAAGACAGCCTGGTCCAGTCCAAAACCAAAGTTTGCAAGCTCTGTTCACTGAATGAAAGGAAAAGACTAGAGACAAAAAAATAATGTTAAATTAAAATGTGCTCGTAACATCCTAAAAGCAAATGTGCAATAACTGTAAACAGTGAATACTTTACCTCTCTCCTCTGGTACACTCTGCAAGAATGCCCTGAGCATCCTGTCAGGTACCTCAGGACATACATCAGAAAAGAGAGTTGGTACTGCGTTACACAGCACTCTCCTAGAGGCACTAATCATGTGTGGTGTAAAATGATCTACGCACACATATCGACCACTAGTACAGTGCGCCATGAACAGGAAGCCATCAGGACGCAATTGCCTTCAGCTACTTTATACACCTGAAGTTATATTAAAAAAATTATCAATAATATTATCATCATCTTCTATTTATTCCACAAAAAATATAGTGATGGTAATAATTTTCACATTTTTATGAATGTATTTCCATCGTACTACTACTATACTAATAATAATAATAATGATAAAAGCATGAACAAATAATTTAATTTATAAAAAATGTAATTTAACATATCGAGCACATGTGTTAAACACAATTACCTTCCAAACATCGTTGGGGAAAGCAAACAGATTTGGCCTTGCAGCAATTTGGCAACCAACACTGCTCTGTCGTGGCATTTTGCAGGGAAGAAAAGGTATCCTCTCCGATCCTCTCAATTGCCTTCAGCCCCTTAATACACCTGAAGTTATATTTAAAAAATTATCAATAATATCGTCTTATATTTATTCCACATAAAATATAGTGATGGTAATAGAAAATACATTCATAAAAATGTGAAAATTATCGTACTAATAATATTAATAATAATAATTATAAAAGCATGAACAAATATAATATTATAAAAATATAAGATTAACATATCGAGCACGTGTTAAACACAATTACCTTTGAAACATCGCTGGGAAAAGCAAACAGATTGGCATCGCCTCTGTCGTGGCATTTTGCAGGGAAGAAACAAAGGGTATCCTTCCGATCCTCTCAACAAAGGTATCCACAAAAGGGCATTCGTTTTGCACAGCCACTCTCGGCCACTCTTCGTGAAACGGTTTAACCACGATCATAAATTTCAAAACATAGAAACAGGAAGTTACGTTCTCTTCGGTAGTTGTCAGAAATGGTCGCTAGAGGGTACTGTTGATCCCAGTAGTCGTACGTAATTTCCGGGCCCGGATATGGCGGACCCAGTCAGGCGTCCCCGGGCGTCCCCACCAGCGTTTATACGAGAAAGTGGTGGGAGGTTTGAAGGTTCCCTACCCCGTGACGGCCCCCTGCTAGTGTGCGTGTGCGTGCGTGCGCGCGTGCGCGTGTGGGCGGGCCCTGCGAGCGTGCGCGGCCGCCGCGGGGCTCCTCGCGGACCCGTCCGTCCCCCTATCTCGTCCGGGGCCCCGACCGCGTCCTCGTGCCTCATCCTGTCCGTGGCGGCATCTCTCGACCGCATCTCGACGCGGGATCTCGTCGGCGCATCTCGCAGCCGCCTCTGTCGGCCGGCGCCGGTTGCGCCCGCGATCCCCGCCCTCCCCCCTTCCCACCACCACCCCCGCCCCCTACCTACGCCCCCGAGCCGTCTGCGCAAGGCCGACAACTGCTTTTCGTCCCAGTGGAAGTCTTCGTCGGGTGAAATAGAAGTGACGCAACAAGGCGGGGCGCTGGGACGAATGAATAATGAATTTGGTGTCACGCGGAACGCGCGTTGGTATTTTTATTTCATACAGTCACCGGGGCCTTCGAACGTGTTGTGAGCTGCGCCGTCAGACGGGGATGCCTGGGTGGCCTCTTTCCCCCTAGCGTCTCAAGGAGAACTGGAATCCTTATGCATATTTAGTTGTGCATGGGTTCAGCTCTGAGGTGACGAGTGTGTCCACGGCGCGTATGCAGTAGCCGCAGCTGCCTGGGCCGCCAGCCGTCCGGCCGCTCAATAGGTTTTCGGGGATCAGGCGCCGCTTCAAGGATCGCGGAGACGCTCTCCGGTCCCCCGCCCACTCGGAGAGCACGCGAGGGGCGGGGTGGCGGAATCGTGCGTTTCCCTCCATTTCCCGACAAATGGTTAGGACGCGAGTGAGGGAGGGAGGGAAAGCTTAAAAGGGCCCATGGGGGCCTGTTCGTCCGGGTAAATCACCCTAAGCACTATCACTGCTTGTGTTTATTCAGGAGCGAGTCATATTTTAGGCGCGTTGATTCTGTAGCGTTCCCTCCCGGCGGTGGCGTCGCGGCTGCTGCAGCGGCGGTGGCGCGCGACCGGCGGCGGGCGTGGCGCAGGGGAAGGAGTGCGCTTCTGTCGAAGCCGTGCTTGTGAAATGAAGCGGATCCAACTTTAACGTGTCGGTGGTGCTCTCGGCGGGGGAGAGCCCCTCCCGTGGCCTCCGTTGCGGCGAGATGGCGCCCTTTTCCTCCCCGCGGCGTGGTGGCCACCCTACTCCTCGTCCCTGTACCCCATGACCCGACGGAGGCTTCCAGAATGCAAGCTTTGCTTCTGTCCATGACATTGCCACTGCTATCCTCGATTTCCATACAATGTGCTTCCTTCCATACCATTTGACTCGCATCGTGCTCCCATTTTTTCATCATCATTCTTGTCCTTATATACCATTAGTATTTTTTTAACACTTCCCATTCCGATTTCTTTCTAAATGAAAGGGTGAAGGCAACAAATATTTTGGATGTGTGAAAGTGTGTGTTATTGTTATGTTCCTCCGTTCCCTTCATAGTAGTCACTGACCAATTCAAGTAACAGATGGCATATGCCATTTCTGATGTTTCTTTTGTATCTACATACCTCACACACAGGTTTTACTGTTCTTTGACTAAATAAATCAAATGTAACACATTATCGTTTTCTCTTATCTTGCAGTATTTTTCTCAGCCCTTTCGTCTCCTACGGAATTTCTCCATCCACCGCCTCATTGTCTAAAACTAAGTATATGAACGTCCCGTTTTCCACGTGTCTCTATTTCCTCTTCGTCTCATGCATTTAAAAACGGTCGTTTTTCACTTCCTTTAAGATTTCCCTCACTATTTCCATGTATTATGTTCTGCTCGTAGCGCTAATCCTTCCGCCCATTTCCTCTTTCCCTTCCGCTGCCCCCTTTCCCCACCTTGGTGCCCCGGAACGCCCACGTGACCGTCCGCGCGCTCCGCACGCTCCCCCGTGCCTCGTGGGCACCGGCGTGCCCCCCCCGCGTGCGCCGTTTAGCGCCGGGGCGCACGTCCTCGTTTCACGTCCGGGCGACGCAGCGCTCCCCCGTGCCTCTCTCCCACGCCGCGCTCGCAATGAGCCCTCCGCTTCGGCACGCCGCCGCTCCAGCCCGCCCGCTCCGCCCCCACCCCGCTCCATCGCACCCCGCTCCGCCTCACACTGCTTCGTCGCACACTGCCCCGCCCCACACTGCTCCATAGCGCTCCGCTCCGCCTCAACACACTCCTCACCGCCCCATCCCATCCGCCGTGCCCCGCGTGGTCTTAACCCGCTCCGGCTCACCTCACTCGCCTCTCCGGCTCCGTCTCACCCCGCACGGCCTCAACCCGCTCCATCTAGCCCGCTCCGGTTCAACCGCTCCGCTTCTCCTTCCCCCGTTTCACCGCTCGCTGCCTCACTCCGTTCCACCTCACCTCGCTCCACCTCATCCGGATCAACATCATTCCGCTCCACCACACCCCGCTCCACCTCACCCCTCTCCAATACATCCCGCTCCACCCCACCTCGCTCCAACTCACTCCCCTCCGCCTCACTCCGTTCCACCTACCCCGCTCCACCTCATCCGGCTCCACCTCACCCCGCTCTACCTCACCCCTCTCCACCTCACTCCGGCTTCTACCTCACCCCGCTCCACCTCACCCCGCTCCAACTCACCCCGCTCCAACTCACCCCGCTCCAACTCACCCCGCTCCAACTCACCCCGCTCCAACTCACCCCGCTTCAACTCAACCCCGCTTCAAGTCACCCCGCTCCACCTCACCCCGCTCCAACTCACTCTCTTCTGCCTCAACCCGCTCCGTCTCTCCCCCTCCCGCTTCACTCCCTTCCGACGCACCCCATCCGCCGCGCCCCGCTTCGCCCTTCCTCCCTGCCCCGCCTCTCCCCGCTCAGCGCCTCCCACGCCGCGCGCGTGCGGCGGAGAACCGACGCCGCCCTCCAAGAGTCTTTTCTGACGCGAGCTTCGAGATTTGGGGGCGGCGACGGGGGGGCGCGCGGCGGCGGGGGCGGGGACTGCATCGGAGCGCTCCCCGGGGAAGGCCCGGTTGTCATGTCGGGGCGGCGAAATGCGGACGAGCGCCGCTCCCCTCGACGCGTCCGCCGCGGCGCGCCTCCGGCGACGCCGTGTCCGGCTGCGTTAGCGTCGCCCCGCTTGCTCCGCGGCTTCGACGGCGGCGGCGACGGCGGCGCTCGTGGCGAGAGCGGTGGAAACGTGGCGGCGAAGGCGGCTGTTGGCTTCGAGAATCGCGTCGACCGCCAGCGCCGAGGCCGATAGCAATGGGGAGGGGGGCGGTGACGTGACGATTGTCATGTCGAGGAAGAAACGAAGAGACGGAAGCCAGATCCAAAGGCTATGTATATCAGAGACGGTCGCACCCTTGGCTGTGACGCGAGATCCATCGGGCGAGAGTGGGGTGTTGGGAAGGGTTGGAGGCGGCGCGGTGATGAGTAGCAATGGCGACGTCGGAGATCGGACTGGTCTCTGTGGACGACGATGGCCGCGTCGCCGGTCGCAGACTATCTTCTCCGACGCTCCGCCCCCTTCCCCCCGCCGCCGCCCGCTGCCGCCGTCGCGACGCCTGTCGCCCTCGTGTTGGCGCGTAGTCCTCGGGCGACGCCATCGAGTGGAAATCTTGGAAGAGACGCGCTCTCGGAGCTTCCGACTTCGATTCATTTTCGCTGTCCTTTTTCTCTTGTCTTAATTGTGTTTCCGCTCTTCGATTTTCCGTATTTGTAGCCGTACTTTGTCTTTTCTTGTATCATCCCACTCAAATGCTCCCAGTTAAAGTGCAATTTGTGCCTTATTTCTTTCAGTGCGAAAGAGAGCCTGATCGTATAGTAAATGTCTTCACGCTCGTGCGAAGTCAAACCATAGCTTCCATGTAAATCAAACTACGAAACGCACTGTTTCACGAGTTGTAGTGAAAGACTCTTAATTGCCATTTGAAGTAATATGAAAATGTTTGCTCGCGTATCTTTGCAAAGCATTTCCTAGTTTTGACAAACTGAAAACTACTAACTAGCGGCAATCAAAGGCTGCTAAATGTGCTTGCACTCTGTGAGGTCATTCTCCTAGAACATTTTCCTCTGCTGGAGGTGAAGCTCGCTCGCGAACAGGTAGAGCTTTGTCGCTCCGGTAAACTCCGTGCAGCATCCGGGTTCCTCGCTTTCGTGTGCATCATTTTGCTTTTTGCGTCGGAACACAGGACTCTCCCGTCAACTCAGTCCCGGCCGTCGTGTCTCCTCTCGTCCCTAGGGTAACACGCGGTCCTCTCGGCTCTGTACCGCCCTTGTCGGACCCGTGTAGCACCCGTGTCGGGCCGTGTAGAGGCGTGTAGCGCGCCTATTCGACTCCCAGAAGCCGACTCCGCACCCGCTCTTTCGGCGGTAAGAAAAATCCCAAGTTGGGAAGTAGAGACTAATTTTGAAGTAGAAGCCTGAGTTCGAAGTTGTAACGAAGTGAGGGAGCCGCTACGAGGCGGCGGGGGCGATGCGAGGTGGGAGGGGAGGATGGGGGCACGGGGTTGCGGCGGCCGGGTCTGAGGTGAGTGTGAGGACGGCGGGCGGGGGGAAGGGCAGGGCAGACGAGGGCGAGGGCGAGGACGGGTCGACGCGGGAGCGGAGAGGTCGGCCGCTCCGGCGCAGGGGCTCGCAGGTGCGGTGGCGCTACTCTCGCGCAGTGTTTTCTTTCGCTTTTGTGCTCGGAGAGCAGTCGGCGCGAGGAAGTTCCCTCGCTCGCGTCGTCTGGAAACAGTAGAGACCGGGCGCCTTCCGTTCTTCTCTCGCTTCCAAGATCAACACGTGGGCGGCGTTGGGGGAGGGACGGAGTTGCTAACTGCCGGCTGGCGGAGCGCGACTCCCGCCCACGACTTCCCCGCCTCCCCCTCCCGCGTCCTCTGTCTCGCCACCCCCGACCTGGAGGCCGCGCAGCCGACGTCGACGACGACGACGACGTTCGACTGAAAAGCGGCGTCGCAACGGGGCGAGGTCGTATCCCCGAACTTTATTACCGACGCCACTAGTGTACGTAATAACTGGTTGGTAAAGCGTACGTCACCCGCTGGCAGCGCACGTTATTTTAAGTGTCGATTCATAAGTTACTTGTCGTCGCCTCTTTCGGCGACGTGGAGTGCGAGCCGCGTCTTATCTCATCTCGCGCTTCCAAACAATGGGCGTCTTTTTGTGATGCGATGGCGGGGCAAGGGACGGGGCCGGGGGCGGGCTGTGCCGGGCCCGAGCCGCCAACAGGAAGTGGTTGAATGTGTCGTAAATGTGACGGAGCTGTTCAGCGCGTGCGGGGGAGCAGGGGTGGTGCGCGTCGGCGGTGTCGTCGCAGCGGTGAAGATGGTTCCTGTTTAACTTACGGGAAGATTCTAAAATTAATTACGTTCCGTCAGAACTTCGGGACTTCCCCGACTTCGTCGAGCGGTCGAGTGACGCGGCCCGGGAAAGAGCCGTATCGAATTCCGTGCGCCAGGCGCGCGTGTTCTCGCTGGCGGCGCGCCGCGGAGGACGATTTATTGCGTGGAAAATGGAAAGAAGTGCTTTGGAGCTGGGCGGCACGCAGGCGCCGATGAAATGGGGCCACATTGAGAGAGATATAGTTTATAACGGTCTTGGCGCTTTAGATGTCGATGTGTTAAGTGCTATTTGTTCTGTATACCATAGCGATAAAATTAATGATATATATTTTTTAGTATATATTTTTTCATTTCAGGGTTGTAGGTCAATGGTTGTCACGGATTTCGAAAAGTACGCGTATAGAAAAATATGTGGCGTGCATCTGAATACACAAAATGCATCTGAGGTGCATTTGGATGCTGTGATACCGGATTTGGATGCCGTCCTTGACATTGTCAATATAACTGTAACAGCAGGGTTCTGGAAAATTTGTTTTCGGAAGGAGCCATTGAGAATACACTTTTATTTATTGAACTTTGAAGAGGAGTTAAGAGCTATGTGACATATGGGGGACAAGTAAAATGTCAGCTATATTTTGGATGTTTCGAATACTCAAAAAGTTATGAACGTGCCAATTAATTTTTTTATAACGTAACATAAGATTCAAAAAAGATTAAAGATTCAAAAACACTTAACAAGTATGAACCGTTTTTTCTGCTTCGATTTCCCTTGGCAGGCAAAAAGTTGACTTTCTCCCGAGTCACGCGTCCTGTGTTCTTCCGGGCGTCGTCCACCCCACACGGCTGCACGCCGCGCTTGTTCACACGCGCACGCGCTCATGTCGGCATCAGCCGGTGCGAAACGCACTTCCGCTGCGCTGCGTGGGCAGTGAGTCACGCGCCTGACGCCACCGGCCGGCCGCTGACGGGCTGACCGCGTCGGCTGACGCCGCGCCGCATCGCGCTCCGCGTGGCTAACGCTTCGACCACGCGCGGGGGGCGATCGTGCCCGCCGGTGATTAGCTGGGACGTTGCGGATGTGCCCACTGAGCAGGCGCATGGCTCGCCCTTGGGCGCAGGCATTTCTCCACTTAGGGCTTCCTCGCTAGTTCCCGGTATCACGACTATCGCGCGGCAAACACTCGCGACAAACAGAACGCGACGGCGCCGTTATTATACACAGCCACGCAGCCGTCTTAAGCGGATCGTGGTTCCGTACTTAACGTCGGTGGATTTGTTATTAACCACTAGAGTTACTATTGACTCAACCGCAAGCGTGAGTCAGGGGGGGAAAAATCCACAATGCGACAGGGAATATAGTCACTGTTGCTAATGTAAGAAAATATCCTTAGTGAAGTTTCTGTTTGAGCTTTGTTGAAGGAAATGCGAAAGCAAGAAAAAGTGATAATTCTGAGCAATTTACTCGTTTTCATTCTTTATTTTCTCATTATTCTTCTCGTTGTAAAAGTTCGCTCCATTTTCTCTCGAGCGGTAAGAATACAAATGTTTCCGTCATTGGTTTCTTATTTCATCCATGATATCATCACTTCAAGGTTTATTTGGGGAGGAGAAGTTTGGTAAAACTTAGGGTCCATCGAACAGCACAATAGCAGGATGTCGAAAACCATTCATTCGTTCCTAATGGAAGACAATGTGAGAGAATCAAGCATCTACGTGACGGGAAAGTAATCATTTCAGGAGGGGAAAGAAGCGCCAGGCTCCCGGGGAAACTTCTCTGTCTGCGAATGAGGTAGACCAGCGACGCGGTTGCATGTTTCCTGGGAAAACGTTTCTCTTCCTAAGCTATCGTTGGAGACATCGCGTAGTCCAAGTTGCCAGACCCAAACTTTAAATGTCTTTACCGGTCTTTTAACAGACGTTAATGATCACTTGTTCCTCCTCTCGGATTCTATAGTTTTGTTAGGCCATCAGAATTCCCTGTGGGGTCATAAGTATTCCGGAAATTGCCGCGAGTCCTTTTTGTTCCTTTTTTATATTAGTGTCACTGGTCCTCACCATTTAATATTCTATTGCGGCGGGCTCGGAGGTCGTGGGCCGAGCAAAGTACTTGCGTTATTTCAGCCGCCGTCCTTATTTATGTTCCAGGTTCCCACCTTAGCGCTTAAGTGCAGGCTAACAGGAAGTGTGCCGCGTTACCGAACTGGGTTTACGGTTTTCCTTCGAGAAGCACACGTAAATACGAGTGTGCCGAGGGCGCGGCGTCAGCCACGACTGCGTTCGGCCGCGGCTCAAGAATGTTATGTTCGAATAATGAGACTGTACGTGTTTTGTTCAGGTATCAGAATTCCGATAAAAACAACAAGCAGTTAGGTGATTTTGAAGAAATTATTGTTTCAGTGTGTCCGCAATTAACTACAAAACGTAAGAAAGATACAACATGCGCATGTAAAAAGAACTGCAAATAAAATATAAAAACGGTATTGAAGTGAAGATATGGAAAAAAAATTATGTTAAATTTAAGAGCATACTGTTAAAAGTTAAGAGCATAGCATTGAATTTAACTCTATTGAGAGCATAACATTCTTTTAAGCGTATTAACATTAACATTTATAAAACAAAATAATCATTATAATTAAGAAAATAAAATAAATATTGGTGAGAAAACAATCCTATCTTGTAAGAACATATTTTCAGTGGTGGGTAACCCCCGTACCTACACGTTATTAATATTTTCCTCGACTTCATTTTTATAAGCCCTTTTCTGGACAGCTAAGCTGATTGTAGATAGAACGGATACATCGGAGAACGTCGTATTCGAATGCTGCGGGTCATCTGGATAATGGATTCTCGACATCCGATGACATCCCCTTCCGGCTGGTACGAATGGCCTGCGCTGTAGCGCGGCTGCGGCTGCAGCGACGGCGGCGGGAGCGGCCACGAGCGCTGTCCGTGAATTTCGTATTCGGGCCGGATGTGCGCCAGGGGATACGGCGGCTCAGCGCGGGCGGCGAGAGCGCGGCGGGGGGCTGGGAGGGGCGTGGCAGGGCGGGGCGGGGGTGGGGCGGGGTGGGGCTTCGCTCAGGCGAAGGGACGCGGGGTCGCGAGCCCGGGGGACGCCGGGGCCGAGGGCTTCGGAACCCCGCGTGAAGGGGGAAAAATCCCAGAGTGAAGTGTCCGTCCGACAGGAGGGACGTCATCATGAGCGCGGAACTGAGAAAACCTGAGAACACGGGAGTACTTCGAATGCAGCTTGGGAGGTCGCGACGCCGGCTGAATTTTTCAGGCGGACGTTAAGGTCATAGGCGGCGTTCATCTATTGAATAGTGATATGCATAATTCACAATGGCATTATGCGTTACTGTTTGAATCATGAATATGAGTAACTCCGTATCTCTTTCTTTGGAAGGGGACTGGGAATGATATGAAGGGTCTGAGAAAGATTATTACCAAGAAACAGTTATCTGATGCCTTCCCTATTCTCCTCAAAGATATATGATAAAAAGAAGTGTTAAAAGGGGGGACCTTTGTTCACAAGTTATTGACCCTCGTGTTCAGTCCGCGATGTTATGCATTATAATGTAAGGAACGGAAGCGGTATTAACACGAGCGTTGATATTTTAGTTTCTCCAAACAATCCACCAGCAGTATATCGAACTTTTATAATCAATTACTTCACCTTTATGGCGTTTAAAAAGATATTCAGATCATTAATTAATCCCACAGTTTCAGTTATTAGCGCCATCATTTTAAAAAACGCTTCCCTTACTAAAATCTTTAAACAATACATTCTCTGAAACGCGTGGAGCGAGCTAAACTATCTGAAATCTTGGCTTGACAACGTTGAATAACATGAATACAAATGCGCGCCAAGGAGAAAACAGGATCCAATAGCCAAAATATACCGAGTATTAAGAAGGGATCACCAGCTCCCAGTGTATGTTGAGTGGGTCGCCTCTGCCAATCCCGGGCTTGAGCGGCGGTCGTCTGCCTGCCTACAAAGGGCCGCCGAGGGCGGCCAGACAGCAGCGCCTCGCCCCAGAAAATCGGACGCCCCTTTTAAGACGCGTCACCGGATGGAGCCTCTTTGCATTCGCAAGTGCTCCCGCGCGCGCCCTAATTCCCGGGCGCAGAGTCCGTTGTGCACCTGGATCGGTGTTTATTTGCATGTTCAGCAGGTTAAAGTGTTTGTTTTTATTGTGAGTTTGGGCCTTTTGCCATGCAGCTCTTTTCGTACGATTAGAATACTCCGGAGAAACAAACGAAGAAAATAAAACGCTAACGAATCGATAAAAGATTGACAAAACAATGTGTATTGGCGTTTGTTGGATTTGGCGTTTGACAACAAAACCCGCTGCCAGATTCGAGTTGGAAGAAATTAGCGGGAAGGTTCGGTGAGTGGTTTAAGCGCGTCTACCTTGGGAGACGTGTCTGGTCGGTGTGCGCCAACACGACTGCTGTGAGGGCGACCGCGGGGGCGACGGCGGCGGTGGCGGCAGTAGCAGCGGCCTCGGCGCGTGTTCCCGTGGGGGTGGCAGGCTGCGATCCAGTGCTGCCCCTCTGCCCCGCCCTCCGCCCCACGCCACCGTGACCCCGCGCTTTCCTGTCGCCGTCCATGTTCTGCGGCTTCTAACGAGCGATGCGCGCCGTCCCGCCCCGTCACGCTCCCGCCCTCCGCCTCGCTCACCGTCCGCCTCTGCCCCGCCCCGCCCCCTCCCCCTCCCTCCAACCCGCCGTCCCCGGGCTCCGTCCCGACGGCGTCCCCGCCCGTGTCGCGGCGCCAGCCGCCTCTAATGAGTTTTGCGCATCGCCCGTGGAGACGGCCCTCACGGCGCTGCTCCTCGCGCCGCGAGGCGGCGGAAGGGGGGGAGAGAAGCGGGCGAGGGCGCGGTTACCGAACCCGCGCTCGCCAGCGGGGCGGAGACCGGGCGGGGACCGGGCGGCTGCGGCACGACGGGGCGGGCGGGACGCGCGGAGACCGAGGACAGGGGAACTTCTCGTCCTCGCAGCCAAACATTTGCATAAGTAGACGCGGAGAGTTTTCTCCGCAGCATAATTGTCATCTTAAATGGATTTAAATCCTCTGGAACACAGGCTTAAACAAAGTCGAGGGTAAACGGAGTGTGCGCCTCGGACACGAGTCGGGCCGTCTGTGCGGACGGCGGGCGCCCGCTGCGCCCGGGGCGGAGTTGGCGACGCGGGTGGGAACCTCTGACGACGTCGTTGAGAACGCAGTGAGTGGCGGGTGGACCGCGGTGCATGGCCCGCGTGGGTTGTGAAGCACGGAGGGACGTAGAGGACGTCGGACACGCTGGCTGTAGAGCGGACAGGCATATTAGCAGTGACGTAGGTGGAGGCGGTGACACGAATGGAGATGTAGTTTGGAGGAAAAATATTGATGAGAACTTAAATGAAGAAATGAGTGGAGGAAGGCGTTGTAAATACCTGTAAACGTGGATAAATGAAGGTAAAAATATTTGGTGGTTAGTGCAGGTGCAATCAAGTATTTGTAATACGCTTGAACTTAGGTACAAATGTGAAATAAAAATAGGTAAAAATAAAGTAGAAGTGTCTCCCGGTGTTTTCAAAATAACTGCTTTTTTAATCTCATATTGCTATTTATCTGACATAAAAACCCATTCAATTGTTTTCACAAGAGCAAGAGCAACGCGGGACAGGAGAAGTAGGATGATTATAAATGATGAAAGTCGAATTGTTTGGAAGCGCGAATGATGAATACTCGTGCAAAGCAGGGCAATTCAGCTTCTCCAGAATAAATAGACTTAAAGAAGAGATTGCGAGAAATTCGGTAATCGTCATCGCAAACTCACAACTGCCCGAGGGTTGCAAATAGAAATGCCGTAGAACAGTGATATCCTTCAACACATCATATGTGTGGCGGAACCGGGGGGCCATACCCCCTTCCGAAACTCCTACGGTTGTCGTTTGTTACCGTCTTCTATTTGGCAAAATTGATTTTAATATTTATTTATTTCAATTATTTAAACAAATAATATTGTATAGTATCATATATACACTACAAAAATAATATGGTTTAATAACAAATATTTATTATTTAACAATAACCTATGATGGCCCCTCCAAAATGATCGGCTGGATCCACCCTGCACACAAACATTGATTGGTTTTCATTTTAGAAATGCAATAGCAGTGCTCGAATGTCTGAGACGTGTTCGCAAAATGAATCCCAATCCACCAGCCCCGAGACCGAAGGTGATATCCTGTGTCGCGTGGAGCGCGCGGAGCGCGGCAGGCACGGGCGCGAGGGACATCGCATTGCGAGGAGACAGGGCCGGCGCGGAGGATGCGGGCGGCGGGCTGACAGGGCCGGGAGCGGGGGCGGCCGAGGCATGCAGGTGGGATGCGGGCGCGCGCGGGCCGGGGAGGCTGGGCGGCGGACGGAGGTGGGAGAGCGCGTATTAGATCGCGTGCGCGGAGGAGAAAGGGAACGCGATGCGGGAAAGCGAGGAAGGAAATTGGACCGTGAGGACTGGCGAGACGTGACGGTGAGCGGGCGCGAGACGGGGACGCGTGGAATACGTGGCGTAGTGACCTTAGACAATTACACAAGGGAGCGTCGAACGAATGATGACGGCATTTCGTGGCAATGGTGTAGGTTTGTACGTAATGATGCGTGAACCGAATGCAATGGACGTTTCACAATGCGTTTGTACGTCATGATGCGTGAACCGGATGCACTGGACCATAGCTTTTTGCAATGTTTTGAATAAATATATTTTATATCTCCCCCAGCGACACACAACCCCATCCAGGACAAGATCTAAGCTCCCTAAAGATTTCCAGACATGCGTAGTGGTGTAGACCATTTTAAGTGTGTGTGTGTGTGTGTGTGTGTATGTGTGTGTGTGTGTAAGGAGAGGTGAGAGGAGAAGAATGAGGGAGGAAAGATGGCGTTTAATCTGTGGTCCATTTGCTCCGATATTCGCCTGGTATTAATCAGAGCCACTACGGAAAGCTTCCGATCAGAGCTGACGACTGCTAGACTCCTCCTCAAGACAGTGAATTTGTCCCAGCTACGTTGCTAGGCTCGAAAATCCCCCAACACCGTCGGAAGTCGAACCCTAGAACTTCTCGGTCAACGATGCTGCAAAGGCAAAGACGTAACAACTGAGGTATCCCAACGGGTGTCAACTTTTGGAGTTTCGATTCTTTTTTCCATTCCCTGTGTGTATATGTTCGCAATGTATGTGTTTATATGTGTATATGTATGTACATATATGTAGCTATCCGGGTGCATGTATAATGTATGTGTGTACGTGTACGTGTGTATACTAATTGTGTATACGAGCATACAGCCCTGGGTGTGTTAATTGTGTATGGCCGGGCGGCCGCGGTGAGCGTGTCTGCCGTGGCGGGGCGCGCCCGTGTCCTTAGGAAGGACAGGGTGCTCGGTGGCTGCCTTGTTGGGCGGTGCGAGCGCCAGTGCCGAGCGAGCTGCTGCGAGTAGCGAAACGCGGCCTGCGCTGAAAGATTTGACGGCCGGTGTTGAATGGTCGCTTTCGTATTGCGGCGAGCGCCCGCTGAATGAATGTTTCGCCGTGATGCATTACACCGTAATAACTCGCGGAACGAAGGCGAGATTAAATTCCCTACCTGTGGAATGGCTTGCTTTGCGAAATATTAGCGTCGGGGTGTGATTAAAAGTTTATGATGGAGTGTTAAGTCCCTTGACTTTCTCAACAATGTATCGTTCGTTTAACTATCATGACCAGAAGTAATATACGTATGTTCGATTCTCCAGCGAGTTGGATGTACATGAGTAATTCGTTTTAAACAACACGAAAAATCCTGATAGATAAAGTGAGTGGTATGCATTCATTTCTCTTTTAATCTAATGAGCTGAAAATGCCAGGACTAACCCAAAATTCTGTGTATATCTCTGTTCAACGTTTATTGCATTCCAGTACACTTAGTCTTTATCAGTCAGATTTTCAGTTGGCATGGATTTTGTCGATATATAATGGAACATTAAATATTCACAAATACGTGCTTTGATTTAAAGCGTCGCTGCTGTGAATATATTTGATTCACTGGAATAAAAATTCTTAGCAAATCCAACTTACAATAAAGGCAGCAACTTGGAAGTTTGAGAAAATGTATATTGCATTTACGCTTTGGAGATATATGAATTCTTATCCAAGAGCAATGGAAATGATGGGAAAAAGGCAGCCAACCTGCAGTCAAGGGGTGGTTTTATGACCTCGAGCTCATTTCATTCAACATGGAATTTAATTAATTTTTATGAATACACTAAAAAGACACACGAGTTATTAAAGGAGGGAGAAAATAGGCCAGGATAAAGAACGTTCCGAAATAAAGAAAACATTTGCCGGAGCAGGAAACCTCGACTTTATACGTTACACGGTGTAACTCCGTATTTGCTCTTCCAATTTCGCCGCGCCGCCTCGCCACCAAATGGCGGGCGGCACGGGCGCAAGGGGCGAACTCGCTGACAAAGGGCGACCGCTCTCTGAACCCGTGTGTTTCAATCTGGGTTTTGCGAAACTCCAGCTCAGGGCAGTGGACCGCACGGTGGAGTTCTGCGAATGATGACCGCTCGAGAGGCTTCGCGACAAAAGTCGTAAACAGCGAACTGTCATTTCCTTTGTAACACATTCACTGTATTGTATTTGGCGTAATTAATTGTTTGTGCGATGTTCATGTGAATGAAGGTTTTGTTAGGAAACAATGCAAAATCAGAATATAACAATAATAAATTAGTACAAATTAACAACCTGATGGTTCATTTTTAATTATATAATATGGAAAATGTGTAGCTCACATATCGCCCGTAAGATTATTTTATAAAATCAACTTTAAGTTGAAATAAAATCCCTTTGAATCCTAAGAATACAAAAAAATCCATTACCAGGAGCTTTTATATTTTAAGCTGTGAATGGTAACCGGGACACAATTACACTTCACTATTATTAGCATCCTAACAATAAATAAACCGTATTCTTAGTTCAGGGACCATCATCGAAACATTTAAAATGTGTAATAGCGAAAGAAACGTTTCAAAGAGGCACGGCTGTCTCCTTAAAACACTCGCCCCGGCCTATGGGATCCGGCCACTCCTGACCGGCTCCATTGTGGCGCGTCCCTTAAAATCCGCGAGGCTCATTATCCTAAGCCACAGAGCGCGTCGGGCGCTGTGATTGCCACGCGGCCGCCGCAGCCGCAGCGGCGTGGGTTGTGCGTCTCTTGGTCGCGCGCGCAAATATATGAAATCACCTCCACGCCCCGTCCTCCCCCCGCGTCTCGATTTCCGCGTCGCGCTATATCAAGCGCGATGTGGGTCACATGTAAATCGTGCGGCGGCAAGTGGCGGTCCGGAGCGGGGGGCGGGGACAGGATGAGGGGCGGGGACGGGCGGGGCGGGCGCGCGGGGCGGCACCCACCGCTCTAATCGCTTGCGTGCGGCCGCGCGCGCGGGCGGGAGTGAGTGAGTGGGGTGGGCGGGGCTGGGCGGGGTGGGCGTGTGTTCGTCTGCGCGGCCTCCCCGCCCCCGTGCCCGTCCCCGTCCCCACCGCCCCGTCCTGCGCCCGTCCCCGCCACCTGCCGCGCGGTCGCACAATTATCGCCGCCGTGTTGCCGAAGCAGCGTGAAATTGATCGCCCGCCTGCCCGTCGCCCCCGCGCGCCCTAGCCTCCCCGGCGCCGCGACGCAACGCACTACCGGACCCCGCAGCGCGACGCCCGGCGCCACCTCCCCCTGCGTCGCCACCCCCCGCGTCACCATCCTCCGCGACGCCACCCCGCCTCCCTTCGCGCGGGGCGATCGCAAGGGAAAGCGCCTTCGCTCTTGGTAAAGAGCCGTGAAATCTCCTTGTGTACATTTATTTCCCCCACACATGTACGGGGTCGGTATTGCCAGTCTTTTAGTTTTTTTATATTAAACAAAGCTATATTATACTTATTTAAGTTATACTTATTTATATTGGCTTATATATTAAAATCCTGCGTGGCGGCAGGGACTTCTACTTCATAAACATATTTGCTTTCATAATAAATGCAGACTGTGCTTATGGTGATTTGGACTGCATAAAGAGATCAGTTGATAATAAATGCAGGATTGACAGCTGCATAATTGTTCTTCAGATAATCTAATATAAATTGCGTATGAAGTGCTCTTTTTGGAGTTGTGGTGTACAAAGATTGATGGGATTCGGTTGCTTTCGTCTCTCCATCTTAGATTGGCTTGACATTTTGTAAATTTCCTTTGTTTGCTATGTTGAAGTCCAACCCACGCCCGTTATTCGAACATCCACAAAGTAGATTATATAAACCTAGATAATATTTTTCCTGCGTGATGAAAATTGAATGTGCGTTTGTGAATCTTTCCAAAGACGTTATTGTAATACAAAAGTATGACACACAGCTGTTAGCACTTCGTATATATCAGTATTCTGTTTTATTTTGTTTTTTGTTGTTTTTTTAAATCAACCTCGCATTTTATTTGTTTGAAAAGCTGCAAATATCACTAACACGTCAAAATAACACAAACATTATACTTTTCATTAAAAATTAAAAGCTTTTCAACTGTTAACCAGTGTCACGTAATTCATACATCTGCTCTAATAAAAACTTTTTGGACCTTTGCTCTACCTTGCGTGCCATAAAAGACATCGTAAATGCCACAACGGAATGTTTTATAACATGTACAAAAATATTGATAGTTCTGGTTTTGTGGTCGGAAGGGGAGGTCTGTGAGCGTGGGCATCAGCACCAACTTTGCCTCGTGGCCATCCTGTGGGCAGCGCTGTTTGCCCTCGCCCCCGCCGCCCCTTCCACCCCATAACTTCGTGCAGCGCCGTCCTGGACCCTTCGCCCCCTCGCCCGCCACCTGCGCTTATCTGGTTCGCGGAATGTCATCAGCGCCCGAGCCCTCGTGTCCCCGGAAATTAAGGGAGGAAAGGCTGTTCAAAGTCGGGCGCGGCACCGACGACGGCCCGAGCGCGCGGCAGCGGGGGCGACCCTCGCCCTGCCGCCGCCTCCGCTCGCCACCACTCGCCCCCGTCCTCCCTTCCCAGTCCCCATCCACCCCTTCGATGCGGCGCTCAAATCAGCGGGACCAGCATCGCGCTGCCCGCCACCGTCTCCACTCCCTCCTCGCCGGTACTTATTTTACCATTGCACCACTTCCCCATCGTGCGCGTACGTCCCAAGTCGGCTCCGTCATCGCCTCCTCTTTCATTTGATTCATCGCTGCCGCGGCTACCGTCGTCGCCCCGACGCTTCCGCACGCCGCCACCCTCCTCCGCGTCCTCCCTCGCCACCTCCCCGGCCGCCTCGGCGCCCGTCGCCAAGGCTTCCTCGCCACCAGCGCCGTCGCCCCGGACGTGCGGGAATGTTGCCCGACGGGCGCGCGGCCGCGCGGGGGAGGGGGCGGGGGCAGCGGCCGCGGTGGAGTG
Organism: Acheta domesticus; assembly: GCA_031308135.1. NCBI lineage: Eukaryota > Metazoa > Arthropoda > Insecta > Orthoptera > Gryllidae > Acheta > Acheta domesticus. Next base: position 85,742,696 of record JAHLJT010008446.1, on the reverse strand, counting down.
GATGTGGCGCGGGCGCGGCCGGCCGTTGCAGGCGTGGCGCCGGCGCCGGTATTTTCGGGGCTCCCCGCCACGCCTCGCCACGCCCGCCGGCGATGCCGCCTCGGCAGCAGGCAGTCCGCTCCGCGAGGGCGTCGCCAAGCGTCTCTTGGCATTGGGTGTTGGCTGGGCGCGGCGAGGCGCAGGGGCGAGGGCGGCGGCCGCGGCGGGCCCGTCTTTGATGTGCTGGCTCCGCCGGCGGCGCGGCGCGGCGTGGCACGGCGTGGCGGCGCCACGAAGCGAGCGGGCAGGCAGGCTGTCCTCCGCACCCCGCCCCGCCCTACCCTCCGCCTACCGCCCCGCCCCGCCACGCCCCCGCGCGGACCCGGCGCGCCGAGCTGTGTCACTCGAAATTAAGAGGCGGTCCCGAGCGCTGTTGTGATACGACTAAGTGGACGGAACACTACGGAATGTTATTTACTGTGGCGGCTATATTACCCGTCAATGTGTTTCGACCACTCCCGCCAGAGGTTCCAGGAACCGGCGTCGCAGAAAATACTGGCTGCATGACTGTGGTGCTCCTTGATGCTTCATAGTTGTTGGAATTCCCGGTTTCAGATTCACGTCTCAAGGTTAACGTCCTGTCAACCGAATTACACGGGTGGTCTGCTCGGGTGCATCTCGGCGGGTCGAGAGCTTTGACAATTTCTGTAAATCAAAGTAAGTGTTCTTGAACTGTTTCCAAGTAACAAAATCAAGTTCTTCGAAGCCGTGACGGTCCATATCCCCAAGCAATAGTTATAAATCACGACAATACGTAGTATATAACATTTTAAACAACTAAGTAACATTTACGTTTCATTTGCTGTTTACTCGTAGGCTAAATGTAGTATACTCCGAGAGTGAAGTTGCCTCCAAACTTCAAAACAATATCCGCAGAAGGATGTCTGTGTGTGTTGCGAGTGCATCTTTCGCTCGAGTCGCAGACAACCGGATGAGCGGGTCGGGAAGCGAACCACATTTTCTGCGACGCGAATACTCTTTGCTCAAATTTAAACTTTCGAGAGTAATTTTCTAAAGTTCCGCCTTAAAAATGCGGCCTCCGCTCAAAACAATGAAGTCGCTGGGGCGGCGGTGTGGCGTCGCATGCTGCGGAGGCATCGATCTTCCAGCGGCGCAAGGAACGACAGGCGCCGCCTCCGCTTCCGCCGCCCGACGACGCC
>JAHLJT010008446.1:85716879-85740497 GCA_031308135.1 Acheta domesticus | reverse complement strand
AAAACAGGCTCGTAGTAGCCGGGCGGCATCGGCGGCGGCTCGCCGCGTATGTGCCGTGCCGGCCTCGTCGTGCACCTGTTGGACCGTATAAACAAATACCTCCTCGCATATCGAGACAGTTCCGCGGCGTGCGGGGAGGAGGAGCTGCTTGGCGAGGTGAGGTGAGGTGTGGGTTGGGGAGGGGAGGGCGGGCGGCACGGCCCAAAGAAAAGCATTCGCGCGATGAATGGGTGGATGCGAATGATTTGCTTCGCCGCCGCGATTGTAGCGTCAGCTCATTGTGTCTACAGCATTCTGACAGGCGGTGTCGAAATGTTGCTTATACACACTACCTGCATCTCTGTATGCCACGAATATTAGCAACATACAGTTTTCATTAGCCCGCTATTGAGTCTCCTGTTAAATCAGTATTGCTTCATGGCTACACTCGCTGGAAAGGCGTAGTACTCAGAAAGAATAATGGCTATACACGTTTGAACATTAAGAAAATAATTTTCTTAACTGGTCTTCGATTGCATGTTGCTTTCTCATTATCCGCATAACTCTCTCGTAAATCGAGCTCACGAATGTGGGAACGCCTATCGTGACGCTGAAGAAGTAGCAAGGAAAAGCCTGAGAAATTGTTTCCGGGATGGTGGATATTCAGTTTGAAATGTGAGCCTACAACCACCTGAAAACTACCCTTCTTCCGAACAAATGGGCTCACTTCCCGAGCACTTCTTGTGTTCTTGCGTTCGTTAATAGACAGAGGTCGAAGACGCTTTCTGGGTACATTCATTTCGATTATAATGCATCATTCTATTTTTTCTCTTTCATTCTTTCTTTCGTAAAACATGACTGTAACTGGGACTGTTGCTTCCGCTAACGGGAGCTCCTTATTCAACTCATACATGCCCGGGATAACCTTGCGGTAAATGCAACTGCATCGTATCATGCATGCTATAACCCCGGGTGTCAGATGGCGTCTTAGATTCGACCATTAAAGAAGTACGCGTACATTTCTTAGCAACTGTTGCAACTGATCGTCAGGTGTACTGATGCGACCACATCACATTGATATATTGTACATTTTACTCGAAACGTTTGTGAATGTAATCAGGTTGAGTGAATACACGAGCATTGAATTAATTAATCAGATGGGAATGGGAGATAGCAGTTGAAAAACATGCGATAAAATGTTGTAGATAAAATGTTAAACTCTTATGGCCATATATATTTAAGAAACGATTGACGAGTGCGTAGTTTTTAATGATGTTTTCCAAAATTAACCCCACCTCTCGTGCTAATTCCTCGAAGAACTCTCAGCATGCAAAACGGAAAGCCGAACACGTCCCCATATGGCACCTCGCCATCCGCGGCATCCGAACAATCTGCCTCCACCGCGACCGCCGGCGAATGAATGAAGCCAGCGACGCGTGCCGTCATGAACGAAAAACCGGGAAGACGCCGCTCGATCGCGCGAGCAGAGTTCAGCGCACGCGGCCACCGCCGCCGCGGCGCGCGGGCCCGAGCGAGCGGGCGAGCGCGGTCGACGAGCGCGTTGGGTGACGTCATCCGAAAACTTCCGCACGGGCCACGCGGCGGCGGCGGCGGCGGCAGCGTGGCGCAGCTCGGCGCGGCGCAGCGCAGCACGGCTCGGCGGGACGCTTCTCGCGGCGCTTTGATCTCGTTAGAGCTGGCGGCCGCAGCCTCTGCCGCCGCGCCGCGCCTCCCCGCTCCGCCCCTCCCCGCCCAGCCCCGCCCCGCCCCGCCCCGCCCCGCCCCGCCCCCGCCCCGCCCCGCCCCGCCCCGCCCCGCTCAGCCGCACCCCGCCTCGCGCAGCCCGCGATCCTGCTCTCCCACGGCGCGACGCGCCCGTTGCGGTGAGTTATAGCGGTGGCTGCGGGAGAGAGCACACCGCGCTGCGCCTTGGAGCGTCGCGCCTTCGACTGGCCGCGCGGCGGACGAGGCGCGGGAGACGGCGAAATGCGATGCGGCTCGGACGACATGAAAGTTTAGGTCGTTTGGGATTGAAAGAGTTTGTGGCAAGGAAGTGCGAGAAGAATATTGGTTAACTGGGGAATCACTTATTAAAAAGCAAAATGCGTTACGCAAAAAAATGTGACTTGTGTAGAAAGGTATGAACTCACGCCTTATTACAATAATTAATTGATAACATAGAAAATAATGAAATTTTAAGAAGATCTATGAGGTAAATATTATTGTTGATTATAACTATATAAAAATGTTGTTGACTCAGGAGAATATTATTGTTGTCTTATAGTATATTCTACTGGAATCTCTTATATAAATATATAACACGTAAAAAATCTTCAGCGATAGTAGTCCAAGGAAATCAAATTTGAAGAGAGAAATTACGATCTTCAGTGCGAAATATTTTCGGACCTCAGTCGAGAGTAAAAAAACAATTTTTTGTGCTAAATTAAATTACGATCTATATACTTAATAGGATTTTCTGTTCCATCCTGACACTGATTCACCTAGTAATAACATGTGATCAAGGACGTGCGACAAATCAGCCGGCAGCGTATTTTCACTGGCTTCCTGAAGCAGGGGCCACTCGGCGACGGAGAGATGCTGTCCATTGGCGCAGTCTCTCTCTCTCTCTCTCTCTCTCTCCCTCTCTCTCCGTCCTCCTATTCACGCGCTGCTTCTTGCCTGCATCGCAGTGCTTGCGGGAGGGCTCCGGTTGCACGATCGGTTCGCCGCTTCTCGTTCTTGCTCTCGCGCGCGCTCTCGTACCTGCCGGTCGCTCCCGTCCTCGACTTCCGTTTCCGATCCCGGGCAATTGGGCGAGCGCTTTTCCTCGCGTCACTCGCCGCAGCAGCGGGCGGCCGCGGTGGCTTAGTAGCGACGCGGGGAGGCGCGGCGCGGCGTGGCGTGGCGTGGGTTCGAATCGGAGCGGTGGTGAGAGGCGGCAGCGGCGGGGCGGAGGCGGTGGGCTCCCTGGCGCGTGCAGCGGGCGCGACCGCCGGCGGGCCGCATCCTTAATTAAGGGCGACGGCGGCACCGCCCTCTGCCCTTACGCCCTCCGCCCCTCCCCCTCCTCACGCTTCTCTCTCTCTCTCTCTCATCCTAAGCCCTTTCGTCCGCTCGGCGCGCGGGCTCGCGCCACATCTCGCAGCGGCGGCAGCGGCGGCGGCGGCGGCGCCCGGCCGCGACCCGCCCGCTCCCCGCCTCGCCCCCCTTCGCCCGGCTCCGCCACGCCCCGCACGCCCCAGCTGCGGCGCGCCGGTCCCAGCCCGAGCCCGAGCCGCCCCGGCGCCGGCGGAGGCGTGGCGCCGCCCTAATTGCGCGGATTCAGAAGCTCGACTGCGCCGCGTAATACCCGCCGGCGAACGTTTAGCAGCGAGCGCGCTTTTTAATAAGAGCCGCGAAACTTCCGCGCCCGCCGCCTCGTTCTTCGCCGCTGTTCAGGGGGTGAGGGCGGGGTAGGGCCGGGAAGGTGGCTGAGGAGGGTTTCGAGAGAGAAGAGAGCAAAGGACGGAGATGTGAGAGGTTTGTGAGGTGGGAAGAAGTGAAGCTGATGACAACATCACTGGAAAGGTGCGAGAAATAAACTACAGAATGAAGGAAGAAATATAATCTATATAGTATATGCTGCCGATATGTTTGAAGGTAGTACGTATGTTTGTGGGTACATTTTGAACATGATGGGTCTTTGTTCGGATCGTTGGGTGAGGCTTTTAATTGTTATGGACGGAGGTATAAACGCTCAGTTAGGCAGGAGGTACATTCCTCTAAATACACGTTAATTGCCAGCCAAGACGTGTTAGGTGAATTTGAATGAAATGGTACCTAAAAGGATTAACGGATTTACGATGGCTATACTCAGAAGTCTTCCTATGAGATAAGAAATTATTGAGTAATAACTGAACAGATAAAGAGCATTTACAGTAAGAAAGGACGTTGCTAAGAGACGTGACTAGGCGAAATGACGGACGCGGGACAGGAGGGGCAGGCAGTGGACGTGCAAGAATTCGCAGCTGGATGAGAATAAAAGGAGGCGCGCTAAAGACGCGAGAGGAGGAACTCCGAGGGCGGCGAGCGTGGAGTGGCGAGTGGTGGCGCGGAGTGGGGCGGTGGGGCGCGGTTAAATTTTGCGCCTTTCTGCCTCCCGGGGAGCCGGACGGGCGCTCTAAGTAAGTCTGTCGTTCTTATCGCGATGGCCTGCGAGGGGCGGCGGCCGCGGCGCTGGGACGCGAAGGCGGGCCTGCGGGAACGCGCCGCGACTGCTGAGTGAGGGCATGACCGCGGGCGAAAGCAAAGCGCCCACCCGTGCTCTCCCGTCCTCACCCGTCCTCTCCCGTCCTCTCCCCCCTCCCCCCCAGTCGCAGCGCTCCCGCCCGCGCCCCGCGGCGCCACCGCCCTTGGCTTGACGAGGGGGGGATGATGCCGAGCTTCGGATCCGGCCGGGACGGAACCATTATACTTATGTTAATTCTGAATAAGATCCCACGGCTGGCACATAAAAAATGCAAATGAGGCGGACGCTTCCAACTGGCGTTCGGCGAGGCGCCGCCGACCCCAGAGGACCGCGGGGCGGCAGCGGCGGCGGTGGCGGCGGCGAGAGACGGCGGCGTCAGGGCGCGGTCTCGGCGCCGGCGCCGAAGCACAGGCGGGCGTGGCGGGACGGGGCGGGAGCGGGAGCGAAGGCGAAAAGGGGGCCGCTCCCGGGATAACGAAGAAGTACGAGGCGGGTATGCGGGGGCCGCTGCGGGATCGGAATGAAGTTACGCCTGTTACGAGTGCCTCGCCGGCGGGCGCGGGCGGCCGGATGGGCGAGCGGCTGCGGGGGCGGCCGCGGCGGCGGCGGCGGTGGCGCAGGCGGCTGTGGGGGCGGAGGCGGTTGGGGTGGCGGCGGGCACGGCGGCCGAAGCGAAATGGATGGGAGCTCCGGCTTGCGTTCTTTAACCAGACGGCGCTTGCGTTGCTTCCAACAGCGGCAGCCGGGTCCCCGCCCCCGCCATCGCCCCCGCACACCGCTTCCTGCCCTTCCTGTCTTCCCTTCGCCCTCTGCGCTCTCCCGCCCCCTGTTGGTCCTGTTTCTCTTCGGCCGCAGCCTCCGCCGCCGGCGCCGCAGCCGCACTCCCCCTGCTTCGCGTTAAGGCCCTCGGCCCCGCAGCCGCTGCCGATCCACTCCCCGAGCGTCGAGCTAACCTCCAACCTCCAACCCTCACCTCTACAAACCATATTATTGTTATTATTATTGTACTGTTTAAAGGGAACCCGAGCGAAGCCATGCTTGCTTACTCGCTCGCTCGCTTACGCCCAGACGTTCGGCTGACTGGGTCGCTGGCTTGGTAGCTCGCGGCAACCGCTCGCCAGAGAATGTCTTTCGAGCGCCCAGCCGGGCCCGCCCGCAGCCCGCCGTGCGAGCTGCGGTAACTGGCATCACAAGCGTAACTTGGCGGACCGTGAGAGCCTCCAGCCACTCCTCCGGGCGCGCGGCTGCCGCGTGACCCCTGCGCCGACCACATGCGACCCAAGTGCATGCTTGCTCGCGCACGTGCTTTGTCGTTGAAGGTGATCTCACGTACGCGTATGGATAACGATTGCGAAATGTGTCATTATGTGATATTTGATTTGTCATTATGTGGTCTAGTAGTTGTTCGTTGTCGTAATTTAAGCGTCCTGTTATATGTAGTGAATGTTATATCCGGGGAGGTCCTAGTGTTCGTCTCTCTTCCTCCCCCACATGAGATCGGATTTCGAGCTTGACGTCGGCTTGGAGGGTAGTATATCCCCCTCTAGTTATCTAGCACCACTCCAGCCGCGACAAGTTCTAAGCTTCCGACTGCTCTTCCCACATACGTGGAAGCTGTAAATTTTATTACAACCGTAATTTATTAATAAACGTGACCGTGGTATATAAGTGCATTTACGTCTGTGTAAGGGGAGAGAATAGGACTAAGAACAGAAAGGAAAGATCGCGTTCGGTTTGTGGCCTGTTTGTAAGCGTACTACTGTGGCATTCGCCTCGTATTGATCGGAGAAACCACGGAAAACTACTGATCAGATCAGTACACGACTATAATTCTTCTTTAGACAGCGTGTGAATTCCACCTCGCTCAGTTGCTCTTGTCGAAAATTCGCCACTGTCGGCACTCGAACCCTAGGATTTCCCGGTCAGAGTCACGACAAAGACAGTAGCAGCAATGCGCAGTCAACAAGGATGTGATTGAATGTGACGATATTTTTAACATAACGCGAGGTAAATAATTTTTCTGAAATTATACCATCAAAGTGATGGTCAGTTTTTCCCTGTCTTATTTGTTTTGCAATGTGTTTCACATGTTCCCACTATTGATTGTTTTTTGTGACAGGCTTTTCCGTCACTATTTATTCCTTTTTCTTTTTTATCCGCTCCAGTCAATCTTCTTCATCCATTGCTACCTCTACTTGTCCTTCCTTTTCTGTTCCACTTCCTCTCTTCTCTTCGCTTCTCTTTCCTTCAGTTATTTTATAATTCATCTTCTCTACCAGACATGTTCTCTACGGCGGTCACCATACGTAAAATGTTTCTCGTTCGTACGTATTTCTTGACCGCATTTTCTTTCTTTCCAAAGCAATTTCTTTCTAACACCAACTGCGAGTTTTTTCTGTCCTCCCTATCTTCCATTTTCTTCTTGTCCTCTTCGCAATTTGTGTAACTATCTCGTCTCCCTGTACCAATTGTCCATTCCATCTGAAACGACTGCCCTTGCTCCTCCGCTGACGCTTGCTCGCGACCTTTGCAACGCGTTTTCTCCACGCGTCTTGTTCCGTTTTCTCGTGCTGCTTGTACGCGATAAAATCGTTGCGGACTCTCGCCGTCTACGTGTCTTTTGTTTTATTTTGGGAGATGGGAGGATATCTTCTCAGGTCGTACTGGTGTTCGTGTCTCTGCCATGCACTTTTCTTTATGAGATTGCACTCAAATTATGTTTTTACTCCTTTCTGGTACGTGTGCGGTTTTCGCTTATTGTGGTGCATATCCACTTGACATATTTTATTGAACAAATATGACCACTTCTGTGGTTGTTTGTTCGTTTAGAGACGCAATAAACGTCACTGTTTCCTATGAATAATTATGGCGTAACATCGTCATATTCCACCTAGACTTCGTGTCTCTGTAACTTATTCAACCCCCCGAGACCAGCATGTAGATTCTGCGGCGTTCTGTGGTGCGTCTGCGAAAAGCAAACAGATTTGTAATTTCAATTCCTGTCTAAACTACTGCCATTGCAGCCTCTCCCCGCCGATGGTGTTTGTTTGCATGTTGTTTGTTTGTGCTCTTGTTTGTGTACTGGGCACGAGCCGGCGTGTACCTTGCCGGTGCGATTTGTACATCCGTATGAGCGTGAGGGTTATGCGCGCCCGATGTTTTCCCTCGTGCTTCACAATATTTTTAAAGCGAGGAAGCGGACATGCCGCGCCGCGGTGGCTGGGAGGGGTTGCGAGGGACGCCATGGGAGCGGAATGGGGCGAGGGGGGACGGTGGGGACGGTGGGGACGGTGGGGACGACGGGGTCGGTGGGGGCAGCGGCCGCGGGGACGGTAGCCGCCGTGGTCCGGCGGCAGTGCCGTCTACCCGTCACCGCATTCAATTAGTCCGAATTACTCGAAAGTGGAGAGTGCTAGTAAAATATGAACAGGTTGAGCTTCATTTGTACGTTGGTTATCGCTAAATGGTGGAGACTGGGCTGTGTGGCCGCCGCACTCGGGGGCAGTTGGGGGAGCTGCGTCGTCGGCTGACGGTGCGCACTGTACACGCCGGTGTTGACCTGCATCGCGACGCCGTCTCGGTCTGGATGTGTGTGTATGCGTGTGTGTGTGTGTGTGTTGTCGGATACTCCACCACACGCCTCGCCACAGCGTAATTGCTCGGGCTGCTTCAGGCGGCTAACGGTCAAAGTTCACCTGATTCTTATCTAGGCCGTGCCGCATCGTACAAGGGTTGTTTTCGGGCGAGGTGATGGGCTCTTTAACATTCGCGGTATGCCCTAGTCGAGATGATTTGGGCCAGGCTATATGATGCTTCCATTCGGAACAAATGTCTTTCTGATTACATGGACATTGGAAAATGCATTTTCTCTCATAATGTGTCGTTCTTGGTAGTAGGAGACCATTACGGAAATAATTCTCTTTGATTAATATCTTGTGAAACTGTGATGTCAGAACTGTTAGGGCAGTTTTAACTTTGATTATTAATTTTACAAGACAAATTAATAATCAAAGTATTAAAATTGAATTAATCTTTTTTGAATTAAAAAAATATATAAGGAGAGTTGATTTAAAAATTAGAAAAACACGATTTTTAATTACATTTCTTAGAGAGTTTCTGTATAAACTGCACAATCTTAGGTATTAACGTGTTTAAAATTCTACTTTATATAACGTAAGATGTTCTTCATCATTAAATACTTGTACTAAAAATTCTTAAAAGGTACGCTAGTTTTTTCATGTGCATTATTTATAATAATTATTAAATTGAGCATTGTGCAGCTTTGTTTATGAATATGAGTGAAAGCCCAGTCTTGCGAAATGTCGTTATACGTCTGTATTGGAGTAAATTGTCTCCCTTGGAGCGATTTCTGCGCCGAAACTTCCGGCTGGGGTATTTGGTCGCCGGCGACTGTAGCTGCCAGAGCCCAGCCTCCCCTCGCCCTCTCGGCGTCGGCACCCCTGCTGCGTCAGCGGTTTCCTTTCCCCGCAATTTTCTTATTCTCCCCCTCCCCACCCTGCCTCTCCACCCCTGCAACAGAGCCTTCCCTGAGACTGTATCTAGCGCTGCGGAATCAGTGTGTGCGGGCTCTCCCTCAAGATCTGTTATTTTAAAATAAATATACAATGAAGGGAATTTCTTCTTACATTGTTGCATGAAACTTTTTAATCGAATTCCGGCAATATTCTTATACGGTTCGTACTCATTTCTTATTCTATGAAAAATGTAACGGCAGGACTTCAAAAAAATTGACCTCGAGATCTGTATTACCCATGTTAAAAGCTCCGAGAAACCTCTTGGAAAATAATGGTGCCCGTGCTTGAAAATTATACTACGTATTACAGTGTGAATTTGGTGGTATTCATAAGGAAGTATATAACCGATTTAATCATTATTACCCACTGTAATAATTTTGTAGTGTGAAAAGGAGACCACCCTCACCCAAGCGTTGGCGCTCGAGGGCAGAATATACGAGATAAGCTCGCTCTCAAGGAAAGAAGGAAAGAAAAGAGTCGAGAAAAAAAACCAATCCGAGGGGACGGTAAGGTGAAAACTGAGAAGTTTGCATTTATTCTTAGCTCTCCGACTTCGTATAGAGGAGATCTCTGAAGCGTGGCGCGCATCGATTTCCGCGCCGACCGCGTCCTCCCGTTCCCCAACGCGCGGGGAGGGGCGCGGAGGACGAGGCGGGGCGCCGAGGGCCGTTAGAAAGTCGTGATTTACGCGCGAGCCCCACGCGCTGGCAAATTGTCCACGCGCCGGCTGCCGCCCGCCGGTGGCGAGCAATTGCGGGGAGGGACCTGCTTAATATTTGAGAAATAGGTAATGAAACAGAAGAGTCGTAATGCACAGGACGTTTCGTGGAACTGCGGTTATTCGGCGGTTACGACGCACCCCGGTTAATTAGTGTTTACTTCCTTTTGAAGAACGCGTGGGGGGGGGGGTGCGGCGTGGCGAGGAAGAGGAGGGGAAAGAGCGAGGACGGGTCGAAAGGGGCCGCGAAGGAGGAAGAAGCGCCTCCGGAGGGAGAAGGGGAGGGCACCGGAAACGGAAAGAGGGGGCAAGAGCCAGGTCTGTCCGCTGCTCACCCACGCTCGCTGTCGCCCCGCGCGCGGCCGTAATGAAACAGAATGAATAAGTGATACGGAAACGTGGCCTTGTTTTTCTGCGCGTGGTTATGCATGCATAGGGGTATTGGGAAGATTATGAATAAATCCGCCGGCTTCACGTGCGCACGTGAGCACGTGTGCGCGCACGCGCGCACCAGAGGCGGAAAGCGAAGCGCCAGTCGGTTTAATTTACATAATTTAAATGCTTGAGGAACAAGGGATCAGAGTCGCCACATAGCCGCGCACACGTATTTGTTGCGAGGAATTAAAGTTTCAAGGCATTTAAATTAGATCATTTTTCTCCAGGAATATGCGTAGTCGACGTCGCCGAGCGGAGAAGAAGAGGCGAGGCGCGGCGGGGCGGGGGCGGAGTCGCGGGCACATCCTGCCCGGGATGACAGAGTCGCCCCCGCCCACTGCCCCCGCCCCTCCCACCGTCTTCGCCGCTCCCGCGCGCCTCGCTTCCCCTGCATAAAAGGGCGCTAGGTCAAGATGAAGCATTTCCTGGGGGCACTTAGTTTCTTGAGCCTCCCTCCTCCGCGCCTGCCCGTCGCGCCGTGAATGGTGTTCCGTAAAGGGCAGTTAAAGCCATTGTCCTTCGCTCTGTCCCTCCGTCATAGGAATACTCAGCCTGAACACGGTTGCTTCCGCTGTTGTTGGCTTGTTTTCCGGATGAAATGTATGTTGTATCCGCTCCGACGATTGCTGCGTAACCGAAGCGTCCCGAGGGGTGGAGTGCTGAAGGAAAATACTCACCGCTGCCAAGTTGGAAAAAAAACTGATCGAAAGTCCTTGGAGACGACAAGAAAAATATCTCTCAGCTCGCATTAATGCAGATACATTTATCTAACTTCCGCGCGTCAAAACAAAAGTTTAAAATAAGCAGAAGAAAGTGTAAGAAATGTTAATGTATGTTAAAGGGTCTTGAATAATGCGAGGTGTATGATGTAGGTAAGATCGAAATTATTCGATGATTCTAAATTTTGACGAACTAATATGAATGGGGATGTTTCAGGGGTTGAGGGCTTAGGAATGAATATGAATGTTTCACACTTTGTGGAAGAGTTCGTTTCGCTGTGTCTGTAAGCACATAGGAGAGAGGGCGTGGGAAAAGAAAGGGGTTGCACCGTTGAAGGTGCACTGAAGTCTCACAAGTGCCACTCGCCTCAGCTACTTGCTGAGTCACGCACTTCGGCACTGTACCTACTCGCGATCGGTGTGTTACTTCGTAATATCGCTGCACGAAACACTTGTAGCTACCAGCGCGTTTTGCTTAACAGCTCTTACGTTTATTTCATACAGTTCCTTCCTCGTTCGTGTTATGCATGTGTCACTATATTAGCTAGATCTGAAAACACGTGAGGTAATTCTAAGTAAGAAATGATTTGATGTTTCTTGGAAACCTATCTCCCCTGACCTTTTTTAGTATTCCGAATCGTTCAAGGTTTTAGAGGTCATGAATATAAAAATCATTTTGTTTGATCTCAAAATGTAACATTTACCGGTTTTCAGTGAGATCTCACTTAGCAAATTTACTGATTGCAAGTTCAACTGTAATGGATATATTCTCATAGGACTTGTTTGAAAACAAAAGTTAGAGTACCTTTTTACCTTGTATCTTCTAAAGGGATTTGGAAGCTTCCATAGCGCCACCAGACCGCAGCCCATAGGGCTGCGGCATATACAGGCATAAGTCACCGGGGGAGGCTTCGGGATTAGAGAAGGAATAAGCTTTAGAGGTGAAACATGACGGACTAGGAATGCTCCCAGGCTAAAAACACCACTGAATACATCCATGTCTTACGCAGGATTCGAACCTGCAGCCTTGTTTTCCGCGTGTTTTTGGTCATACCTGCCTCAATCCCCTGTCGCCACATCTGATCGTTAGTTGAGAATAATCCCGCGTAATGTTTGTGTGTTAGGAGATAAAAATGGAACCGGCCACGATAGATTTAGATTAGCAAATTCTGATATTATTTTCCGTGAGCACAATAAAACAGTTCTGCCTTCCATTACGTTCTTTGTCATATAAAAAAATATCATTCACAGTATAGTGTTTAAAAATCATGACAGAAGTTACCGATACAACCACATCAATAATTTACTCAAATGAAACCTGCATGTATATCATATCTGATGCGAATGTATTGACGCATTGACTTTAAAGATGTTTTTAAATATGCATGAAATTAATTATATATTTGAATTGAATGCATTTTTTCATGGTAATATTGTAACAAAAACGACTTGTTAAAAATTTAAAAGCGCATCGAAAAATTTAAAAGCGCATTCGTAATTTTGAAAATATATTTTAGAAGAATATTTCTTTCGCAGCTAATAAAACCTTCCACAGATATTATTTCTGCCAACCTTGTTACAAGTTGAAATTAATTTCATCGTCATTAACCTTGTATACAATAGGAGAACAGGACTTGTGCGTTAAAAAAGTGATTATGAAAGAAATGAAACAATTCATATGGGAAACAATATCTTGTGGAAATATGTTTATTGGGGTTTCCTCTCTACTAGATCGAAGTTTTTTCCCGTGCACGAAATATCATTATCATCTCATCAAGATCTCTACTAGATCAGAGTCATGTTGTCTCTATTTGAAATTACATTAGTGGAACGGTAATTTCGTGACATATCTTACGTTAATGTTACTTTACAAAATTTGGCATTCAAAGAGATATGGCAAAAATGAAATTTATTGAAAACTTGACCCATTCATTATGTTTTGTGCTAGAGACATGCCTAAGTGGAAGGCATTTTATTCTTGGCTGGTTTACAGTCGTTTATGAAAGAAAATATCTTAGAATGACTCTCTTGCGTAAGCTCCAACATTTGATCGTGAAATTGAAATTTTGGAAAAATAAAATTATTGAAATGTATCTTTATATTGCATTTCGTCTGTATGATGTAATGTCACTCATGCTTGTAACATCCTCAGATAACTTTTAATCTTATTTTAATTGTTCCGAACTTCGAATAATCCAAACAAGTTTTCGTCTCACTCATTCACTCAAAGATGTTCACTTGGGATCATTTATCTGTGATAGAAAATATTGCAAAATAATAGTGGGAAAATATATTGCTCTTAACTATCGCTAGACCGACTTGTCCTTAAGAACACAATGAACTTTGAATACGTTGATTTATTATCCCAGAATTTCGGGAGTTATTTGGAACAAAATTTCTTTGATCATGTAAAAACTTAACTCTGATTTGGAAAGAAATGAATTAACGATGTAGTTGTTTTTATAAGCTGACAATATTGAGGAGTTACCTGTTATAAGTCTCGTATCCGTGTACAGACCGTGATCACTAAAACTATTCCCCGAATCTGAACCGAGCGCCTTCGGCTGACGCAGCGCGGCCCTTTACGCCCTCTAGGTTGAGCGCCAAGGGCGTGTTCGAGGGTAAACACTGTTTAGAAGAGTCTGTGTCCTCCCCACAGACGATCTAACGCTTTGCAAAGACAGCGCGACCTGCGTGTTCCCGTCGCCTCCCGGCCGTGTCGGCCCGCGGTGCTCTCGAGAGACATACAAAGCGTGGAGCGCGGGGCGTGTTGGAAGGGCAGGGGGGAGGGGGGATTGGGCAGCGGCGTCGCCGCGGTGAGGGTGTGCGGCCACGGCGCCGCAGGTAGCTACCACTGCCGCCGAGCCGTTCAGCCGCTCAGCTGTTTGCGTGGCCTGGTGTCAAGGGAAACAGCGTGGACGGACGCGGGCAGCGCGCCAGCCTCCGCCCCCTCACGGCTGCTCCATCTCTCTCCCCCTCATCCTCTCACCGCCCCCCGCTCCTCCGCCCCTCTCGCTCGCTCCGCCGACGCTCGCGGCACACGGCCCGACGCCGCGACGCGGTTTCGATGCGTCACCTCAAAAAAAAAGTAACTAATAATGAACGCGAATCGTTGAATCTTTTGTCAGGCATCGATGCTGTGAATCGCGGAGGGTGGAAAAAAAGAAACGGAGCGAAAGCATGAGCATAAATAAGAAGGAATATAACCTCCGTTTACTGCTGCGTGCCGCCGGGGCCCGAAGGGGCAGGGACAGAAAGGGAGATTCGGGCGGTATCTGGCAAGTGAAGTGGGAAAAGTGTAGTGGCGCGAGCTGGGTTTGTGTGGAGAACGCCGACGCGGGACAAAAAGGAGAACGCCGCTGGGCGGTCTAGAAGCGACGTCGATGACGCATAAACGGGGACTGCGGTTAGGAGCGGAGGGCAGAGCAGTGGACGATTTGTCTCTTTCTCGTATCAAGATTCCAACAAATAATGGTGGCTTTTTTGTACCCTTTGCTATAAATTTTGCACGTCTAAGCCAGTTCAGCGTGTTCAGCGTGTCAGCGGCTTTCAGTATTGGGGGTGAACGATGCATTATCTTTTTCAGCATAATCTATGGAACCGCACACATTATCCTAGATTTACTAGTATTTATTATTTATCTGGCGGGTGAACTCTAGTTTAAAATAGGAAATATTTAGATTGTAAAACATTTCGTACTCTCATTTCTGTTTGACGGTGTGATATGGACATTCTGGATTAGAGAATATGGGTATACTGTCATCCGGTTTTTGAATGCAAATTTCTCATGATCATCATTTGGCTTCAAACAAAGCCTAAAAATGTACGCGTGAAATGTTACATCCTCAATTTGTCCAGTTGAATGTAGGAGTATATACGTATTTGTTCAACATGACTGCTTGGGGGGATGAAAGAGCGTACCTCTTGGTGGAGCGAGCGTCCCTGAAGTGCGGGTGATGCCGGTCCGGGCCAGGGCGGGCGGCGCCGGAGGTGAGGACGAGGGCGGGAGCGGGGCCCGAGGGCGAGGGCGGGGCCAGGGCCAGGGTCGTGGCACGCGTCGCCGTGGCTTTTCCGGGCGCTCCGCTCGCCACCCGCACGCCGCACCCGCCGCCTCGGCCCCTGCACGGTCCGCAGCCGTGCATAAACTCGTCGCAAGCCGCATCGCCAACTTGTCATAAAGGTTTCTCTAACTTCCTTAACGACCTGGCGCAGCCTCGTTCACAGCGCCTCCCACAAATCACATCGCCGCCCAAACGGTTGTGTGTAAAGTTTGCGGCAAGTTGAAATGGGCTCAAGACAGCTCTGGCGCGAAGTTTCCGGGTTGCGCTTCTGCCCGGCGTGGCCCGACTCTCGCCGCCGCCGCCCCCGCCGCCCGCTCTGCCCTCCTCGGCCGCGTCCCCGCCACGACCCTGCCCTGATGGCGTCGGGTTTGCCGCCGCTGCCGCCCCGCGCCGGAGGCGACCGGTGGCCGAACTCCGTCGAGGCAGGACGAGGAACCCGGGGCGGGACGTGTCGTAGCGGCGTGGTGTGACGTGACACGGAACGGAACGGGACGGGACGGAACGGGACGAAGCGGGACGGGACGAGCCGTGGAGGGGGGAGTCCGGTCGGCAGCCCGGGGCGGCGTCCCCTGAGTACGGTGCCGGCGACGCGCGTCGCGACGCCGACCCGGGCCATCCATCGCTCAGGCGCGCTCACACACATCCACGCACACCGCCTCCCTCGCCGCACACAGACGCGCGGCGCCGCGAAGCGTGGCTGACGCACGGGCGCCGGCGTCGCGCCCTCTCCGCCGATGTCCTCCGCCGTCCTCCACCGTCCTCCGCCGTCCACCGCCGTACTCCGTCGGCTTCCGCCGTCCTGGCCCTCCTCAGCTCCTCGGCCACTTCGCTCCACTGGCAGGCCTTTCGTTACCCTCGACAATTGTCCACCTTCTGTTTGGGGCTTCTACCGTCTTCTAAAATATTGAAGTTCCCCGAAGTATACTATTTCTTTTCTTTCCTCTTGGCTCCTTTCGCATGCCTACGGTTTAATACATATTCCGCACCACCACCTACATTTTGAGTTTTATATTCCTATAAGGACTTGCTGTACTCTCCGCTTCACTATCAGTTGCGTCGTTTTAATAAACGTGCTTATCTGAGCTATAGTTATAGATCTTATCCTTTCCTGTCAACCTGTTTCTTTACCATCCACCATACCCATCTCTATTCCAAACTCATCCTCCGCCCTCTTGTTTCTAACGGTCTACCGTCGTCTTCCGCCGATGTAATCCACTGTGGCCCTTACGCTTCATTCTTCACTGTCGTGCACTATCTCGCCGTTGTCTTTCATTGTGGTCTTCCGTCGCTGCTTCTTTCTCCGTGTCCTTCTTGGCTGTTCTCCATCGCCGTTCCGCATCGCCTCGTCCCGCCGCTCCTCCCCTCCGCTCGCCCTTGTTTCGCCGTCCGCCGCGGCCCGAAAGGACGTCGTCAACGGGAGGGGCGGGTGACGGGAAGGGAGGCGTGCGAGGCGGAGCCGGAGAAGCGGCGTGGGCCAGGGGCGAGAGCGGAGGCGGAAGAGGGAGCGGGGACGCGTCGGGGGGACGAACGCAGGGGCATTTCGGCCGGAACGCCCTCTCTCGGCGCCCGACGGGATAATCCGTGACAAAAGGCGAACGTCTGCGTCCGCGCCGTGTTATTTTTTACGAGAGAGCCGTTGGCGATTCCCAGGGCTTTGTCTGGCGCTCGCGCGTGGCGGTGGACTGCGAAGCCGACGAAGGCGGAGCCGGCGGCGGAGAAGGCGCCGGCGGCGGGGGCGGGGGCAGGGGCGAGCACGGGGGCGGGGGCGAGCGCGGGGGCGGGGCGGTGTTTGGGGAGCGCCCACGCGGTGCGGGGGCGGGGGCGGCGATGAGCAGGCTCCCTGTCCACGACGGTGTCCTCTGTGCGGGACCGACTGAGCTGGCCTCGCAATCCGCGGTTCGCGTGACTTTGCTCTTGGGAATACACAGAGAGCTTCCCTTTGCTTCATCTTATGGCATCTTGGTGGTTGGCGACGTGTTCCAATGTGTATGTCATATAGCAGCCATTGTGCAAGCAAATTGATGAAATGAGAATAAATGAATCGTCAGAAATAATTCCTTGCGTTGGAAAGACTGGAGGAGGGATCGGGTACTAATCCTGTCCACATCTGGTTCAACGAAATATTAGTCTCGGATTTTGAATCTTTAATTGAATGAGATTCAAATCTCTGACGTGTAGGAGATTTACTAATTGCAAAGCTCTACATATTTTCGGCAGACATCAAAGAATTCACGAATTTAATTATATGAATATGTTGCCTTTATCAAGCTCCATAAAAAATGCATATGAATTTCAATCAAACGTGAGCTTTTTTGGGATATACGATACTGTATTTCCATCGAATGTACCCGCCGAATATCAAATATTCATGAGAAAAATGACATTTTTGCTGATGCATTAAAACTGGGGTTCTTAAAATATCTGAGAATTACGTCGACATGTATGTTCTGATTCTGCGTTTGTTTTCAGGGATATTTTTCGCGTAAATTCCTTTTTACCATTTCTGTTCTTTCTCCCTACATTTTTTGTTGCAAAATGTAATAAATCTTGCGAGTTCATCTTCACTGAAAGTTATTTTATTAATTAAATGTAGTCAGGAATCGGCTGTTGAGTGTGCGGATAGAGTCATCGGAAGGCCGATGCTCCAGAAGGCTCTAACGAAGTTCTAGTATCGCTCCGTGACTTGTTTTTATCCTAAGACCGTTGGTCAGGCTTTGAAGAACGAGGTCTGTGGAGCATCGTCCGTCACAGCCGTTGCTGGCTGTCGAGGATAGCAATACGAGCGGCGGAGGGCTGTCAGGAAATTATAACCATTACGGGAGGGATGTGTACGGTATGCAGTGCGTGCGGTTGAGGAGAATAGAAGAATGGAGTCGGTTATGGAAAGCAGGGATCGGGGAGCCAGCTGTGCGTTTGCCTCGGAGCGCCGAGAGGGAGCCGGAAATAAGCGCATTCGGGCCAGCTGGCGGCGCGGATCGGCGCGGCCCGGCCCTGCCCGGCCACCTCCGAATCGAAGCCTGCAGCGGGCGGCGCGGGGCGGCGCGGGGCGGCCACGGTGGGGCGGGGAACGACGCAACCTGGTCGAAAGCGGCGGCTGGGGGTTGGGGGCGGAATGGAAACGCCGGAGATGCGAGTTGCCGCGCTCCAAGCGAGCCTGTGTACTGCTTTTCAAACGCAGTTGGTTGTAAATTAAAAGTTGATAAATGTACATAATATAGAAATACACGGAATTAAAATTACTGAATCATTATTAGATACTCGTGTATAATAATAATTGTCACAAAATCGCGCGTTTCGTTACAGCTCGTTCATACATCATATGTTGATACATTTTAATTCTGAAACGTTTCTTTTATGTTGGGTATCAGTGTAATCTAGTGTACTGTCTATGTGTTCTGGTTTCGCAATTACGTATGCCGTTTATACAGATTTGAGGTAAAATAAATAAAATAATTCAGTGAATAAATCTGTTATCTGTTCTTCCTCCCGTTAATCCAGAAAAGGGCATTACATTATAAATGTGTAATTTTAAGTTTCGGTTATGATTGTGTCCGGATTGGGGTACCAACTGCCCCAACCAACGTTCGGCGATTTGGGGGGGGGTGAAGGGAGGGACGGGGCGGACATCGCGATGGACGAACACCGCGGGCTGCTGGTCGTTGCGAAGCGATGCTTTCTCTTAATAAAGTCAGCCGCGTTTTAAGTTTTTTCGGGCGGATGCAGGAAGTAATTCATATCAAGTCGGTGTACCGTAGAAAACTTCTCATCAGCATATATTTCCCGTAATATCCCGTAGGGATCTTTCACAGTCATACATATGCGACGAATGCCGCTCAAGTAGGAATATACCGACTCTCATTGTCATTCGAAATAAGACAATTTAAACGCTAAAGTACACTTGCAGGTTGAAGTTGTACTCGTATATTTTACGAAAATTCTAGCGTGTCGTTATTGTCGTAAGACTATAAAAGCGCTTGTGGGGAAGAAGGTTCGAACATATTTCATCTCTTATAAGCAGCTGAAAGCGTTGGTGGAATTTCAGGGGAACCATTAATGCCTCGATCAGGATAACACCGGGCACCTTCCTCTGAAAGTTACCTTGTTACGAAATATTTCCTTTTTATTCCCTAATGAGCCTGCGCGCTTGAAGACGCGGTCACGATTCGCTGCGTTCCCTGCCATCGCCTGCCAAGCAGCTGGAAGCGCAGCCATCCCCTCCACCCACGCCTCCACGCCAGCACTTCCGCTCCAACTCTTCTGTGGCCACTCTCCTCTCTCAATGGCATCTCTCCGACAGCTCAGGGCACGTACGAGTAACCAAGGGAGAACCCGGTGGGATGGGGAGACTAAAACTTTCTGAACGATAGAAATAAACCTGCCTAATATTGTGCGACCATGGATATCTCCTTTGGAAGTAGAAAATTGTGAAGGGCTGAATTTATATTTGGAATATAAATGGTTATCATAAGTATGTGTTGATATCCTTAGTGAGAACAATGTGACAAAATTTCCTGTAACGTAGCGAGAAAAGATCTCTATTCATTTAGATGTGAACTTTCCTTTGTCCAGCTCACTCTGAAAGAAAATCCTGTCTAGTCCTCTGGCCAGCATCAATGCCGTCGCCATTAACTCCTGTTCTGTCATTGCCGCGTACGCAAAGGGAGTCTTCCTGGAATCGTTAAGGGCATGGTGGTTCGTCAGAAAGTGCGTGCAGAGAGCTTTGACTCGTAAGGTAAAATCTTTAGGGTCATCAGCACCTGTTTCACAGATGTCCCATTAGCTGGCCAAAATTCCGAGAACTTCTTAAACTCTAGTCATTATTTCCTATTAGAACTTAGTTATGCAAATTTTAAGTAACCATTTTTTTCTTCTTCAAAATATACGTGATGAAGGGATTGATTTAGAAAGTTCAGGGTGGAGTTCAGTTCATTAGTTTTAACGATGTGAACGGTTCTTAATGCGGAACTCTATGCATTATTGCAATGTAATTATATTAATTAAAAAATAACATTTATATAAAATTATTTTGTATTACCCAATTACTCAGACTGTAAACATTATTAGTCTACCCATTGTAATTAAGCATTGTGTTATAACAAACATAATGTTTCATTAGCATTGTTTAGTGTACAAAAGTAATATCAGTCGGAAGTAACGCGTTTAATTTTGACGATCCCCTACAATTAGAAGTCAGGCAACATTTTCTTCCACATTTGAATAATTAATCATAAAATTAAAGTACGACGTGATTGAACGGATTTAATTGAAACGATATATTAGTTTCGCCGCGTTATAAAATCATTGGCGCGACTTTTATGGCCTTCAAACATTTCCCTAAAGAGACGCACACTTGGCGGAGGCCGCAGGCAGCGCGCGGGCCGGGCGAAGGCGTGACGCGGAGGAGGGAGGCGGGCGCTGCGAGGCTTGTACAACAGCTCGGCGGGTCGGCGGGGTCGTCGCGGCTGCGGCGGCGGTGGCAGCGCCGTCGGTCTGTCGATGACGGGATTACGGCGCGGCGCATCGGCCGCAATAGTGCGCAGTCTCCAATAACCGGCAGTCATCTTTAAGCCGGCGCGCTGAATAATCACGTTCCGTCGGCGAGAGCGACGCCTGCTTCCCCCCTCCCCCTGCCAGCCCCCTCCGCCGCCGCGCCGTCGCAGGAGTCCCTCCCCCGCGGCCCCGCGCCCCGCCGGGTCCTTAGCGCGTTCCGCCGCCGCCCGTCGCCGGCGCCTAGCAGTTGTAATTCATCGGATAAGATTAATGGATTCCATAATGCTTGCACATGCATAGGGCTGTGTTGCTCTCATTGAGGCGGCGGTGGCGGCAGCGGGAAGGGCGGGGCGGTGTGGGGGCGCGGGTGGTGAGGGGGAAGGATAAGGGGGAGGGGAAGGTGGCGGCGGCGAAGGCAAGCCCCCCCACTCGACGCGCGTCGACGTCTTCGGGCGCCTCAGTCGCGGCTTCCGCGCTGTTCGCCTCCTCTCAGAGGAGGTTCATTTGACGCCTCGAGTGGCAGCCGCTGCTCGTCCTCTGGGAATACAGCGAGGGACGCGCTGCCGCCGCCGCCGCCTCCTCCGCCGCCTCCGCCCGCTCCCTGCCCTCTCCACGTCGCGCCGCCCCGTATTCTCTTCCCCGTCGCCCCCTATGTCCCCGTTGTCCTCCTCTGTTCCCTGTCACCGTCCTCGCTGCCTGGATCCAAGTGGCTGCACCCCGCTGGCACTGACTATCCTTGTTCTTCGTAGAGATCCCAATGTCGACAGTCCGTCGCCTCATGATTCTGCGGTTCTTACTTCCCGGCCGCCCCTTGTCACCCTCATCCCTTACCATTCCTTTCCGCGTGCCATGCAGTCCTAGATCGTCTACTATTGTACCTGTCTGCCGCTATTCCACGATGTCCCTCGCATTCCGTTCGTCCGCCGTTGCCCGTAGTCTCTCTGCCGTTCATCAATCCGCGCCCTAGGAGCTGCGCGTGGCACTTTCTGCGCCCTTCCAAGTACAGACTCTTGCGGTGATGGTCTGCGCCCGATCGTGGCCCGACGTGTCGATCAGGGCGGATAATGAGCTGCACGTTTGTCGTACGCTCCTGGAACTTGGCTGAGACAGCTTCTTTAACGGACTACTCCGCGCTTGTCGGCCGGATATTGTTATACCGAGCAGGATGTCGTGAACACTGGAGTTGAGACATGCTGAACATTGGAGTTAAACACGCTGAATTATACGCGGTACCTGTTGTGCAGACTTGAAAGAATCTCGTTATTCCTCGAAAATGACTTGAAAGTCATGACAAACAGTTGGACACGTTTGTAATTTTTTGTATTGTTTGGGTTCCTTACGATGTGTGTAAGAGGCTAAAGAGATAACATTGCATCACTATGAAGTCTCTGCATATAGTATACAGTTACAAGAAAGCTTAAGCGGTGACATGAAGTTTGAGAACAAGCTCTTGTGAAAATTCAGAAGATTTAAAAAACAAGGAACAATGAACTTCCAAAAAATTGTTCATCTTACGTAGCAAGCTATGTCGGGTCCCATACAGTACGCAGCAACGACTTAACTGAATTATCCATCTCCTTTAATGTATTTTAACTTGCGTTCAACTTATGTCGCATCTAATATGAATGCCAACTGTACAATCGTTAACGCAACAACCTTATTATGTTCGGTAAACGATTCCTATTCGAAAACTTCCGAGTGGCAACGTATAATTTTCCGTTTGCTGTTATCTCACAGCAGTGACACGACTTGTTTGGGCAAATCATCTTAAAAACGGTGGCGGGGTGCAACTTTGTGTTTATGTCGAGCATGCGCCGCCATCCCTTTCTTCTCGAAGAAAAGAACTCAGAGAGGGGGAGAGAGAGCGAGAGAGAGAGGGAGAGAGGGAGGGAGTGTGGGAGAGAGAGAGAAGGATAGAGAGACAGGGAGAGAGAGAGAGAAACAATAATCTGCCCGCCGCTTTTCACTGTCCCCGGCGGCGCGTCGAGGGCCGGCGCCGCTGTTGCAAACGAAGCCGGCAATTGATCGCCGAGCAAGAAAGTTGAAGAACTGCCTCGCGGAGAAAGTTGAGCGTACCCACTGCTCACATTATACGAGCTTCCCTCCGTGCTTTGTCCCGGCCGCCGACACGGCGACCCCCACCCCGTCTGTCGCGCCCTTCCGCATCGCTCCTTCACCCCGCCCCCACGCCGACCCATCGCCGTCTCCTCCAAAGCAACTTGTGGTGTGGTGGGAAGAGCGTTCTTGCGAAGGTTTCAATCGTGGTGTTCAGGTGAAATTGTGGTGAACAAATGGGGACTGCGAAGGATTTTCTCTCTTGTGACATTCAGTAATTTATGCCTTTATTTACTGGATCCCAATAATTGTACTAGCGTGCAAAAATTCATTATTGTCCCCTTTGGTCCAGTTATTAAAGTTTCTTGAGTTCTTTAAAGAATTAACTTGTAGTTGATTAGTCCTGTGTTGATAAATTGTACTCCTCTACTCATGTTCTATTAACAAAATCATTGTGTTTGTGTGTACGGGGTCGTATCTCTTTCCATTCAAGGCATCACTTCCCGGTATGTATCACAGCCTCGTAGTCTAACTCTTATTTGTATCGCCGTTATCTTATATTTCACCCTTCGGCTGAGATAATTGTATCTCAGCTATCCTTTTCTTTACTCTGCATTGTTTTAATCTAATTTACATTCTTCAAACTCTCAAACGTCTCCGCGTACTCTCTGAACTTGACTCACAACTACACATTATTTAGAATTTATTTAATTTTTACTATATTTCTCATTCCTATCCAATAAATACATAGGACCTGGATGTTCCGTTCTCCCGAGTTCCATACACATTTGTCAGCATGCTCTGCTGCTCATGAGCAACGGACCCTCGATCCCTCAACAACCGACACCCTGTGCACAGCCCCAGGCACGTCCTGTACACCTCCCTTGACCACCCCCCATGCCTCCCTGCGCGCCTGGGGGCGTATCTCCTGCGCGCCCCTCCCCCTCCCACTCCATCGCACGTCCTTCACACGCCCCCGCACGCGCGAATGACGAATCAGGCCGTTCGCACCTGCAGCACTGCGCTCTACCCTCGCTTCTCGCCCCCGCACTCCCCGCCCCACCCGCCTCGCCCCATCTACGCGTTTCCCTTTCCCGCCTCGTCCCGAGCGAAGCGGCGCGGAACGCCGGCGGCGGGTTAATGATAATGAAATAAACGGTCTTTAACGTTATTACATTGCCATTGCCGACGAGGAAAATGTCACGTAAAGTTACGAAGACATCGGCCAACTTTCGCTTCGGCGTTAAACACTGGCGTAAAATACGCGCGCGAGGCCTGCGGCGGCCCGTGGATGCGGCGACTGGGAGGAGTCGCGTGGGCGGACGGGTGCCCCCCCCCTTCCCTTCCCCCAAAGGCGCAGCCGCCGACCCTCCCCTGCCGCTTCCACCGTCGCCCGAT
>JAHLJT010008446.1:85682446-85715879 GCA_031308135.1 Acheta domesticus | reverse complement strand
ATTTTTAAGTTAATATTTGGCTTTCTGAAGGAGAAGCGTCATAATATACGTAACCTACGAAACGAAAGGAAAATGGAGACACGTCACTTTGAAAGTAAGTTATTCATTCTGTTGTTACGGCGTAAAAGTTCTTAAGTCAAAAATTCTTAGTTGGTAGAAAACAAGTGTTAGATATTATTGAGCCAACTCTTCTTCCTACGCTCAACGCCATTTCCCAAACGCTTACATGTCGTTAAAGGAGGCAACATTTGACCATTCCGTCGTTTTACTAAAATAAAATATAGATACTTAACTGTGTAGTTTCAGTACTGCTAACCCAATTTTTGCCAAAAAATTGACTTAAGAACTTTTACCCCGTGAGCACGAGACTTCCCGGCTTGAAAACTTGTCCGAATTGGTGATGGGGGGATGAGGCTGGCGCCGCTGCGCTGACCGTTGGGTGGAGCTGACTGGATCGAGGGGGTTGAGCTCCCCGTTGTGCCATGTTCTGACGTGCGCTTCGTTGTTGTGTGTCGCAGGTGCACGGTGCGCAGCGCGTGCCAGAAGGCCCACCCACAGCTCGCCGCGCTGGCTGTCGCTGGGCGGCGGGCAGCAGTGCATCGACTTCGAGCAGGTGCTTCCCGAACCGCATCCCCATCTCGCAGATGACGACGGTAAGTGGACCTCGCGCCCGCGCCCGCGTCCGCGCCCCCCGCTGCGGGGCGCGCCGGTCGCTCTCGGCACGTCAACTCGCCCGTCGACAGCCGTCACAGTGCCACCGCAGTGCAAACACCTCGCCGACACATGCGACGGGCAGCGCGGGGTGGAGAGAGGGCTATGCGGGCCGTTGTGCACTTGCAGCTCCGATTCTACAATGCGTCTGCTCTCGTACCGAACCTCTCCCTAAAAATTTGATTGTGGAACGAGAGCACATGAATGAAATGCAAAAATAAAGGACAAATATATTAAATTTACTATATAAAATTATTGCAATTGGTTCTCATTTCCAATATGATAATTGACTTACACGTTTCAGATATTTTTGTTTTGTTCTTGATTGTGTAACGTTAAATTTTCACTGTGTATCACAGTTTTCATTATACGCATTAGCTATACATATTCACAAAATATTTCTCAATGTATATGTCAAGAAATGTCGAAAAATTCGTATTTCCACCTACATATTTATCCTTTAAAAATATTGTTTGTATAAACGTTTTGCTCGTGTACATTTTATAATCGCAGTATTTACTATATGCTTGTGTGTTTTTTGGCTGCACCATTTGTAATTATTTATGATACCTATATATTATTTATTTATGGTGTGCGAATGAGTTTGCGGTGAGACGGGTCCGAGACCGCAGTTCGCACCCAATTCGTCATTATTTGTGATGATGCCAATGACAACAAATTCTGAAGCAGTCCGTAAGCAGGGCATCGAAGAGTTAACCAGCCATGAAAACTATTGCTACATTTACTTCCTCGTACACAAGACACTGATTTGTGCTTTACGTCATCACTTTCGAAAAATTATCTAATAACTTCATGCCAGCTTTTGTGATTTTTAAAATTTGTCAAAATACCTCAATGTTAGGAAAATTGTGTTATATTTCTTTCTGTTATTGTGAATTCCGGGGCGCATGCTGACATTTGTACCGAGCATTAAACAAACAAGTGTAATTCAGTTTACCACAATAAGATTTCCAGCCATACGTAAATGAGTGTAATTTGGGTGATTCATCTCATTAATCTCCTCTTTTCGATACACTTTAAAAGGAAAATGAAAAACACAATGCACAGTTATTCTGGAAACAATTGAGTATATTTTTATTGATTTCAATTAAAGTTATTGTATTTTTATGAGAATTTAACTTCCTTAATGTGGCATTTACTATGACTATGAAGTATTTGATCCGATACCAATGGGAACAGAAATGTTATAGAATGCTCGATTCTCGATGAAAAGGCTTTTACGTTTGTGTGTCATAAAACATCGTTGTCAGTTGCACAAGACAGAGTGGTTTCTTTAATGGATGATCGTGACGGACTGATAAATGTGTTTTGCCTAGTGAGAGAAACTCTGTATGGAATGTCTCGTACAAGCGTAATCGATAATTTTCTCTTCCACAACTTCACTGGACCCTTTTAAAATCATTGTACTTCATATTGAGAGAAAAAACTCATTTCGAGTTTTTTTTCTGCAATGTGACAGTAACAACTAGTGTTATCTTTCCGCTAACATATGACATTTTTATTGGATATTTTGTTTTGAAATTTAATTACCATGACACGATTCAGAGTTCCATTTTACTATGTTAATGACTTTCAAAGGGAGCTTTTGGTGTTTTAAGGACATTTATGAGTTATTGATCGCACTTGCCTATTAGTATGCTTTTGCACCGCGCCAAGTTTTCGTTAGACTTTCTTGTGCTTGGGAATAAAAATGTCTTCTCTGTGTTATTTGGCAGATTGCGAATGAGAACGGCTATTAGAGCACTTGCCGTGCCACATGCAATTCCATTCGTGCTTTAATACCCAAGCAACTAAAATAACTGTACACTGTGCTCAGTAGTAATGTACAGTCGTGTGCGTAATTTACGAACATTTTTAACGGCTTTAAAATGAATGCCAAGAGTTAGACAATAATACAAAACGCGTCAAAATAAACGCAAACTATTATTAAACATATGAAAACGTAATTATGCGATTATTTAAAATGCACCTCTTTAGTCATTGCGCGTGAACTTGCGAGGAAAACGTGCCAGTAGATCATTGAAACAGTAAGCATGCAGCTTCCGCCTCAACTTGCTGCAGCTGCTCACCACTGCACACCACACGTGAACGCGAGGAGACTAATAGTGTACAGCATTGCAGGTTGCTTGCACGTTCTGTTTGTAGTTGGCCGATATGTTAGCAAATAGGGTAGCAAATACGCCGCCGCAAATGCATAGGTGTTTCCCGTATCAAGTTTGACGATCGAAGCTTGTCTCTCCCGTCGGAGAAAATCCTGTGTGCTTTACTGGCCGTAGTTCCTCCTTCCTCTCTAACGCCACCGCCACTCCCCACCGGCAGACCTGCGACCCTCCCCTCCCTCCCCCTGCGCTCCACCACCATCCCACCCCCACCCGCGCCCTGCCTTTTGCATTTCGCCGGCGTGCAGTAGAGAACCGCGTTCTTCGCTGGCGAGGGCTGTCATGTTTTTCACACGCCTCACTTGTACTTGTAAATGCGCACCATCTCCAAACCTCAACCAACACATAAATTTCTATCAGCGACTTTATGGCGTACAAAAACAGACTACAGTGTTTTCATAAATCTAGCACAGTGTGCTTCGGAGCTCGCCGATGTTTTTTTGAACACCCTGCTGCTTCCTTGGCAGTTAGTTGAAAAAAAAGAGAGAACAACATCAACA
Source organism: Acheta domesticus (assembly GCA_031308135.1). Classification (NCBI taxonomy): domain Eukaryota; kingdom Metazoa; phylum Arthropoda; class Insecta; order Orthoptera; family Gryllidae; genus Acheta; species Acheta domesticus. The sequence goes on along the minus strand of JAHLJT010008446.1, from coordinate 85,712,488 downwards.
AAAATGAATTTGGAGCTTACGGATTTGTTGAATTATGTTTCTCCGAGGCTGTTTTTTTTTCGTACGCGCTGTCGACGTATCTTTGTTAGCCTTTTTTTAAATTATTGCGAATGCGAATGTTGTATCGTGATATATTCTTCGGGAGTTAATATGCGAACGTGAAAACGAGGCGTTGGCCGTGAGTGTCGCCGCGCGTTCTCGCACGAATTCAACAGGCCAGTGTTTCCCGCAGGCCAGTGAAAACGCTAATGTTCTTCAAGGATCTCAGTGTAGCCGAAACTAATGGAGCCGTTACGTCGAAGTGACACTAATTTGCTACGTAAATTTCGCGAAGCTCTTCTTTTTCAAACACGTACATCTTTGACTCAGTCCGATGGCAATAAAAATACTTTTGGAAATAACATGTTTACAAAATGTTTTCTGAAATAGTTACAATTTTTAATCTTCGTGTTCAACATTTGTAGTGTGCTTGATAGAAATCATTTCTCATTTTATGTTATAAATGTGTGCACTGAAAGGTAAAATAATGATTATAATTCTCAAGCTGCACATCTTTTCTCCCACTTTCTTCACCTTTGTTGGGTAGGTCTTGAGAAAGAATTTCAAAAGTTATTTAATTTTTCAAGAAATAGACCTTTATTCTTAGGCTAACTTCAATCACCACTAATTCGAGACCTTGTGCTCTGCTCTCGACTTGATAAATGCGAATTCTGAAGTATATCTGAAAATATGATTTCATTAATAATAATTTATAAAATAGTAGGTGATATCTTCACCCTCATGAATTGAAGTCTTAAGCCAGAAACTTCGTGATATCGCTGGGATTTAAACGTTGCGAACGATAAATTATCCAGCAAAATAGTCTTAAATCTTAAAATCTACTCTGAAGTTCGGCTTCGCTAGCGGATGTTTCTTCCGAGGGGCGAAATGGTGGAGCGGGCAGGGGAGGAAACGAAGGGCTCTAGTCCTCCACCCCCCACCCCCCGTGCTTCGCAGTCTCCTTCGCAATCACGACGGCACCACCGCCTCCGCCGCTGCCCCTGCTCCTGCCTCCTCCGCGCTGCCCATTGTGAAACCCCTGCGCGAGTCTTAAAACGACTTCGACCGGAGCCTTTTCGGTTAGCCGAGCGGGCGAAGGAAGCAGCGGCTGAGCTAGATCAATCTTTCACGGGGCAGGAGGCCGCTGTGGCGAGCGGCGGCGACGACGGCGGCGACGACGGCGGCGACGACGGCGTGGCGGCGGCGGCGAATACGACGGAGAGGGCGATGGGGGGACGACGACGACGACAACGACGACGTTCTCGGCGGCGGCAACGGGCGCCGGATGCCATCGGGCTTCATTTATTTTGTATCGTGACAACTCTTCTAATGCGCCCGAATACTTCAGCCGGACAAAAAGCAGAGCACATCGCGATTGCCCGTGCCCGCCGCCGAGTAGTCCGGCCGGCCATTAGAGGCTGTCCGGCTCTCGCCGGCGGCGGCGAGGACTGTGATGGGTCTTGTAGCGGTGAGGGCCGGGACGCGGGGCAGGGCCGTGTCTGAGGTAATGTCAGAGACGGGGCGTGGCTTCAAGTACTTTGCGGTAGCAAGGGAACTGGTAGCAATCAGACTCAACTCCTGGCACATTATGATTTAAATGTAGAAACATGTAGAAAGTTTCTAATGTATTGTCTTTTGTTAATATTTATGATAAAATAGTGCAACATGGTGCTTCTTAGACTTTTGTGCAGGAAGAAATGAAATATCTCATCCCCATATCGTACTTACAAGATACTAGTTAAAAATGTACACTATATTAATACCAAGAAAATTATTAAATAAACATAGCAGGCAGAAATAACATAAGAGTAGTCGAGTGTTTCTATTGGCTGTAAGGAGGAAAAGCATCTGTGCTAGAAGCAAAGTCTAGGACAAACGCTGGTATGCAAGGAGACGGGTGTGGGAACGCGTACAAGGACACCGGAGGTGTATGGTGCGCGCCAGCGACTCTCTTTGAGAACGTTGATATGACAATAGCCGATAAAGGGGTCAATGCAAGGAATGGGGGCACGGACGAGGCAGCGTCAGCTGCGACGGTAAGTCAGCCGGCAGTGATGGCAGCGGGGACGATGTCGGTACGCGGCTTGGGCTGTGTCGACGGCGCTGGCGGTAGCGATGGCTGCGGCGACGTTGGCGGCGGAGGCGGGTCGCGGCCTAGACTGGCGCACGCAGTGACACACGAAAGGTAGCGTGAGAGCGGCCGGTCGGGCGGCCGGCCGGCCGGCGGGGCGAGCGGTCGCGGCCGACCCGACTTGCATGCTGCACCGCGCCGCACGGGAGGCCCGCCGGCCCTGTCACGGGACACGGCCAGCATTGAAATTTCTGGGTCGCTCACGACGGAACGCGCGCGTTCGCGGCGCGCGGCCGTGCTGTTGAGGAACGCTGCCATTACCGGGGCGTGCACGGTCGTGCGCGTGATAGAGCTCGAGTCGAGGGGAAGCGCTGGCCAATGGAATTGTTGCGTCCACGCTCTCTTCAGGATTGCGAACGCAAGGCTTTGCTGAGCCGGAACGGAGACGCTCTGCAGGAAGTTTGTAGTGCGGGTTTTAAGGGCAGTGGTAGTAATGAACCGTCTGGCGTGCAGGAACAAAGGGTTAGGAGGAAATGTCAATCGATATCCGTTGCGGCTAAAAAGAGTGAAATTTTAACTGCAAAATGCGACAGGGAATTGATGTGAATTTTTTCCAGATGAATACTGACCTTGTTTCTTGCCCCTGCAATGGTTCTCACAGTTCCGTGACTCATCGGTCTCTTTCATGTTTGTAGGGAGAGCAATAAATCGATACTCTTGTAGGTTCATGGGTAATTGACAACTTGCATACAATTACAGAGTGACCCAAGTATCCTAGTTTTTGTTGTATAAATGTTAGATGATAAAACCTTTGAACTATACCCACACAGAACATACGTTGGCATGTATTCTGAAATACCGCTGTACGAGGGTGAGTAGTAGAGCTACCGCTGTTCTAGAAGCAATTATAAGAACGACACTTTTTCACGATGTTTTTCCTGAGTGAATGAAAAATAATTGATGGGTAATTATTTCATTCACTCTAATCCAATAAATACATTTTTAGTTACTTATAACAGTGGAATAAATTTGTTCTTAATTTTTACTACACGAGTGTCAAAGTGAGGTAACAATCAAAATGTGTCACAGCGAAATTTTCAAATCATATACTCTTACTGGAGTAATGGTATATCTTAATATTGAGAATTTGTTTTTTTGGAAGACCACAATCTTTTAGGTGATTCACATAGCAATAACATATGAATGATGCACGCAATATTCGTTATGCTGAACATTATTCCGAAGCTGGTCATTTTTCCGGCGTGCGGTACTTTGGTTATCCGTAACGTTCGTTGTGCAACTTCAATGGACACAACCAGTGTTTTAGTATTAACGTCAAAAGGCGGATAGAGAGCCAATGACGAATGCGGTTGAAGTTCGTAAATCGAGGCGATAGCTGTGTCGTTCAATACTTTGGCGCAGTGCTTCATTTACAAAATTTTAGGTTCCGGAACGCTCTCCAAATTAATTATAAAAGTAATAGAAAAGTATAGTATACTATAACATAATGTAATAATTATAAATAAGCCTGGCGGAATAAAAAATATTGGCGTGTAGAATGCGAGAAACGGTCGTTAGAACTGTAAAACACTCGCTTTATAATAATAATAATAATTATTATTATTATTATTATAAATCATATTTCATAGCAATTAGTAAGAGTGGGTAGCACTCTGTGAATATAATAGTAAATAAAAATTATATTGTATGATTTCTTACTAATAATTTATTAGATTTGTAGAAATGATACAGTTAAGAGGAAAATTATTTGATTCTGAGTTTAGACGAAAGTTGGTCGAACTAAAAATCGAAGTTGTCAAGTGTTTGACCTGTGTTTTTTGTTTGGTTTTTCCTATACCGAAACGCATTTTCCATCGGTTCCCGCCAGAAATTAAGTCCCGCTTTTGAGTAATACTATCAACTTATAACAATAATAAATAAGACTTACCTTTTCTTTGAATAGAATATTCATGCACAATCTTTAGATACAACTTATTTGTTTTGATTTTTTATCTGATGGCAGACTGCGGAGATCCTTAATGGACGGCGGCCGTTAAATGTGTCTTATTGCTCCCCTGTTAATTGCATAATGTCGACATAACAGCACGGTGGCCACTTTCTAGAAAAACAAAATATGGAAAAAAGAAAAAAATAGAGAAATTCATTGCCCTAGAAAAGTCAGGAAAATCTGGGAAATTGTGGAAAAATCGTTAAAGTGAAGGAACATTTTTAAGATGGTTATAACACGATACTATTCCTAAAAATAGTACAGAATTTTTCCCCTCAGTTTCTGTGCATTGAGTTTTTTTAAAACTTTATTACGGGAATATTAGAGAGCTGACAAAGTTCACAGTTTCAGGCGCAATCAGAGAGCTGATAATTTCTGGCTTGCTTAATGTCTTCTTTGATTAGTGTGAAATACACTATAAATCAAATCAGAGAATTTTTTTAAATGGTCTGGAAAACCGGGAAAAGTCAGGGAAATTTGTTCCAGGAAATGAGTGACCACCCTGCTGCAGGTATTATAAGCGCACGTTTTCTTGAGCCCCAGAATACCTAACCCCACTCCTTTGCCAAACGTTAGTTGAAATAAGAATAAATGAGCGTTGTAGACAAATGTGATAACCAGAAACATTCGCTCCCGTGTAATAGAGACTATTTTACATCGAAATACGAGCTACAAATCGATATAAAATTCCTTTTGCCAAAATAACAAAACTCCCCACTTCCTCCTGCCAACTAGCGAAGCAAGGGCTCAAGAAAACGTGCGCGGATAATAATACATTATTATGAAAAAATTAAATCGCTCAACTATTGTGGCAATCCGAAGTGCAGACGCCGTTGCGAGCATGCAGGGCTTTACAACGTGTGGTGCGCTCTTCTCCGCCTTCCTCCGCCACCCGTTCCACCCGCACCGTTCCGCGGTCGCCCACCGCCACCCGCCGCCCGCCTCCCATCCTCCGCCCACCACCCACTCCCTGCCCCTCCACACGCCACTCGCCCCCTCCCCTCCACCCATCAAACGCCTCCCGCCCCCTCCCCGCCCACCCGCCACCCATCATCCGCCCATCTCTGCCCACCAGCCGCCAAACGGCCGCCCGCCCTCGCCCACCGTCCCCCTCCCCGCCCTCGACCCCCGCCCACCGTCTCCCGCGCCCCCGCCCTTCCCCGCCTCCCGCGCCTCCACCGCTCCCGCCCCCCGCCGCCCACTGCCCATCCGCCCGACGATCGAGCCACTGATCTTCTAGTTAGCGCGGCTATTGAGGGTCGCGGGATCCCCGCTCGTTAAAGGGAAGGCAGGGGCCGGGAGGAGAGCGCGTCGCCTCGGGACGCCGGACGCGCAACGGCCAAGGCGACGCGGCCGCCAAGCGCTCCCTGGCTCGCCACCCGCGCGGCCTGCGCTCCGCGGCGGCGGGTGGCGACCGTCAGCCGACTCTTCACACAAGACGAATGCATCGGAATCATTTAATTAAAAATCAATCATTTCTGGAACTGGGATTCCCAACCTTTTACTTGCATCGACCCCTTTTAAAAAAATGATTTACTTTATCGACTTCCATGGCGTTTTTCTAATAATAAGCAGCATACACAATAATCATAACACAAATAATTGCACATAAATGACTTTATAACAAGTACACAAGAAAAGAATATAAAAGTTTTGAAAAATGGTTTATTAGGCTTTTATTTAATTATTTTTGTACCATTATAATTTTCAGTTTAAAATAATATAAACAACCTTTATAAACAAAAACAATCAACAACTGCATTTTTATTTTTGTGATCAATTGGATCTTGACCACACAGAGCAGTTGTAGTGCATCTTCGACTGTCAACCCCCAATCGTCCCTTGATCATCATTGACCTCCTTTAAAAATCCCATCGACACCTCCTGGGTGTCGATACCGACCCCATCGGGAAACACTGGACTACAAGATGTGTTGTTATACAAAAGTGGTATCTTCAAGATATCTAAAGACAATGAAACCACTAATATTTTAAAACAATTTTTTTTATTCTCATCAAACAAGCAAAAAAGCAAAGTCAGGTTTAAATAAGATTTATACATTCGTATACCATTTGTGTTTTATTGTATTCAAGCATTCCTTGTTTTTAGATTTTGTATTTAACTTCCACATTTTAACTCTAATTTAAGTCTTATTTAAATCCATCTCGGCTTTTGCAACTTTATTTCACATTTCAATTTTCAAATTTTATTTGTAATGAAACGGGTTTAATTGTTATAACTGCTTGTTTTCAGACTACCTGACAATCTGGCCATATTGTGTCGCGCGAAACGTTCTAGTTTCTAGTGTATTTGTTGTGAATAAAAATATTTATATTTTATAATGACTTGATTGTCTTTAAAAATCCTGAGGTTACCATTTTCTAACAATTAAATCTGAACTATCTTCAGAAAGAAACGTACGTGAAATAATTGACTAGTATTTTAGTTGTTTGCTAGAGAGATGATTTGACCGATTACACAATTGGGACGTTGGCGTGCCAGTGATAGATTTTGCGAGATAGTAAGCGTTCATTTATCATTAAAAGGTCAGAAAATCTAGACAATATTCAGAGTTGATTTATCGATGCTATGTAGATACAGTGAAAAAACGCTCCGAAAACATGCCTTTGCGCTTTCTGTTCTATTGGACGAACGTGCCTTGTCCATTGTAGTTTCCGTATGGGTTGACCGAAGTTCGGAAAGGAATTCTTGAAATAGATGGGAAAGTATTTAGCCATTTGTCATGGGTAAGCAAAAATAAAATATTCAGGAAGGAAAGAAGAATCGTATTTGTAAAATGATTACCCAACAATTTCTCCTTAATATAATTGAACGTTTAGTTTTCGTATATACTTCTCTCGTATTGCAGGATATATTCTTTCATTTATGTATTATTACTCTTAGGCATTTCTGCGATTTTTTCATAATTGTTGTGAAATTCATTATCAAACACTAGTTCTCGTGGCCTCATTTCTTTGTTTGGTGGACTTAGTTGAGTATCATTACATGCAGACGATATTACATTTTAGAGGAATAACGATGTCTCATTACTCTATTGTCTTTGTGGATTTACTTTTGAGAAAACTTTCTAATAACTACTGAAATATTAGGTTTCATAGCACTGTTCCGTTCCATGGAAATAATTGCGAATGTACTCAGCCGCATCTGTCGCTCAGAAGTTCTTGAAATTTTTTTCTTTGCTTTAGCGTTGAGAAAGAGAGCTCCGATGCAGAAAAAATTATCTCGCCCAAGTAAGAAAAACTCGAGATCCCAGCGCCGAATTCGTCGAGTCGTTGAAACGATGATGTAGACCGCGAATCGTGACGAACGTATTTTCACGGTAGGGACGAAAAGTTCCATATTTACGCTTGCCGCAGGCCAGAACACAGTTCGTTTCACGTTTTCACGGCTACGAATTTGTCATTCGACAACATTGAGGGCAGAACGATCAGCGTTCTGCAGCTTTCCCACTCTTTTCAATAAAGTCTGTGAAAAGCAAGGTTTTTGCACAGCTGTGTTGCACTGCCAGAGATTTAATTTTCAAGACCGTTTCGCATGCAGCTCCCATTGCAGAACTTCTATAGACCGTGGAGTGTAGAAAAAGGGAATGCGCAGCGTTGATCGGAGGCGTTCGTTGTTGTTCCATTAGCATTGAGAGAGTCCAGAATTGGGTTCCCAATTGGACTGACAACGGATTGCCAATGAACACACCAACCATACACCTCCGTTTCTTTGTATTGAACTGACGGGATAAAGGCTGAATGTCACTTGTGACTTATGCACATAGACATTAAAAATAATTGAGACAATATCGATTAAGTAGAGCCTATCTGATAACGATGTTAATAAATTAAAGAGGCAGTTCAAAGCGATAAATTGTTCGAAACGACTTGTTTATCCTCTCTCGAAATCTGAGTTAATGCGACAAACTAACATAATTGACAAACCAATCCATCCGTAAAGGGAACACTTGAAAGAGGGGCGTGTGAAGTGGGAGGCGGACAATTGTAAAATGGAGGCGAAGAAGGCGGAGGAAGCTTCTCCCTCTGCACCTCTCGTCGTTCGCCCAGCCGCCGTTCTGCGAACGTCGTGTCCAACGACGGCACCACTTATTCCTGGCTTGTGCTTTTGCGGAGGCATCGTTTCTTTTGTTCCGAACAATAAAGGGCAGTCCGGAGAGGCGCTGACCGCAGGGAGCCGCCCCGCCCCGTCCATGTCTCCCCTGCGGCCTCCGGGCCTCCCCCGCGACATCACTTCGTGCATGCCCCGCCCGCGCCCGCGCCCCCGCCCCGCGCTGGCCCCCGCCCTCTTTCCGCCCCCGCCCGCGCCCTGGGCCTCACCCTCGCCCTCGCCCTGCCGCTTGCACTCCATCCCTATTCTCTCAACGTCTCTCTGCTGCGCGATGCTCTTCTCTGTACCGTGGCTCTCCTTCTTTCCTTTCCTTTCTTTGGTCCTAATCCGTCACTCCCACACTCTTTTCTTGTTTCGTTTTAACTTCACTTATTGTACTCTCATTGTTTCTTAATGTCCTCTTATCCGCCTTATTTTTAGACCTTGACTTTTTTCTCGTAATCCTTTCTCCTTGTTATGCTTACATCATTTGTTACTTTTCTCCTTTAGTTTTTCTATTTTGATCCTATTGTCTCAAATGCAGTCTTCGCATCTCGTCTAACTACACCTTGCACTTCTTTTTTTTTCGACCTCTTGTCATTGTGTGATGTACCGCTGACGTGAAGTATTCTGGTTAGCGTGAACATTACGAGGCAAGTAAAGTGAATAGCAAGTTTACTAGGGAGTCATCATAGTGTTATTCTCTCTATTAACAAAACACTGAAATATATAGAAGCCAGTAAACGAGATACATTAATGATTCATTTTGAATATTAATGAACAGCGAATGTTTTGCAATAAATTGTACATTACGAGAATAACATTTGGTCAATTTATTCTGGCATTGTTTTATTTGCTAATAATGTACATAAAAGCCGTGTATTTATATAGATTCGGAAAAGTTTATTGATTGTAAAAAATCTGGGACAGTAAGAGGAAGGGATAAAATATCTCTGAAGGTGTTGATATGCACGTTATTAGTATATGTAACATCTTGAGGTGGAACAGTATCCATATTAATAATTCAGGTACCTTCCACGCCCTAACATCAATATAATGAATATTATAATCTCGCAGCTACTACTTTGAGTAGCTCCACTGGAACATATCCTTGGGAAGAGTTCAAGTCCTCTCCAGAATATTCTCCGTATTCTCCAACTCAAACATGCATCGCCTTAATTATTCCCAGAAACCCGCCCATCGCTGTCTACTAAACGTCGTTAAGTGTTCACCGAACTTATTTTCTCTGTTTGCTGGAACCATTTTTCGCTGTGATGAATATTTTATAAAGTACGTTAATCGAATCCTTCGGATAAAGTGGTGGTGCATAATTTTCTCTTTTTTGCGCTTTTAGGGAGGTTTACATTGCCGGACGTTGCCGATATCTGTGCAGCAGTCGCAAAAGCTCAGCGAATATTCGTTGCTGATGAAATATTCAGCTCGTGCATCACTGCACTAGAGCGTGAAACAACTAATCCTGGTTTTTCTTGGAAATTGCATGACAAAATTTGCGTGTGGGAATGCGAAACTACGTTTTTGCCCAATGATTACCCTCATACAAGTTGAAACGTATTTTTCAGATGTCAGATGGGCATCCTGCTGTGATGTAAATGTTCATGTTCAACAAGCAGAATGAAATAAAATCCTATCGTCATCAATCTTGAACCGATAATTATGTTTTCTCTTGTATTGACACAAATCGCTTCTCTCCCAAACAGACCAGAAATGATATCATCGATTCCTTTCCGCGCTTTAAACAAATGAAAACAAAAAATAAGAAGCTGTAAGCAAAATCTAGTGATTGTTTTAGGTTGAGAAGCTTTGCTTTTCCATCAGTGATCTGGTAAGCGATGTAAACTCACTCACGAAAAATTTTCGGTGCTTCTAACAGCCCAGGTGTTCTTGCTCTCCTGCTGTTTTATTTAAAAGGAGCTCCGGCGCGGCCGCTGCTTATCTTGTTTGTGCTCGGTTCATCGCCTCCACTTTCCTCGTGAAGTGTCGACTTCCTCTTCCGTGCGCGACGAAGCCTCATAACGTTGGCACGGACAGGAATAGAACATAAAATGCTCGGAAAGCCTTATGTTGCCGTATAAAACATTTAAATATTCAGTAGCCGTTTTCATAATAGGTAATCCGAAGAACAAGGATCAACGCATAAATGTAGTAGTTTTTAAAGATTTTCTTTTTTCGAAAATTTAATTTTCTGAAACAATCTGTATTACTTAAACTATTCCTCAAATGACCGTTTCCGATACAATCTGCCTCATATTTGTTTTACGGCCTTGTAACATAATACTGATTGAGTTCCACGAATATTAGTCGAGCTTATAGAACATCTAGTGCTCATACATATAAATCTCTATTGAATCTTAAATTACGACATGAATTTCACGTTTTCTCTTAATCTTTTTTCCTCTTCTGACTCCGGTTGACATGTTCGCATTATCTTCCATAAAGTATATACACGTGCGCAGAATCAAATCCATTGTAATTCGAACCCCATGTCGTTATCAATGCTTCTCCTGCCGACTTTACAAAGCGCTCATCACTTACTCCCCCTTTCACGCAGGCCTTCGTCTCCTCTCTGGAGAGGCTCTCTGCACGTGCTCATACGCGTCCATTCGCGAGTGCTTGCATACATATTTGATAATGGGCGCAGGCGTGCGGCGATGGGCAGCAGGGCGGCGGCGCGTGGGTGCGAGGGTGAGGGCGTGGAGCGAGGGGCGAAGGGAGAGTGGGTGCGAACGGTTCGTACGGAGGCCGGTGCAGAGGTCGGCACGGTCCCCGGCGCTGCGGCGGCGGCGGCGGCCAATGCGAAGAACAGACCGGGCGGCCGTTAAACTGTCGGGTGAATCGCCGGTACGACGGATGGCGCCATCGCCAACACGCGCGCGCAGCACCACCGCACCATCGCACCCGCCCAAGGACTCGGCTCGCGGCTGCGGCTGGTTCAGTTTCCTCGTCCCACTCCTGCGCCCTTCCACCCGTCTCGCCGCCTCGCCCCGCCCCTGCCAGCCTTGGACGCCGTTCTCTTTGTCGCTAGAGTCCATCTGCGCTCGCATGCGAGCACGTCTGCCCACTCGGCCGATCGCTCCGCAGATCCTGTCGCCAGAGCCAAGCGCTGCCTCTCTTCGTGTATGTGGCTTCTCGTATGTTTTTAGTTTTCTTGTTCTTTACTCCCCCTCTCCAGTCATTTACACATTCATTCTTTTAAGTTGAAGACATGAGTCTATTTCTTATCTTTTCAGAGTAAGTCGACTCTTTTTTTCCTCCCCTGAATTCTGCGTGGACTCTCTTTCCCAAATTCCTACTCAATTCTTCCTTTATTTCTTCCGTACTTTCGTCTTGTATTCCGTCCCTTTGAATGCATTGTACTACTCTTCTTGTGTACTCTTCATCAGCACGCCCCATTTCGTCGAATCATCCCCCATGGTTCATCTGCATTCTCCCTCACAAATCGCCCTCTCCACGCTCCCTCTTCACGCTTCCGCTCCATTAGCCCACCATTACCCTTCTCTCCCAGAGTATATGACCTCCTCCACTCCTCACCTTTCAGCCGTGCAACTCATCCCGCTCTCTGTTTACCCGTTCGATCGTTTCTTGCTCACTCGTCTTCTCGCTCGCTGGCACGTTGTCTCGCTCTCCAACGCCTGCCTCTCCGCCTCTGCCCCTCTTTCTCGCTCGCTGGCGCATCCGCCCATTTGCCTGCTCGCTCATCCTTTGTCTCGCTCTGTCGGCCGTAGCTCGCCGGCCGGCTCACCGCGAGGAGACTCGGCCACTCGCCCTCGGCTCGGCCCGGCCCGGCCCGGCCGCGTCTCGCCCGCCGCTCGCCCGCCGCTCGCCCGCTCGCCTGCTCTCCCGCTCGCCCTCGCCACTCGCCCGCGCTGGACCGGAGCCGCCGAGGGAACTAATTGTTATTCAACTCAAACATAGGCGGCGTTCCGCTAATGGGATTTGATGAGAGTGAGCGCGCGGGCCGCGCGAAGGGGCGCCGAAGCGACACGCTGCAGATCCCCGCATTACTCCCTCCCCGCCGCCTCCGGGCCCCGCCCCCCTCAGCCCACGCGGTCCTCGAGGCGCCTCCCGGGCCGTCCCACCCCACTCCGCCGCCCCGTCGCCCCGCTTCCCCTCGCCCCGTCACCCCGTCGTCCTGCCACCTCGTCGCCCCGTCGCTCCACCGCCCCATCGCCCCGTCGCCCTGTCGCTCCGCCGCTCTTGCGCGCCGGACTGACGAACCTGAGCGGACAGTGACGCGCACGGCGCTCGCCCCCGCGTCAGCCGACGTCGCCCGGCATTTGCGCGGACGGCAGCACGCGCCCCGCCCCTCCCTCCCCTCCCCACCCCGCCTCGCCCCGCCTCGCGCCGCCGCCCACGCACTGCCGCTCGCCGAGCGCGCTGGATGCATCTCATCGCCCGCGGTGGCGCGTTCGCGTTGCAATGATGCGACCATATTGTTCTGCCCGTCGGATTGACTTCGCGGCTTCTTCCCTCGCGAACGCCCGTCTCTCATCGCCTCATTGCTCGCCGATATCGCATTCCTCCCGCGTTCTCCTAGAAGCGGTTGCTTCATTCGTTTCGTTTATTGGATGGAAGTCTTTGCAATCTCATGCTTCTTCTACTTGTCTTCAGTAATGAATATTATTCTCATTAGTTGTTTCTTATACCATCTAGTATTGTGATATGTCAATTAATATATTATCCATACCTCGATCTTGTTAAATCGTACTCATTCGTTTTTATTTTTACTTCGTTTTTATCTTGCATGTACTTTTTGACGTTTGCATCAGCATTTTTTCGCGTACATACTCTGCATTTTCTAGACCAATGACTTTGATACATTTGATTTCTCGTTCTAGCCAACTCATTTTACTTTCCTTACCCCTGGTTTGGATTATTAGCTCAGTAATCCATCGGTATTGTTATTTAATAGATGGTCTTGTATATTTCCCTCCTTTGTGTTGAAATTCATTTTTACCAAATGGCATCTAAATAGATGTCACTTTTGTGTAACAAAGGCATTTCTAAACTTCGTCATTAATCTAGGAATTTCCTTCATCCATCTTCCGCGACTCATCTCTACGGCATCCCATCAGTCGAATCTGCCAATCCTGCCCCTTTATTGTCCCTCCCTTCAGTCCCTCGGCCACCATAGTTCTCTGTCTGCTTTCGCATCCCCCAACCTCTCGGCGGCCTGATTCCCGCCCTCCCTCCATCCGCCAATCCTCCGCGCGTTCGCCGGGGCGCAGCGTCCGCCGCTGGGCGGACTCCATCGGGCTGTCGGCTAGGTGCGAGCGGCGCGCTTGTCAACAGGCCGGGGAACATCGTCAGCTGGCGGGAACACGGACGCTCTGACGTAGGTGTTCGGAATAATAGTGCTGTCGCTCGGGCTGGGTGTCGCGGATGGCGGGTAGCGCGCGGCCATTGTGGCTGCAAATTCAGATCCGCGCGCGCGGGCGCTTCCCCGTCATCATCCCACGTGACCTGGGTCTGTGTGCGGCCGTCAATGGGAAGTTAACCGCTGAACCGAAACGAACCGCTTTATCGCACGGGAGTTACTCGTAAATGAATTTCCGGTTCTAGCAGTCGGAATAACAGCCCGCTTTTCGACCGATGGAAAATCCTGTCGCGTCCCGACTTCGCATTCATTCCCTTTCGTTTTGATCACGGAGTGGAGCTAAAATAACTCAGGAGCATAATATAACGACAAAAGCCATGCAGGAAAATCGCGTCGACAACAGGCCCGGAGCCGAAAACAGAGGATCGCATATTGCTTCTGAAATCCCGCAGTCGAACGCTTTCGGAGATCGGAATTACAGCCATGTTTCAGAGACCGACACGTATTCGAGCTTCCATTTTCCTATTCACCCGAGGGATGATCTTCGAACCGTTAAACGAAATCCTCTTGGAGATCCAAAACAGCGGCTGAAACGAAGGCGGAAGGGCGCGAGAAGTCAGCGGTGCTCGTCGAAAAGGCATCGATGGCAGGGCGCTGGCGACGGCGAAGCGAGCGGTGGCGGGAGGGGGCGGGGCGCGGGCGCCTTCGGCAGGCCGCCGCCGGACATCGCCCCTCCCCTTCTCGGTGAAGTTCTCAACTCGAGCAACTTGCGCCGCCGGTTCCTTTTGCCGGCAACTGGTAGCGATGGCGGTGGCGGCGGCAGCGGCAGCGAAACGGTGGTAAAGGCGATGAAAGCGGCGATGGCAAGAGTGGGAGGCAACTTCACGAAAGAAACGGCGATGGCAGCGATGCGTAGATTGCGCGAAGGTGGTGGTAATTGAAACCATTGTCAGTGAACCGGAGACGGTAACGGTGATGAAATGGAGAAGGGAGAAGCAGTGGAGATTGTGACAGAGGTTCCCGTGGGGCGGTGTGGGAGATGGCAGAGGCAGCAGGATCGGCTTTGGCCAAGGCACCAACTCCGCTGGACGAGAGGAGACGGTTCATCCTCAGAGCAACTGTAGCGGCGGCGAGAGGGCCGTGGGAGTGACGCGGCGTGGCCTCTCCGACGGCAAAGGTCCGCCGGCGATCGTCATCATGGCGTCGAGACTTTTAATTGTAACCCGCAGCCTTCTCGCGAAACGCGAGATCAAAGCAACTCTGTATCCTTCGCTTGGAAGTAAATTTTGCGTATGAAATTGCGTTGATTGTCTGCAGCCGGAGCGTGTTTGATATATACATCTGGGAATTGCCGGTTTCGCTCGCGAGCTTGGGGCGAAACTCTCGTTGGGGCGGGGAGCTCCCGCGGAATGAACGAACGCTCAAACGAAAGAACGATCGCTGGCCTTGCGTGGCGGACTGCGTGCGGCGGAGCACGGCAGGGTGGCAGACGTCCGCCTGGGAGGTTGACTTTTTTTCCATGCCGCTCTGCGCGGTGTCGCCGAGTGTGCCGTAGTCTGTTGATAGCGCGCCCTGTTCAGACTTCGAAGGATGCGATTCTGGGTCGCTCAAGAGACGAATTATATATGCTCTTCCAAGGCGAGCCCTAGAACGCGAATATATTACGGCTCCGAAAAGAAACTTGTAGCGGCGCTGAATCGAAGAAGCTGATAGAGCGCGTGGAACAGCGTCGGTGGCAAGGGCGTGATATGGGAAGGTTTCTGCTCACAAGTCAATCTTATTCCGTTCCTGAAATACGTTTCATCTTTGGGTGCTGCGTATAATAGAAGGAACGTTGTTTCATTATTTTGTTTCGAATACAATAATTGTGATATGAAAATAAACTCTTAAATCTGATTCAAAACAACTCAGAGTGAAAGAAAATTAACGGAGAACTAATCATGGAACCGTTTCTAGGTGTGAAGAAAAATGATGAATATAGCCTGTATTTTGTGGGATCTGCAACGTAAAGCCAAAATTGCGTACTTTCGTAAACGTCTCTCAATCATCTTGTGAATCTGATTACACAATTAGATAACACATTACATTCAATATAACAATTTCAATATTCAATTTTCAATCAATATTCAGTATATCAATTTATACATATTCATTTAAAAGGTACACAATTCCCACATTTCTATTAAATATTTTATATAGCGTACTTACTTTTGATGAGCCATTCATATGCCATTTTATGTGCCATTAGGTCTCTTTCATATTCATAACTGGCTGAAAAATATTTCACATCAGTGATTGTGTAATGCAAAATTATCAAAGAATTGTTGCGACTACTAGGTAACTAGATGGGCGAGAAATCTTCACGTAAAACTTGCTGTTGGACATAGCTTTCGCTTGTCTGCGATCTTCCTCGGTGGTTGTGGTGTCTGTAAGATCCTGCCGCAGACGTCGACACGATTCTCCTTGGGGCGTTACGAAAGTCATGGCAGCCGACACGTCAACTCTCAGCACGTCAGCATCGTCTTGAGCAGGTTGTTATCGGTAGACGATGCTAGTGTCTTGGCTGTAACAGGTTCCTCAGCTATCAGCAGTCGTTCTTGACACGCCGGGCGAAGGCCGATGGCCCCCGGCCGACAGACCGATCCCCCGCTCAACCGCCCTTCTTCGTCCATGACAACGCACGTCTGCAGCAGTAGGAAGTACTAATATTCAGGGCGCCCAGAGGAAAGCAGGGGCCTGGGGCAGTTGATCCAAGATGGCCCCTTATTTCAAACAAGAAGAATCCTTCCTCCCCCAATTTGTTAAACAGAATTCATTTCTCCATTCATCGGAAATGTTATACATGGATACATATACGTTAAACATGGATTAGAGATAAATATATTTTTCATTTCTTTTGATTGAAAAGAATTCGGGCCTGGGGTAAGGTCCCCCATCTGGCCACCTTTCTGGACTCCCTTGCTACCATTCAATCCTCAGCGTGAAAAATTCTCTTCGCTTCAATTTCCAGCTACAATGAGTAGCTTCCGTGTCATACAACTATTTGAAAATGTTCTGTCAGTAGAATGTTGGAGTGTATTGGCAAGAGAAACCATGGGATGACTTAATTGCATCACTTGGCTTTGTTCGTAATCGTTCAACGAGTCAAAATTTCGTTTGCTGAAGTGTGATTAAGAGTTGAATATCTTATAATCGCATAATGCGTATCACCTTGCTCTGGAAACTTAGTAGTTCTAATGTTCTCAGTTTTTATCTTAATAACGAAAGTCCTTTTGAGGATAGCGTTCGCTTAAATTCTGTGCGAGGTTGGATATGAATGTTTCATAAATATAAGCAAACGTTAATTTTTACATGAGTGCTCATTAAGTGTTTTTGAAAACTACTACTGCCATTGTGTGTCATTAAATATGCCATACAGAGTGTCATTAAATATGCAAAAGAAGAAACTTGAAATATTTCCAAAGGAATTTGCGCAATATTATGCATTATATTTCTCGAAGATGGGCGTATATTTTATTAGAGTATTTTTCCGTCCGCTGCATCGAAACTTTATGAAACTGTCAGACGACCCTCTGCCATCACATGCTTCCCTGCACGTTGGCTACATCTGAATTCGAGTGTGGAGGGAGAGCACGCGGCTTTCAGTAGTCATCGAACCGTCAGGCGATCGATTTGGCGTCTGGTCGGTTGGCTACGAATTCAAGTGCTGGCGCGAGGCACTCGCCGTGGGGCGGGGGTGGGCTGCCGGGGCTGCGGCGACGGCGTCCGCGATGGGTAGAGGCGTCGAGGTGCGCGGGGTGGCGGAGAGGGGCGTGGCCTAGCGAGGCGTGGCGAGGCGCCGCTCTCGCGCCCCAAGGCACCTGCATCGGAACGCTCGCGCCCGCCCCACCGCCTCTCGCCACGGGTGCCGCGCGTCTGCGGCCGGCAGCTGTCTTAGCCTTCAGCGCAGGTCGCCGCCGCCGGCTGCGAGCCGCTCCCGCCACCCCCGCCGCCCCCGCTGCCGCCACCTTCCCCGCCGCTGCCAGGGCTCGCCACCTTATAGCGCAACCCCACCCACAACTCCGCCACTCACCCGGCTCAGCTGCAGCTTCTCCCTCCGCTTGCTGCCTTGTGCCCTCGGGCCTCTCGAGCTAGCGCCTCCCTTGCGTCACTTTGCCACTCGCCTTGCTCATCTGTTACTGACTCATTCAGTCAACACGCTCTTTCCTTCGATACTTGTGATTCATTCGTCCAGTTTCGCACGTAATTCTGTCTTCTCGATCTTACATCACGGGCGTTCCTCGACAAAACCTTGACATAACTGACTGACTCTTGATGTCTTTCTTCTGTCATCTTCCTCCAGTCTCATCCTCTGCCATTTGCCCATCTTCAATCATGTCTGTCATCAGCGACTATATCTCATCGCTAACTAAGTTTCCACAAATTTCCAGATCCTTCAATCACTCTTAGACGTTTTCACTGTTCCCAGTCCCATGCGTATACTCTTGTGTCTTATCCATTCTCGTTTATTTCTTACTTCCCGCAGCACCTCCACCTCAACGTTCCCAATTTCCGGTCTCACACGCACTTCTCTGCGTGCAGCCTCCGCCTGCGCCTGGGCCTTCACCAATCTTCGCCGCCGTTTGTCGCGTCGTCTCCTCCGCGCCACCCTCCCGTCTCCGCCCCACCCCCTCACCGCCCACGCCTTCGGCGCACGCTCGCCGCACTTGTGGACGCGAGGGGGAAGCGGGGATCAATACTTGTAGTTCGCATATTTTCCGAGGACGCACAAGTTACGGCGCTAGTGTGCTTGAGCGGGTGAGGAGGGCGGGCCTCGAGGGCCCTTGCGGCGTGGCGGTGCGGTGTGGTGGCGTGGCGTGGCGTGGCGAGGCGTGGTGGTGTAGTGGAGACGTTGCGACGTGCCGGCCGCGTGGCGGGCGCTCGGCGTTCGCCTTAATTACTTTCTCGAATGCTACTCATAGTATAGAGAAAGTTACGTAATTCTGCAGGAAATAGTGCTAATTTTTCGACAAAAAACGTTTTGTTGGTCCCGTTGTTGTAAAAACGTTCTCGTAGATTTTCTTGCTCTTGTAATATTTTATTTTCTCATATACATATTGTAGTTAAACACTTTGTTGATCCTGACTCCGTAAAAGAGTTTATTTTTGAAATGAATATTAATGCATCAATTTGAGGGTTGATCTGTACTCTACTAGTGCCTACACTCTACTAGTGTCTAAACCGTACATATAATTTGTACGAAATTAATATTCTTTGATTGATCTGAGCGATGTTGTTGCCCCTTGGATTTGAAATGGATATTTGGTTTTGGGGGAATATTTTATATGAAACCCCTAGAACATTTTTCATTTTTTTTCAACGTCTTCACTTCAATTTTTTTTTCTGTAATAGAACGAAGTTTGCTTATAAAAATGACGTAGATCCGAATTTCATTAAGGCCTCTAAATTTTCGAAAATCGCAAAAGTGAAAACTTTTTAGATTCTCTCCAAGTACATTATTAAAGTTAAGATTTGTTTCTTAATGAAATATTTTTCATAATGCAAAATATACCCTTAAGTATAATTTGCATCGGTAAACTTACTTATAGTTTTATTGAATTAATGTTTGTAAGCAACACAATATTAAACTTATTCAAACTATTAAATTAGTCAATAATTTCAGTGCTAGATGTAATAAACGTGTAATCACAAAATGTGATAAAACAAATAAATAATGGTTTTAATTTAACAATATATTTTAAAATGTTAATGTGGACGAAACATATTTATGCGCCATTAAACAATTATGCTGAGAATACGTAAGGGCTTTCTATTGATGTGGACATTATAAGTTCCACATCGTTTACTACTATCATCGGCTGGTTTAATTAATAGGGTACCCGATTATTACAAAATCATTGTTTAAATAATCTCTGGCGACTCTTCTCGTTTCGCCCCTGAGCCAATGTTGACTTCATAAACTCATGCCAAAATTTATATTGGCTCATAAGAAAAGATAAAGCACCATCATTAGTAGTATTAGTACATTTTTCTCAACTGGGTCCATCTCTGCACATTAATATTTAATTTGATTGTTGTACTATAGTTTTACATTTTTGTTGCTTAGTACTTATATTGAGCATTTACAACTGATGATGTACAACGCATTGTTTTAAATTTTCAGTTATGAAATTGAGCCTTTTTAAATATTACTTTGAAATAACTAAAAATCTGTTCAAGATTAGAAGTCATGGGGGCCACCTTGAACCATCATCTTATGAGTGAAATCAAAAACTACATTTAAACCACTGAAATTGCACCAAATGTAAAAAAAATCCAAGAATCATTTCGGAACAATGTAATTTAGAACACATTGCAAATAAAGTGTTTAAATATGCTACGATATGCGAGGATTCTTCCCATATATTAAAATATGTACTGTACTAGGAATTATCGAAACATATGTTTTAAAATCACTTCAGAAAACCTCATTCACAGACTATGCAAAAGTTTGATTGTAACAAATGAAGAAACAAATAGGAACATATAAGTTTATAACATACAAGTTATTCTGCGTATTACACAAGATAGTGAATTTAAAGTCAAAATAAGTAACTGACGAGTATCAGTCCGTCGTTGGGTGCCGCAGTAGATACAGGGGTGGATCCAGACGATCATTTTGGAGGGGGCCATCATTAATTTTTTTTGAATAATAGACATTTTTTATTATTTGCATATTATTTTTGTATTGCATATGCGATACTACACAATATTATTTTTAAATAACTACATAATTCTAACATAAATATTTAAATTAATTTGGCCAAATGACAGTGGGTAACAAGGGCTGGGAAAGTGGGTAACTGTAGGCCTGGGGGGCATGGCCCCCATGGCCTCGTCCCTAGATCCGCCACTGACTAGATCCCGGGCGAGCACAGAAGGGAGCGCCGGTCGTATGCACGTCGTTCGGGGCGAGGGCGGGGCGGCGGGAGAGGAGGGGCGAGGCGCGATTCTCCCGCGCGTCGGGAGCGATCCAGGTTTACGGCTTCTGCGCGGGTCTCTCCTCGGCGAGCGTTTCTGTGCCCTTTTCAGGCTTCGGCGGGTGTTTGCTCTCACCGAGGCCTTTGGTGACGCACGTCCACAGGAACGCCATATGCTTCTTGAAGGGGCAGAGACTTTCCAAGAATTCGTTCACTCTTTCGAGCAATTCTTATATTATTTTGTTTTGAAGGTTCTGTTCATGCTGAAAGTGGGATGTTATCCCGGACGCAACGCGAATAAAGGAGAAGTCTCACGAAAAATCACTTAATACGCTCGTTGAATATCTGGATCCCTTAAAAATACTGAAATGTTGGTCTCTATTTCTTCTTCATGGAAGAGAAAGTTTCGGGGAGTTCAGACTCTTATTAAAACAAAAATATCTGTACTGAAAATTGAATGAACAATATTTTTAGATATCTCCTCTTTGGTCCTTAGTTTGTATTGAGTGCGTGACTTATGGAATTTTCATGGATGTATCCTTTTATCGCTCCTTTAATTACCGTTATAGGTAATTTAAGTTAATATTTTTACGGGTTTCTAGAATAAGTTTTATCAGAAACAACGTATAAATGCAATGCATTTTCGTTACGTACTGATTTAGCTGTTCACTCTACGTGAATGAATATTAAGATAATTAAAGATATTGCGATCGTAAAAGGTATAATAGAATCTGTAACTGGTTCTGTAGAAAACAGTTAACGCCGTGATAATCTCATATAAACCGACATCATTTTTCAAACATGGCATGCTTATAATGACGAGCATCCAAAGTAGAAGGTGTATAACACGGCGTTTATTCACGAGAGTATAAGAGAAATTAATATCCTTATAGCCCTTAACCACTACATTACGTTCTCCTTGGAACTGCGAAACAACGTAGTAACTACAATGTCTGTAGTCATGCAGCGCCGTTTCCGACGCCTTTGTCGGGAGTAATATTCGTCCTAATTCGCGTGACGAACGAAAAGACCTGTAGTCCGGCGGGGCGAGCGTGCCTCGCATGTGTACAACGTGTAGCCGTCCACGCCTCGCTGTGTACTGTGTAGCGGCGCGGTATCGGCGGGAGCACATATGCTGTGACTGCTGGAAATTTCTGGAGAGTTGACAAGCGCAATCTGCCTCCGGCCGAGGCGAGCGTGTTCGCGGACCGCTCCGGGCGGGCCGCCCTCCGACCGTCGGGAATCACCCGTGGGCACGCGACGCCGCCACTCGCCCGTCCGCTCGCCCCTCGGCTTACCCGCCATCCGCCTCCGGCTATCCGCCATCCCCCAACCGCCCGCCACGAGCCTACTCGCCACCCGCCCGCCACGAGCCTACTCGCCACCCGCCACCCGCCACCCGCCACCCGCCACCCGCCACCCGCCACCCGCCACCCGCCACCCGCCACCCGCCACCCGCCACCCGCCACCCGCCACCCGCCACCCGCCACCCGCCACCCGCCACACGCCACTCGCCACTCGCCATACGCTACTCGCCACCCGCTACCTTCCACCCGCTACCTTCCACCCGCCCGCCACTCACCTACTAGCCACCCTCCCGCCACCTGCTACCCACCACTTGCCACTCCTCAACCGCCACCCGGCACTCGCCACTTGCTATCCGCTTCTCTCCCCTCACTGGCCCGCCACCCGCCAAACACCAATCTTCCACCTGCCCGCCTCTAGCCCGTCTCCCGCCACCTGGCCGCTTGCCCGCCCGTAACCCGCCACTTGCCACCCGCCACACCCACTCACCGCCCGCATCATGTCTCAGAGTGCCCGGTGCAACGCCCGTTCGAATCCCCGCGCCCGCCATTCGCGCATGCCCATTACACCGTCGCCGATGGCCCTCTCGCTCTTCTATCAATCCTAACGTCAAAATTGCTTTCCTTTTATACATATTGACTCCATCTACCGACATGTTCACTTAATTACTGTCAATTGAGCTTTTAAAAAGGGACAAGCAATTCCTTTATGTGGAATCTTTCTTCTAGTGAATAATGTAGATGTTTACTTTGTGTACATTTTTATATGACATTCTACGTTATAACTGCTGAGCGATTAATCATTTAGTGTCAGGAAGCAAAATGTTCGAAAGTGATGGAGTATAGATAATATCGAACTAGTCAATAATACACTACATCAATCGTTCACTAATCTTCGTCATTCCCTTGCATTTTCAATATATTTACGAAAATATATTTTTAAGATTACTCTGAAAATATGTATCATATATATAAGTAACTTACGATGTTGGATAAATATATTTTTTATATTTCTCGTGTCCGATGATGTGGCAGATGGATGAGTGTGATCTTTCAATGTGTCCACAACATACTGGGTTACATGCAAATATAACATGAATAAGGAGGTTGCATAAAAATTATGACAGTGTTATATACGCTTGGATCGATTTCCAATTCACCGAACGCTGCAATGACAATAATTCAATGAAATGCGCATATCTCCGTGTGTTTATGTTTGCCAACAAATTTATCAAGCGAAATTTCTGGACTTTTGAGATTATCATTCTAATCGATTATACAAACAGTATTACTTACTTTTGGTTTCGTATTGAACATCTGATGACATACAAACGAGACAAAACATACTAGTACGCCACAAACGCATTCACACAGGACAATGGATAATCTACGCATAAACAAAACCGGCGGAGGACTAAGCCACAATCATATCAGCATTATGAGCTTTGTGCATCTCGAAAATATTGATCCCGCTTTCCAAAAGGGACTTCCCGGTCCGAAAGATGAATGTGCCCCTAAACGTCAGTCAGTCATTCTGTCCGACGGCCGTGTTTTGCTTCGCCTCATCCCGCATCGCCACTGCATGCGGAGGCGGGTGGGAGGCTGGAGGCGGACGCTGCTCTGCGGTAGACGATGCAAAACAGGAAGGGGGCAACGAGGCGCCTGGTTAGCGGAAGCTAAAGGACACAATGGATGCGTTACACGTTCGGTTGATGCAAAATTAAAGCTCACTAGTTACACGACCAAGCGACACTTCTGGTGCCTGGTCATTTGATGAAAAATGAAAGCTCTCCTGTTACCTAATAAATCATGAAGTGATCAAGCCGCCGTTTTTTGATAAAAATATTGCTTATCGCTTTTGGATATG
The DNA here is from genome assembly GCA_031308135.1 of Acheta domesticus. Taxonomy (NCBI): domain Eukaryota; kingdom Metazoa; phylum Arthropoda; class Insecta; order Orthoptera; family Gryllidae; genus Acheta; species Acheta domesticus. Next base: position 85,688,795 of record JAHLJT010008446.1, on the reverse strand, counting down.
GAATTTAACTTAGTCAAGTAAAATTTATGCTATCTATCTTCATCAGCGTGTAAAAAATTCATATTTCAAACTGTTCAATTTATAATGAGACTTTCGCGTTTGTTTGGGTTGGAACAGAATGAAGTTTTGGCGTGTGGTCACTCTATGCATGATTTTGGACAAATGTCTGTGTTTGATGACCATCCAACCACGCACGCGAAACACGTTTCTGACATATGAATGGGCTTCTTTGTAATGATTTTGAAAAAATAGGCGGCGATGTCTCCCATCGAAAGTTAATTTAGGCACGTTCACGGCCCGTTAAAATCACAAAACGAGAAGCGCTGAACGAGAGAATGCCTCACATTCAGGAGGATCATCTCTACCGTAATGTAAGACGAACTTAAGCCTTCGTTCAAGGCAGTGCGGTAAATCAGGGCTGTCGTTGCGATGTCTGAGAACGGAAAACACCAAGTTGATCTGTGCCAGGCTGCTTTCAAACGTCTGTCAGAAAAGCGGGGATTGTCTTCGTATGAATTACAGTTGTAGTGCTTAGTTTACAGAAAAAAACGATTTCAATTAGAGACACACCCGAGGGGCTCATGGGGTTACAGCCCCCTTCCCCAGAAGCCAATGTTACACATTAAAATAGCTCTCACTAATTTTCTATACTGAAGAAAGTCATTCAATATTCAAATTGGCTACGTTGCAAATATTAACTACAATTTAACCAATAAAATACATTTTATTTAAAGAATAAATGGAAACTTCTTTACAATAAAACATCAAGTCGACTGGACACCTGTAGACACCGCCCTTGAGAAAATTCTCGGTGCGTCTCTGACTCAAACGAACAGATTTTCCTGAGCACGTTTGTTCACCAATTCCAGGAGATTAGCGAGATGGTCGGTGATACTTATTCGTGGTCCGATACAGGTGCGGCAGAAGGGCGAATAGACCCAAGCTAATTGTGCAATTCAGGCGGAAAAGCTAGTGCGAACTTACGCGCATTTGCCCACGGCTGCGAGCGAGTCAATCGGCTCACGTTGGCGGATTAGTGAACGGCGTCGATGGACTGATATGCAACAACTGAACGTCATAAATAACTCGTAATTCGTTTGATCTGGTTTGATAGCTACCACTTACGGGAATTGTCTGGCGCATAGCGGCACGATACTTTATCGCACCCCCCCTTTTTCATTCCCAAAATATTAACAAAATTTCAGAATGAACCAGTAGAATACAAAATGAAGTAACACGGAAGAATACGTGAATGAAATGGAATGCCGTGAACGAACCAAAGAAGTATACAATAGATACTGAATATATAGAAAGGAGGACCATTTTATCTTCCTTGTAGAGGCTGTAAAAGAAATCAGACATCTTATTAGATATCATATTCTTAGGAAGTTGTAAAGATAATGGCATTCAATAATGGTGTAATAATATCGATTTGGATTTGCAGTTGAAATTCCTTGTAAAGTAATTATGGAAGCGCATAAATGTGTATGGTTTTTTTTAACTTCCATTATTAACGTAAAAGCACAATTAAATCTTAAAACTAATTGCGAGGTGAAGCTTGGAGAGTTACATTACAACAGCTAATTTGCAAATATACTAATTTAGTGTTTATAGAACTTATTCGTATGTAAATTGAACCGGTACGTTTCATTAAATACCCACCGTTAAATTGATAGCTCGGGACTAACTTAATACATGTAAATCTGATTTTGAAAATGGAATGGAAACATCAGAGAAGTGAAGAGAATAACAGACTCTGTGAATTCAATGCAAAATCTGTTTTTTATGGCAACAGCTGGTATGGATTGCACGTCCACATTTAATCAATGTTGTCCGCGCCCAAAAAGCAACCGCCTCCGAAGACGTTGAGGTGGCTGAGGCGGGACTGGAATGCGTGAGACACTGACGCACGTGTGGTTTGCTTTGAATATAAGGTGGTCAATTGCACATTGAACCGAGGAAATTACGTATTTGGAATAAGTTTGGAAAAGTTAATTGGTTCCGAATATTAGATAATTTAAATTATTAAATTATCTAATCTTCGAAACCAATTAACTTCAACAATAAATTATTAAATTATCTAATATTCGAAACCAATTAACTTTTCCAAACTTATTCCAAATACGTAATTTCCTCGGTTCAATGTGCAATTGACCAACTTATTAGAGATTCATTATTTTATTGACCAGACATTATTATTTTATTGATTTATTTTATTGACCAGATTATTTTTGACCATATTATTGACCATATTATTTATTGACCATATTTTATTGACCAGATTATTTAATTGACCAGACATTATTAGAGATTCATTATTTTAAGAATTTCAACATTAAAAAAAGGAGATTGTGGGATATTAATTATAGGCATTTTATCTAAATGAATTGAAGTTTCCAGCGAACGTGTTCAATGTATTGAGCCAAAGAATCAATTATTTATTTTACATTGCGGAATGTGATATGGCGAATGAAAATTGCAAGAAATAAAAATAGGAAAATACATTTGCAGTTAGTGAGTTAGTTTTATAGTTGAAGGATAAATTGATTATATATATATATTATATATATATATATATATCAGTATATATAATAGATTGTACCTGTATATAATATAAACTATATTATATTTCTTTAATTTTCAAAAGTTGTGCAATAAATTTCTAGTGAGGCATTTACAGTTTTCAAATTGTATCCAATGGAATTAGCTTCGGAACGAAGTGACGGGAAACGAGATGAAATTAGAAAATTTTACCCTGCTATAAGATGAATACATGAGATCTGAAGATGAAGCATTATATTTCAATATTTAGACATAAGCAATTCTAAACAATAAATAAAAGACTAATTTGAAATCACTTAATTATAATTTTGCGTCGTAAGAACGTGTATCATAAATGTTAAATGCATGAGAGAATGCAAATGGCGTGACCGTTACATTTTTAAAGCTGACTTATCACTAATCATCCACTCCCTCATACACACCTCATGACATATGTGTATAGTTCCGCCTTTGATCGGCGGTAGTTTTCCGTGATTTCTCCGATCAACATCTGGCAAATGCTGGAACAATATCCTATCAAATGGTCCACGGACCGCCGCGTGATCTTTCCGTCCTCTTCCTTGCCTTAACCTCATCCCTTACTTACATTTACACGCACATGCACTACAATACCACACACGTCGTAAGACCGGTCGGGAGTTTGGAGCTTGTCCCTAGCTGAGGCGATGGCACGCTGATGGGAGATACCTGATTGGAGAAAACCCCCACAAGCCGATGCGTCCTAGGTCGGCGCTGGACGTCGCCATCCAGCCGGGGAAGAATACCGCCACCGCCTACGATAAGGCATGCACTATACTTAGGGGACACATTATTTTAGCTGTGGACGCACCCGGAATCTTTGATTGATCGGGCTATTATCAGCCTTCGATTTTGAGTCTGGACCACAGTGTCCCCGTCTCGTCTCCATCCCCATTCCCGTCTCCACCCCCAGCCTGCGCCGACACTGCGCTCTCGTGATGCGTGGCCGCTGGTAGGATCGAAGGCGCTGCGGATCATCACGGGGAAGGCGAGATGTGGGATGCTTATCTCTTGCGCGTGAGTAGATGTTGCAGCGCGGCGTCGGGTGATGCTAGGCACTTCTGAGTCGTTGCTGCGTCGTCTCTGTGCCGCCCCCGCCGCCCTTGCTCTGATCGCGAGGCGTGTGAAAGAAGAAAGTACAAAACACGTCGCTGAAGAAAGTCGAAACAACTATGTCGTATCTTAGGCACGTGCGAATATATTAAAAAGAGAACGATGGAGGAGATTGGATGTGGAGTGGAGGAGAATAGCACAAGCGCGGCTAAAGATATAGTTTGATTTGTATCATATATTTGTTCACAGGTTCTTGTTTAATTGTTTGTTGGGGGTGGTATTTGAATGTTTATTGTTACATAATTTAATTTTAATCAATCGCTCAATAATTACCAGTGGCTTATTTCATACAATTTATAAAATCGTAATGTTCATGTCGTAATAAATTCCTACATGAACCTGATTCACAGCAAGAAAAAGAAATATATTTATTTTTTGCTGATACGTTATTGCCTGTTATTGCCTTCGATACGAAGTTCGATGTACACTGCATAACTTACCTGAATCGAGAGGATCGCGGTTGCGAGGGAAATGTGTAAACAGTTGAATGGTGCTTCATGATCTCTTATCGAGGGAATTATGAAAGGGAATTATAAAAGGAAGTTTGGGAGTGAAACATGAAAAGACAAACTGAGCTAAGGTCGCAACTAGTTAATTACTCAATAAGTCAATCTAAATCTTTAAAATTACGTAAATAATAAAATCATGTATACGTTACGGTCGTTTACAGGTTCTAATAATAACGCGGCGACAGAAAAGGCCTTCCGGCTTTTTATCGCTGCTCGATCATTAGAACCCTCATAACGCCCTTGGTGCTTAAATAACTATTATTTCCTGCCATGTATGACGCTCAAGTTAGTTAAAATTTGCGACATTACAACAGCTCATACTTCTCGCATTATTTGTAACGGTGTCTCGAAATTCCGGAAAAACTACTCACATTTTCAAAACAATGCATACGAATTTACTTAGAGATCTAATTTTGAAGAAAATATTTCACTAAGAAATATATCTAGTTGTAGTTGCAGGAAATTGTTGAAAAAATGTAAACTGTTGAAAAGTTGGAAAGTTCGGGGAGTTCAACGAAAATCGTATCTGCGTGATTCTTTAAAGCAAACTTTGCTCTATGAGAGAGAAAAAAAATATCCAAAAATATGGAATCATTTTTGAGATAATTTTGAAACGTTTGTTGAGGCTTCATATAAAGTACCTCGAAAAATCAAAATAGCAGTATCACATTCAAAAGCAGTTCCATCAGATCGATTCCAGATTGATCAACAAAGGAATATCAATTTTGGTTAAAATCCTACGTACCGTTTAGCCGCTAGCTTTGTTTCATAGAAAAACGGAAGGAGAAACGGACAAACGAGCGGACAAACTGATGGACGGACAGACATTTTGCCATAATCTAATATTTCGACGTTACGATCCCACCCCAATTCAGCGCCGAACCGCCGTGGCGACAACATCGCTCGCATCCGGCCTAGTCAGTGCAGTTACGTATTGGAACTTCATAAGCGTGTAACAGTGAAAATACTCATGTAGTGAAGTGAAGTACAAACAGCGATTATACAGTGCGCCATAAACCAGCAGTAGCTTATCAGTTACAATTAACGGTGAGCCCCATTCAGCCAGCTGTGACCTAGGTCACAGCATTGCAGGAGCCATGGAAACTCTCTACGGCAGCGAGTAGTGCCATGGACAGTGCCAGCAGCCCTGAGATTCAACCACAGCAACACAGCAAGTGTTCGGTGCCCACTCTAACTGCCAAATCTACAGTTTGCCTTAAATACGCAGAACGGGCAGTTCGTAAATGTTCAAGGTACCGATTGCAGTTCGCAACACCTCATCGGGGCCGGAAACCTCCAGGTTGGTAATCGCAGCTCAGCAAATGACGCAGGTAGCGGCCAAGGAGACATTTCCGACAATAACAGTGAGTCGTTACTAAATATTAACAGTGCTAAAAAGATGTCATAACTCAGGCGAAATAGACCTCCCTCCAAATAAGAACCGGTCCACTACAGAATCAACGCAATATAATATACCAGTGGAAACAGATTTGCTCCGCTAGGGAACCTATCAGACCAAGACAAAAGATTTGAGTTTGCCAATGTCACTTCGCCTCAAGAAGATGAAAATCTAAGAATTCCTCCCATCTTTGTTAATAATATCCATAATATCTCGAATTCAACAAAGAGATCAAAAACAAACTCACAAACCAATTTTACAACAGATATAATGGCAACAGAATCAAACTCATGTTCAAATTAATAGTAGACTTAGAAAAGCTATCAAATATCTCATTGAAACCAAGAGACAGTTCCACACTTACAAAGATCCGGGCCAATAAAAAATTTTCTGTCGTCTTCCAAAATATTCACCCGACAATCACAGTACAGAAATATCGAAGACCTACAACACAATTACCCGTCCATCATAAGTTGTAACTAGACTTTATAAAACAACGTGCCCATCCCAGTAATTGCCGCAGATTTATGGAAGTCAAAAGTATTGAACAAGTGCTACAAATTAATCAGATCGTAACATTAGTGTCAAACCAGAGAGACGAAGAAGACCAAAAGGACCAGTACAGTGTATGCGTTGCCTGGACTTTGGACACACGAAGAATATTGTAACAATTCAATCGCGTGTATTTTCTGTTCAAAGGATCACTAACTCTGTTAATTGCCCACAGAAAGACCTACCTCGACCTGTA
>JAHLJT010008446.1:85628685-85681446 GCA_031308135.1 Acheta domesticus | reverse complement strand
TCAGAGGTTGGAGGCGCGGCGCGCGGGTCTCCAGCCGGGTCTGCGGCGGCCCGCGGCGCCTGCGTACTCTGTCCCGCGGCGGCTGACAGCGGCCGCCCTGCGCTCGCCGCCCGATCGGCCCCCGCCCCCCCGCCATCCCCGCCGCCCTGCGGAGCCTTGCAGTTCCGTGTCTTCATGATCGAACCCAGTCATGCTCCTCCAACTTGCATCACAACCATTTCCATGCGTGGTCCATCCCCCAAACTCACATAAGCGTGTTGTTCTCTTACCTCCCAATTACGTCATTTTACCTGATGCCCCCGCACATTGTGAGGCTCCCGCTTCTGCCTGCAGTGCTTCTTCCGAGGGGTCCTAGGGTTCGAGTACCAACGGTGTCAGGATTTTCGACAGTAGCTACATAGCTAGGTCGAATTCATTCTATCCGTAAGATAATTCTAGCGACTGGCTGGTCTAACCCGGTAGTGTTCCGTGGTTTTCTCCGAATAACACCAGACGAATACCTAAGCAGTACCCTAATAAACGGGCCATGGATCGCGCACGATCTCTCCTTCCTTGTCCTATCTTCACCCCTTACCTAAACACACTCACACTTACATGCACTACACTGTCTTACATCTTCGGAGCTTAGCGCTTGTGCCGGCTGGGGAAATGCTCCGCTGGTGGAGATACCTGGTTGGGAAAATCCAGCTAGCTGATGCGTAAGTCGGCGCCGGATCTTACCATCCAGAGGGGAAAGATCACCGCCACTTCTGTGAAAAAAATATGCACTTCACTTGCGGGACGAATGACCGTAAGAGTTCACGCGCCCGAAATAAGAAATCAATCAGCCTCTTCTGCCCTTCTAACATTTCAGGCGTCATGAATACTGTATACTATATTCACCATACAATAGTGTTCTACTGCTGCTTTCTCCAATCCATGCCCAATAGAATGTACCCCGTGTACATTACCTCCAGATTGCAAACTTCTGTGTCATTGTTCCAAACAAATCCCCAGCTGCCACACCTCTTATTTAACATCACTAAACACGTGACTTCTATTTCCCATTTCCAGCTTCTTTTGTGTCCATACCATTATGACAACTTACACAGCATCTAAACACAGCGTGTGGCATCGACTGAGATATTCCAAGCATCTAGCTTCCGTCACCGCCTATTCAGTCACCCCTTATTTACCGCCATAACTTTTATTCCTCGGGCTGAAACGCGTTGCCAGTAACTCAAAAGTCTATAGCCTGCCCTTTGGGAGGAGGCGGGGCCGCGGAGGCCGGTTGTTTACGAATCGCCTTCGCCGCCACCTGTCATCCACCGCAGCAGAGATTTGCTCAACTTTTGTATCGGCTCGGCGGCCGGGTATTGTGCGGACAACTCGAAGCCGCGTAACGAGGGCCGGAGGGTAAAGAAGGAAATTTGTAGAAAGTTCGCCTCGGGGAGGGGCGCGCCCCCGCGGACGGACCGAGGGAGGCCCCTCGCAAAGGCGCCGGCGGGCGAGGACGAGAACGGAGACGGGGATTGAGGACGGGGCGAGGACGAGGACAAGTTCGAGGACGAGGGCCAAGGCGGAGGGCAGGCGGAGCAAGTGGGAGGGAACAACAGGGCGACTGTCGAGACACGCTCGGAGGTCGCGTGGAGTGGGAGAATAGACGGCTATAAGAACGGTAGGAGGTGGACGGAGCCACTGTGACAGGGAGATGTATTCTGTGGGTGTGGAAAGAGTGTGAGAAAGACTAACGAGGGAGAGAGGCAATGGAAAAAAATGCAGGTAGAATGAGAGTGGGGATATGGTAAAACAAAATAAAGGCACATTTCCGTGAAGCTTCTGGCGAGAAGTGGGATAAAAAGAACGGGCTGTAGCAACAGTGCGGCAGCGTAGGTGCTGACAAAAGATGCCACACGTGGGATTGGCTGCGTCCGGCTCGAGGGACGGGCGATACCAAATTGCAAAGAGACGGGAGGGAAACGCAGAACGATTCGGCAGTGGCAGTGTGGTTGCGCGTGGGAGTGGAAGTGGGTAGCGAAGGAAAGGTGAAGTGGGTTCGATACACCGCCGGAGACGAGAACACAGTGAGGCCTGAGCCGTTCGCTGAGGAGAGCGGGGGCGGCGCCGAAGGGCAAGGCGGCCGCGGGTGCTGGAGAGTCTGCGCGCCCGGGCGCTTCCGAAGGTCCCGAAGCGGCGCCCGCCAATGGCGAGGAGCGGCGCGGGCGAAGGGCGGCCCTGGTCAGTCGCGCCCGGCGCGGCGGTGCCATCGACGTCCGCTCCGCCGTCGCTCACCCGCTCGCTCGCTCGCTCGTTCGCACGTCCGCACTACCGCCGCCCTGCTCTCCCGCCCCCGCCCTTTCCTCCCGCCCTCGCTCCCGCCCGTCCGCCCCGCGACCGCCCCGCACTCCCGGTCGTCAGCCCGGGCGCTCGCTCGCCCGACGGCCGCCCCCTTGAACGGCCCTGGCGCGCTGCTTGCGGCGCCGGCGAATGATATTTATGTGCTGTTGCCATGGTAACGACGCGGGATTGATGTGGAAGGGTAAGCAGACATTTCATCGCTGCTGGCCGGGGGAGCTGCCGCGTGTCGGCGCGCGCCGCCCCCGCACCCTCCCCGCACCCTCCCCGCTTCGCTCCACGCCCCGCACCGCGCGGCCTGCTCCGCACCCCGCGCCAGCCAACCGCTGGCCTGCTCCGCTCCGCGCGCCGATGGAGGCCGAATGGGTGGTGCTGAGCGGAGAGCTCGCTCCTCGCCGCAGGGAAGGTCGCATTCGGAAGCGGTGCTGTCGCCTGTTGTGACCTGTACGCCCATCGTGCCCTGTACGCCCATCGCACCCTGTACTCTCATCCGCCCTGTATGCCCATGCGCCCTTCACGCCTATCACGACCTGTATGCCCATCCTCGCTATACGCCTATCGCGTCCTGTACACCCATCGTGACCTGTACGCCTATCCGCCCTGTACGCCCATCCGCCCTGTACGCCCATCCGCCCTGTATGCCCATCGTGACCGGTACTCCCATCACGATCTGTGCGCTCATCGTGCTCTTTACGCTCATCACGTCCTGTACGTCCATAGCGAGCCCAACTTGAGCTCCTTGCTGGAGAACAGAGAGCTCCTTTTTCATCTTATATTTAATGATTTATTCAAGTAAAAGACAGTTGCAACAAAGTCAGTGTGGGTCTATGTACAATCTGTGAACGTTTTATCTTCGGAATCCCTATGTCCGCTCTTTTGCTACACTCACTTATATTAGAAATGATGGTAGCAACGTGCGTTTCGACAAAATTTGATAACAAATATTAGCTCTCATTGACTAGAAACTGTTGACATCCTCAAATACCTCTTGATTTTTGTATAAATCGAGACATCTGTGCATGAAGGTGCCTGTGATGAAAAACTTAGCTTGAAACCGCTTTGTCGGTAAGACTATGAATGTCTCCCAAGTCACCACACTGCAAACTACGGTGGCAGCACTGCACTATGTGATTCATTGTTTGCATTTCACATTCATCTCTAAAGTAGTCGGCAACCCTCCACTTATCTACCGAATCCAGCAACGATATCTTATCCCACATCAAAATAAATACATTAGACATATGTTCTGTTTATTGTTGGTATTATGAAGTAATGATAAAATTCCGATAGTGCTCTCTGGCCGGAGGTCCGTCAACGCGTGAAAAATCACTTGATTCCGTAAGCGTGTGCAGATTACCGCGGAATTTGGAGTAATCGCGCGTATGTGCCCGATTACCACGCCCAGGGATAGTGGAGTAATTCGTTTGCGGTCTTGATTTACGAGAGTAGCACTGTTCATACTAAATTGAAGCAAAATACTACAGTCACTGAATGGCCAAATGATTCACGGGGTACAAGCGCATGTTGCTTATTTTAGAGAGCAGAGGTGACTTAACGCCAGTTACTTTCGCGTTATGAAAATACAGTTTTAGATTTTGTGTGATTATTCTGATTTATTCAGCAAACTACCGCAAGCATGTCTCCATAGATATTTTACTGTAATTAAAACTACCTCATTTTAACGTCATGTTCTGTTGTGTCGGTTACACGAGACTTTGACGAATGTATGAGAAATGTTTCATCCCTTACAGAGCAATATAATTTATGTTTTGTGGTAATACCGTATACGAATTAGAATTCCCTTTATTTATAGATTTACATTTACTATTATGTGGGAAGTTTCCGCATTTGTAATGGCAACTAAATTGCATTGCTTATACATTTATGTTTTATGCTTTTATGAGTATTTGGATCATACAAGTTCACTCTAATACTTTGCTCTGTTGAGATTGTCAGTCAATGGTCAGTGAATAGCAATATTTTAATTTGATTTTATGTATTTTCATCAAAGGACTCTAAAACTTTATGCGACAAATCTGCGCATGTTTTCTCGAGCTACAGAATATCATCCCACCTTTTACTATATTAAGTTGAATGATGAATAAAAAATCAAAACATGAGGTTAGCTATATTTGAAAAAATAGGTATTTTTCACACCCGAGTATAGCAAACGATAAATGGTATCGAATCTGTAAACAAACTGCCTATTTGTTTTTTCAATATTGCTGACAAAATAGCAACCCAGATCCCCGGATCTACTTTTACTACTTCTCTATTTCAATAAATAGTATTTGTTTTACACTGTTTCGTAAAATGTTTTACATATTTTGTGCTAAATATCGTATACCTCGGTTTACTCTCAATAAACGAACTCGTTCATCCAATTTCTTTATGGTTACTCGTTAATTTCTTTTAAGGTGCAAATCATAGGTAACTAGTATCCTAATTTGGACCGAATGCACCCTTTCAATTTATATACATATCCTTTTCCGGAAACGAAATTAAATTATATTTTATAATGAAAATACATAGAACGTAGATTTTTTGGAATATGCTTTGTTTAATTGAGTTTTTATTGAAATAATGGTAATGAAAAATAAAAATACGCCCGAATTAATCAACTTCCCCTACTTATACCAATAGATTAATGTAGAGAGTAGTAAATCCCTGACACTACCTATATGTGTTTGCCGACTCACTCCTTGCATCAAGAACTGAAATTTGAACCCCGCTTACTGAAATTCGTTCGCAACATATACGCAATAGCACAAACGTTGATGGCCTGTAAATGTCTTCACTCCAATGACACAAGGGTCTAATAAACTTTTCCACGCCTTTAAAAATGCCATGGAGAGACAAATTTATCGACCAGAAGTGTCCCCGTGATCGGCGCTGGCAGCTACTTCTCACGAGCGCCGGAATATTCATTTTTGTGTGCAATGTTTTACGTCAACACATTCAGTGAAATTCGTCGTTTGTTCCACTCGGAGAAATTTGTGCCGGAAGCTATGGTAATGCTGACGTGAATAGGACGTCGCGTGGAAACGGTCCTCGGAGCTGCCGAAGGTTTCACTGCAACGGAAGAGAAATGGGACAGGGAGACAGGTGTGCTTATAGAGAGGTGTGGACAACTCCGAGTTTTGGAAGAGATTTCCATTCTCTCTCTAAAAGTGAAGTTTTGTTTCCATTTCATTCAAATCATACACGTTACTTTTCTAACACGATTACTTCATAAATTTCACATCGTGGGTCGTACTGTTGCCACGGCGCGGACGTTCACCATGGGACTAGTTTCAAATGTAGACTGCCGTCACAAACTTCAGCGCTCCACATAACTTCTGCCTCCTTTTTTCTTTCCTCGCCTTTGGCAGTTTCGTGCAAAGGATTTTCCCTTCCTCTGAACTGATTTTTACTAAAATTTCATGAACACTTTCTAATCCTTAACAAAACTTCAATTAATAATTAACTTTATTTATATATTGACACTTTATGATTGTAATTTAAATATTAAAAGCCTGTAATAGAATGACATTTTCTGCCATGATCTTCCGAAAATACTCGAAGTATTAATTATTGCATTCAAAAACTCATTTTCGATTTTAATCCGATTCGGTGTATTGCTCCGCATATAACGTTTGTAATTAAACTAAAATGATGTAGTAATACGTGCAAGCAACAAGTACTGCGTCTTCTTTGTTCAACTATGTTTATCCATACAAAAATTGTAGTATTTACTACACAAAACCGTTCTTTGTGGATGATTTAAACGTTAATGATGGCAGCTAAGGAATCGTTGATTGTTTTAGTATGCAAGAACTAGTGTATATATGGGCATTTAAATTATGATAATTATAATCTACATGCGAAATATTTGCAAGGGAAAGAATTAAATTAAGAACACCAGAGAAAAGTCTATTCTCATGATCTTATAAATTATTCCACTCGTATAACTTATTCTTTTAGTTTTATTTCTGTGAAGTGTATCTCCGATTGTACAGACATACGTATTGTTTCATTCTGACATTACTAAATCGCCAGCTCCCTATCACACCACCGCATTCTGGACCTTCGTGATCCGTCTCTCTCATGATTACATCTCCTCTGTTTAGTGGAAAACGAATGCTACCTGTCCAACGTGCCTCTACGTCACGCCGATCCGCTGCCCGCGGCCACAACTTAGACGCAACCTTTTGTGTTCTCCCCTGAAGAGAACGAGAAAACAACCGAATCACTGGGATCAGAAGGATAGCAGCTGCGCAACTGTCCGGCCTCTCCGAATCGGCTCAGAGCTGGCCTTACGCCTCGCGTAAATCCTACTTTGTGCAGAATTCCGAAGACGTTTCCAACAGGGTGGATTCAAAAGCGGGTTTGGAAGTCGGGAATCGAGCAGCAAACAGGATATGACGTCTGAGAGAAAGGCTCTATAGTCTCAGTCCTCGCCGTTCTGGGTTCGCGATGAACTGGCGTCCGGCCTGAAGAAAAAAGAAAAAAAAGAACAATAACAAGGAAGTGACTGGATTTACAAATGTGTGCCGCTTTATTAGAAGTACGCCGGGCTAGCGTAGAAAGTTTATAAACGAAGGCGAAACTTACGCAAGTCCATCGACAACGATGCGATCTGTTGGCGGACCCGCGTACTACACGTTTCTTCTCTTTCAGATCGAAGTTGAAAGAGACAGAGAGGATTCGCGAACTCTCTCTCCTTCTCTCTCTCTCTCTCTCTTCAGTAGGGAGGAATGAAGAACCGTCAGAAATAGTTTTTCTCTGTAGCTATGGGAGCTGCATTTCGAGGTCAGCTTCTTGTACTAAAAGAAAATGTTTTGTGTCACCAAAGACAAACGGAACCTATTCAAATGCCTATTCAAAACGAAACGAAACGTAAAGTGCACGTCATATGAATAAACAGCTCCGTTTTGAGATACTTCTTTTTTGGCGTGCTTTTTCGACTGTCATGCTTTATTACAGAACACATGACCTTCTGCATTTACGAGTCATTTTTAATTTACGTAATACAAATTATGAGTTATGTACTTCAATTGAATAACGTTATTATAGACAACCATATGTCAGTTCTGTGATGTAATAAGGCAGACAAAGCGAAGAAAAATGTTACGAACAGAAAATCAGTCTTAACGGAGTAACACTGAGAGAATGTAAACATAATGGCCCTTTCATGCAATATCAATAACAAATCAATGATACTGGAAGCCGATATGATTTCTTGTATGATACTGATGAGAAAAATAGGGAATCTGTTGTGAAAAGGTTTGGTACAATCGACTGCAAGAAATCGTATAGCTCGCTGTAAGAAGTGAGTGAGGACAACTTCGGGATCTCATGCCACTTAGTTCATAGTAAAACTAGTCTGAAATACATATGATAATCTGTTCTGAACATTTACTTACGCTGTTACTTTCTATTGCTCTCATGCTTTCCGGGGCCTCTTTGAAGCCACGAATGTTTCGTAAGAGGTGATACCATCCTTTCACTCATCAGACGACTAATGTATTCTTCTGCTTTGTTGATTACGATTTATATTATTAGAGAGATAAAAATCGTGTGAGCACTATATCATGAGATGTGAAATTGCCTTGCCAACGTTTACAAGGAATAGAAAGCAAATCCGTATGACGTCCAAGCAGTCCAGGCGCTCGACGCAAAGCTGCGAAACAAGTTCGTGCGGAGCGAGGGAGAGGAGGGGGAGGGGCTGGCCGTATGGTGCTGTGAGCGTCTCCGTTGACGAGCGCGGCGCTTATTGTGACTCGCGGCACATCAGAGGCAAGCGCCACCTCCGGCCGCGCACCCGGCCCAGCCCGCCCCGGCCCGGCCCGGCCTGGGGCGCTCCGGGGAGACTCTAATTACATTTGAACTAATCGTCCGATTACAAGCACATTTCATGAATGGTAATGAGGTGATTTCGATGCTGTGGGATTTTTCGATATCGAGGCGAGCGGACGGCTGCTGGCTAGAGAGCGAGGCGGGCGGAGGGGGAAGGAACAACAGCGAGCACCGGGCCTCTGCTGCTGAGGTCAGCGACTTCGCCGATGGACTCCGGCGCTGGCGGCGGCGACGATGGCGGAGTCGTAGCGGTGGCGGATGCGGGGCCCGGGGGCGCCTGTTGCAGTCCGCTGTGCCTTCCCCGCCCCGTCTCCCCCGTCACCCCGGCCAGCCTCGCCTTACCCCGCCCTCGGTCTTCCGTTATCCACCGAAAAAGGCGAGTCTCCGAGGGAAACATCGCGGATCATCCCGCCGCCCAGGACGAGAATTCGGCCGGGACGGCGCTTAGGTCGCCTCGCCTCCGCTTCCGCCCCCGCCCGCCGCCGCTGCCTCGTTCCCTGGAGAACGACCCCTATCCCACGTCGCCGCCAGCACGAAGGGGACGGTCGACAGGGGGTGGGGGTGGATGAGGCCGAAGCGGCGGCGGAAGCTAAGGCGTCGGAGACAATGGCGGTGGTGGAGGTTGCGGCGGCGGAGACTAAGGGAATGCGGATGACACCGATGCTGGACTTGGCGGCGGCGGCGGCGACGCCGGCAGCAGTGATCGAGGTAGAGGAAGAGGAATTGGAAGTAGGGATGATATTGGAAATAAGGAAAAAGTATAAGCGGAGGTAACAAAAAAGATGAGGTAAGATAATAGCCAATCGGTGCTGACATTACAGAAAGAACTGAAGAGAATAATAGCACAAAGGAAGGGGCGATACTTCATCTAGGAATTATTTTGTTTTCGATGGTACTCGATAGTGACTAATTCATCGGCTGCTGGGTATCAGATGTTCGCAATCCTCAGATGAGATTCCCCTTTAAAGAAGTGAAAGGAGTTGAAATCACCTCTATCATAACATTGGTTTTTCATTCGTTGAATATAAATCTATTATTTCTGTTTCAGGCTTGAATATAATAATAATCAGGCTTGAATTACATAGGAATCTTGAATTTCACGTGCCATTGTTAAACGAATAAGACCTCACTTCATAAGAAAAATACATATCCTGAGCATGGATGACTACACTAGACGATGCTGAAGGCGGAGAAAGAGACGAGGCAAGACACGAGTAACGTGACAAGAGCGGTGACTACAACAAGGGAGCTGATAGTGAAAACGCTGGCGAGGCTATGCGCGTCAGCCGCGATGTCTATGGAAGGTGGCGATAGCGACGGCGGGAAAACGCATCGCGGGCGGGGGGTGAGCAGGGGACAGGGGGACGCTTCTGCGGGCAGGGCAGGCGTCGCGGCGGCAGGGCGGACCCCTCCTCGTTTTTACGTGTGCGAGCTTATCTCGGCGGAATTTTGGGGAGGCAGTGGGCCGCCGCCACGTGGCCTGACGCCAGCGCGATGCTGAGTGCGGGAGGCGGGATTTGGCCGTGGAGTCAGCGCTCTGCGCGCTGTTTGTTGTTACGGCAACAAGTCGTACTTCGCTCCCACGAGAGAAGAATGGGGAAGGAAAGATAGCTCAGGAACGGTGGTCTCTGCTGGAGATATTATTCAAATACTCAAAGTCACAAAGGAGACCTGGAGAGGAGCTTTATCCGACTGCTGACCTCGTTCTTATCTTGTACGAATAAGTCGGGAGCGTTTATTTTGGGGAATACTGAGGAAGATCGAAGCGATGTGTCTTCTTGAAAACGCACAGGTGTTCATTTTTGGTCCTACAGAGCGATTTTGCGGCAGAAAGATGAAGATATTGCTTAAATGTTTGGAAATATTACTTAAGCAGTTTCAAAAATTGTTGATTATACTTATTTTGTTTATTCGTATCCTTAAAGGTGCAAACTAATTGAATGAGTAGGATCAAATATTACCTTGCCAATTGTGAAAATTGATCTGTTACTCTTCGAAGATATTAGCACAGTCAAGAAGTTTCTTGATTTATTGTATGAGATACACATTCCTGCCATTACAAGTATAAATATCATTTGAGCAATGTGTAAATAGTATTATACTATGTAAATATTTTTCGCTCAATTTCAAACTACGAGTATTACAAATTCTGCACATGATGGTACTGTTCGTCTCGTTCTAGTCCATAATCCTTTCAAGCTGTTCTTGTTCGCTGTAAAGCTCACGTGAATCTTTTTAGATCCTGGAGTTACAAATCTACTAAGTTTTGTCGATGCGTTCGCTCCTCTCGCTGACATGAATCGCGCTCGAACAAGCTACTTTTGGTAATCCGGGACTAGCATTTACTACACGTTGACTCGTTGACTACAGGCCGCTCACAGCAGATTACTCTTGCTGCAACTCCAAACATTGCATCCAGTTTCCATCGGAAGTGCGTTGAATTTCTCTTACGGATCCGTGGGTTGTTTCTGCTGTGATTTGGGTCTGCGACCTCGCCAACAGAACACCCATGTTTCAAAAATATCGATGTTCGAAATTAAAACATCGTTATTAATAATACATCGCCCAAACACCTTTGATGTTTTTAAAAATCGATGTTTTAAAAAATGGTTTAGTGACCTCTAGGAAGATTTAATTTGGACTTAAATAAATAAGTAAATAATTAAATAAATAAATAAATAAAAGAGAAAAGTAACAACGTCCTGTTCTCGTCCATTTTCATGCCAGACACTGGTTTTCCAATTGTCTTGCTGGGGACGTTCTCCCTTTTATCAGAAAGCAAGACTTTTCTAGAAAGAAGAATTTCCTTTATTTTTTCAGACCTTTCGCTTCTGTCATTTGTTTTCAAAGAATATTCGATTTTTTGATATGTGAAAATTATGACAGATTGTTATGATGGTACTTTGTTCATTCAAAATAAAACACCGACATTGTAAAACAATCGAGCACAAAACGTCGATATTAAAAAACATCGTGTACATTAATCGACGTTAAAAATTCCATGTTTTTGTAATAACTTGCATAAGTTTAAATTATACAACTTGTATGAGTCTTACAGAAAGACTGTGAAGAAGACTAGGACTGTGTTCCTTTTTTTATAAAATCATCGGTGTTTTGGAAACATCGAAATAGATATCGCATTCCTGCTGTGTAGGGACGGGTAACTGAACGAAAAGGTTCTTATTATTGCGTTCGGATTAGTGAATGTGTTTTGCGACCGTTAGCGAATCAACAATATTCTTGATAAGTATATTCCTGAATCCTGCTAAATTCACGACTTAAATTAGGCACAAACGTTCTACTCTATGTTCTACTTACCATACTACCACTTTATTCGAAGATTTATATTTTATACCTTTAATCTTTAATATCTTGGAATTATAATGAATTCATGTTAATATGTGTTTTATTTTTTCAATATTGGCATGCACAATGTTAGAACTATACATTCAGCATTTTTTAGTCCTTTAGAGCTATTGTAACAACCCTCTAGTCGCATAATTTCTCACAGGAACACAGAATCAACTGCTTTGTTGCGAGTTAAATGAATCAAGGAGACGAATAGAATCGCCTAGTCATGTTGTTAAGCGGTACTCTACTCTTGCTGGTAGTGAAGTGGCTTACTCCTCATTCTACTATGACTCGCTAATTGCCGACACCACCCGGGATCCCAAACGACTTACCATCAAGGAACTGCCCAAGTGCCAGTTCACTTAAACTTCGTTAATTATACCCGGAGGCGCCAATAACCTGGACGAGTCGTCGTCTCTGTGATCATGTCTCTGGAATAAAGGAAAACGCAGATAGAATCTCTGCAAGATCGTTTTAACTATAATATGCGAAGTAAGAGAACTGTTTCGTTCTCTCAAATGACGCTGCCGGCTTATTTCAGGATTGCTTGCTCGAATCCGTAAATGTAAAAGTGTATGACTTCATTATGTGATTGGATGACGACATGAAACAGTTTTATAAAGAATTTAGTGGATTATAATTTTATTCTATCTTAAACAAGTTCGCCAAAGTCTATAATTGATTACGATCCTCGAAGAACAATGTTTCCGTAATATCTTCCTTAAAATTATCTAAATGTCTTATGTCATTTACACTCTAACTAGAAAACTCTTTATGGCATCATACTTTTAAATATGTGTTATGTGCTTTAATTGCGTTTATCATCTTTCTCCTCATTGTTAGAACTCTGAAATAATGTTACGTGAACATAAAAATCGAAATAGTCATTTTGCTGTGGTATCCATAAAAGATAAAGTGCGTGCTGGTGAATTGTAATTTTATTGATTTTTGTTTCTTCAACTCTGTGGAATGTTTTCCAAGGCAAATTACACATCACTAGTTTGCACGTGGAAATGAGTAGATAAATATTACTGCAAAGATATAATTGTTTGTAAATATTGCAAAACGGGATTGATTGTCAGAATAAAAGAAAAGGTAAAAAATGGATAATGATTTGTGGGATCTGTTGTCCTGAAAGGTCAGTTTCAGTATCGTAGAGTATCAGTCCTGAGAGGAAGGAGGTGAACTTCGACCGTAGCACGCAAACACAAGTCGTGAGGTTAAGTAGTCCCATGGCAGGCCCCGAAGGATGCCCATGGGAGTCGTAGAGGTAAGGCTTCACAATTGGTTAGCCAACACAGCAGCGAGAGGTGGCGAGGCATGGCTAACACGACGGTCAGCACCTCGGTGATGTTAGCAGAAAGGTAAAGGGGGATATTGGTATTATCAAGGAAGAGAGTGTGAAATCAAAAGTCCGCTTGTAGTAGACGGATGAATTTTCTTGTCATCCTCTTCTATGATGTCTCAATAGTTAAAAACTTTATAACGACAACTTTTACGACGAAACGAAAGTTTTTGGTGACAGTCGAATACTGGTTAGAAACGTAGATGTGACGGAAATTGTTATTTCTACCGTAACAAGAGGTCGCAGAATTTTCGCCGTCGCTTTGCTCCGCTTGGCGCGGCGTGGCGCGGGGTAACGCGGCATGGCGCGGCGTGGCGCGGCGTGGCGCGCCGTAGCGCGGCGTGGCGCGGCGGGGCGCGGCGTGGCGCGGCGTGGCGCGGCGCGGCGTGGCGTGCCGTGGCGAGGCGGGGCGTGCCGTGGCGAGGCGGGGCGTGCCGTGGCGAGGCGGGGCGGGGACGGGCGAGGCGTCGCGGCGTGCGCGTGAGGCGAGGGCGGCTGGGCCGAGCGGCGCTACGCGGGAGCCGCGTGTCGCGGGTATTGATCAACGCGTGCCTCCGGCCCCCGCGCGAGTGGAAGCGCGAGTGGAGGGCTGGCGACTCGGCGAGCGAGCGGGCGAGCGAGCGGGCGAGCCAGCCAGCCAGCCAGCCATGCTTACAAGCGAACGGGCGGGCAATGTTGAGCGCGGTGCGGCAAGACGGGCTGGAGCGAGGCGAGGCCTGGCGAAGCGAGGCGAGGCTGGGCTGGGCTGGGGCGATTGGGGGCGAGGCAGGACGAGCGAGTGCGGGCGACTGGCGTCTTCGGCCGCAGCCTGCGCGGGTGCGGGTGCGGGCGCGGGCGCCGGCGCCGCGGCTCCCCTCTGTGTTTTCCCTCTCGGATATCGATCGCGCCTGTCCCTGCGCTTTATCGCCACCCCTCCCCTGCCCCCCGCGATCCTCCCCGCGGCCCCGCCTCCCCCGCCTCCGCCCCCGCTCTCCGCCTCGCAGTCGCGTGCGATCCACAGCCTCGAATGAATCATGCGCGCTGGCCGCTGCGTGGCGCGTGCGGCGTCCACCTCCGCCGCCGCCCCCGCGCTTGCTCTCTCGTCACGCCGCCGCCCTGCCCCGCCCCTCCCCGCGCCGCCGCTCGCTTGTTGGGGAATTCGGCAAAAGCGAGTTTCGCGGGGCGCGAGCGTGGCGGCGGCGACGCCGGAGTACGTTCTCCCGCGTGCGGCAGCGGCGGCGGAGGAGGAGGAGGCTGGCGGCGCGCCAGCGGGCGAACCCGCGACGCCGTGGGCCTGGTCAGGGCTCGGGCGCACACCCCCGCACCCGCTCCCGCTCCCGCGCTGGCAGACGCCTCCGCGTGCCACAGACACGCGCGAGGACGCGGCTGCACGCGGGGACGGCGGGCGGAGGCGGAGGCAAAGGCGGAGGCGAAGGCGGGGCGGAAACCGCCTGGAAGCGGCACACATCGATCGGTATGAGGAGACCGCGGAAACGCCGATGCCGGCGGCGTCGCGGCGGTCGGTGGCCTCATGCCGGCGAGGCCTAGGCGCTCCTCGCTGCGCGCGATGGAGGAGGCGGGGCGGGGCGTGACGGAGGCGGGGGCGGGGGCGGGGCGGAGGCGAAGGCGCAGCGGGCGCCGTCGCGCCTGCAGACGGCGTCGCGCCGCCCACTTGGAGGGCTTCCCCTGCGTGGTGGCTGGCGCGTGCCGGCGCCGTTGCTCTCGGAGGTGTGGTGGTGGGCGTGACGTGCGTGCAGCTGGTGTCTGCGACTCCTCTGTACGTCACATGGCTTCTTTTAACGGTAGACCTCGAGAGCATTGCTCGAGTATTCCATGTGTTGGTTTCCAATAAGTCCTCTCTTGACTGCGGATTTTTGCCATGTATTTCGGTACTAGAATCGTCTCTCTCTACGTTACGCAGTGGGTAAGACTTCTGGAGTTTGCTCATTTTTTCTACGTTAGTAGTTCTGGTTGAATCGAAAGCCTTGCGAGTTCAAAACAATTTCATAGGAAGTAGTTGACTCCGTTTACGTAAGTCCCAAGCGTTCATTAAAATTCAAATGAAGTAATGTATTTCAGTTGTAGGTATTGGTTACAAAAATCCTCTCAGTCCGTTTATATTACAATTTTATTTTTCTTTAATTTTATTAGATTTAAAGAGAGTTTTGTATACAAATAAGTGGACATGTGGCTTCGTCGTGCGCGATGGTTTTATATTTCCTTACGCCTTATGTTTTATGGATATTCCACGCAGAAGTGGCCGCGGACGGCGCTGTCGAAGAATGCGAAGGCGGCCAGCCGCGCGTTGGCGGCGCCGCGCCTACCTGACGGGCCGGCGAGGCATCGATCTGTCGAGAAGACGGGAAGCAAACAGTGGGGCCGGATGGAACCGAGGGGATCCGGCTACATCAGGAAGATGCTTATTAATTTTGGACGATGTCTGGGGAGCGGATCTAGGCAGGAGGAGAGTAGAGTGGAGTGGTGTGGAGTGGAGCAGGGTGGAGCGGAGCGGGCAGTGCGTAGTGGCAGAGACCTGGCGTTTCCGGGGCCATGTGACTGAAATTCCGCCTTCGAGAGGAAAGTGTAGTAGAACGTGCCTCGACTTCAATATAAGTGGGACTCCCCCGGAAGTCGAACTTTGACGGGATATGAGGCGCGTGAGGATAGTTGTGAACGCCTCGAGGAATTCAGGAGTTAGCGATCTCTGCGTGGATGCTTCTTCTGTGGACAGTACTGCTCCGAGCTTTTCGGACCGAAGATAATTGGGTAAGGAATTCTGCTCTCGACAACCATTATAATTCCACCACACCCTCGACACTCCTTAAACGAGCCCCGACTCATGGGAAGGAAGGGAATGTGAATGACTTCAGAAATACTTGCAGCTGCCGCAAAACTGCATATAAATTAGCTCGTATGTTGGCATGACTGTGCATTGCGCACGTCACTATTATTCATTTTAAAGGAAAACAAAATTTGAACAATCTCCGTTTAATAGATTCTACTGTGGTATCGCATAGTGGAAAGAAGATAATTTTCTCAATTTACGAGTGAGAGAACTACATGTAAGTGGAAAAACTGGTTTTCATGAAGTAATTATTTTCTTGGCGACTAATATCTTACTTCTAGTGATCGTAAACGCATGACATCGCACACTTTTGAGGTTTTATTACTAGAATACGAAGTAGTACATATTTTCCAATCTTTATAGCACGGTCATTCGCGTGTCCACTGAGTCATGCGTCGTTTGCTTAGGTCTTTTGCCGAGTCGTTTTATTTGGTTTCATTCTAAACAATTTCATTGGATTAAAAGTCACAACAATATTATTATGTAATTTCTAACTTAGTATTATTCAATTAGAGTATGAGAAAGATTCTCGACGTTAACAGACCTACCCATAGCTATTTTATTTTTCAGAGCTATGAAAATAAATTATCATTTGCCTCACAATAGTTAAAAATTAATGTCTGCGGAACAATTTCTAAAACCTGGTTAAGAATATTCGCTTCTCATTTCTTTAGAGACACGAAAAGTGAATGTCGCCTTGCATAAAAGAAAGAAACGTAAGGGGGGAAATACAGCAATGAAAGAGAGTTTCATCTTTCGTCTTTGTTTGTAGTTTTCTTAACGAGATATGACTCGCAATGAGACCAGCCTAGCGCCTTCAAAATGAATGCCAGCAAAAATTCTGTAGAGTTCACAGAAAAAAATGTCGCTTCTTCCACTCTGGGAAGTTAGTTCTACGTTCTGGAGATCGAGTTTCGGAAGATTATTCACTGCCAGAATGAAAATGATAAAGCACCCTTCATTATGAAAGAAAATAGCATCATTAAATGTTTTTTATTTCCATGTTATGGTGTTTTCTGTGCCCCAAAACCTCTTAATGTAGGTATTAAATTCGTATATTTACGAACCACCTGCAAATACAAAGCATTGTCATGATGACACCCAACGAGTTACAGTACAGAGAAAGTACTTACAATATTTTGCCAACATGCAAAAGGGAAATATCTACCAAAAACAACGAAAATTGCGGCATCGTCGCTATTTGCCCGAAAATATTTTTTTTGTCAAGTGTTAAATTATTAAATGGGTACTTTTGATGTTATTTGATTTTTCAGTGATGCTTCTGACTTCCGTCAACTATTGGGGCGAATATGTAAGCAAAACTGGATCTTATCTTCTATATTACAAATTTCCAATGCGCGCAGATATTAAATGAAAACTATGCAGCCTCCGGCCATGTGAGATATTTCCGTGTAGTTTCGTTAGATACCCAGGAAGTCGGAAAAATCCAAACACAATGAAACATTTTCGATTTGGGCACAAAAATTCAAATATTTAATTGTGCTATTCCATCTATTCTCATACAGTGCGTACCGATCAAATTATCATACTCAGTGCGTCACTGTTAATAACATAGCTGACGTCATGCGACAACAAGGTTCTAAGGAAGAGAACCCGCCATTAAATATTCGTGTTGCGTTATGAATCAGCAACTTTTTTTATATCCTTGGTATGTAAAGAACAAGTACTGTATATCAGTATATACTATATTATGTTATCTCAATATTAGTAAAGAATCGTTTGTTAAAATATTTAATTTATTTCAGTACTATTCGAGTTATTTAATTTGGTTATTCTTGGACAGTTCGCGTGCTACTTTTTGGAAAAGTATTTCGTAGGGTTTTGTTCAGCAGCATTTTTCTGCTGCAGGCAACTAGTATAAAATAATTTAGCGATGCTGTTTTAAATCGCTACATTTTTATTTGCTGAAGTCATTTAATTCGAGCGAACATACGTGTTCTGGATGAACAAATATTACTTTAATAATTATTTAAATATAACTGAAAAATCCTATTGTTCTTGACTTATGCTTTCAATTCCTTACCAAATATTGAACTGAATCACTCATATAAGGTACAAGACATGTGTTTTGGATATTTTAAGTAACGTTCAATAAAGAATGCGGGAATTTAAGAAGCAGTGCATTAAGGGTTGACTTTTTTCAGTTTATGTATTCTACTAGCTGCTGAATCACAAGTCCTTTCCCCTAAAGTTCCGCCTTTAAGTCAAAGGACAGTAATTGTCCTCGTCTAAATAGCCCTCTTGAAAGGCCGTGGCTTGGGCGGGCCGCACGCATCCCGACTGTTTCTTTCCTGACCTTTCTCACGTCTTTAGCACGCTCTCGCGCCGCGCCGCGCCCGCTCCCTGTCTCAGGGGCGACTTCCACCAAGAGTAAAACGAAGGCGACTAACTTCTCGGCCAGTTTGCCTGAGAGTTTCCACTAATGCTGCCGGCACAGAGGCGGCGGAGGCCTTTATGCGATACACCACCAAATTACGCTATTATACGATTACATGATACCTTTACGTGATACCTTGTATAATTTGGTTCGAGCGGCCGTTCCAATGCTAATGGGCAGCAGACACTTACCTGCTGAGCGCCGTGATAAGTTCGGTTCCCCCGATAGCGACGTCGGTCGAAGCGAACCCCGCTTTGAAATGTTTCACCGCGCCACCGGCCAGGTTTTATTTTCAATGTCGAGGTTGACAGAGTCATGGTAGCCGAACAACTTGTACATATCTCTACATGTTGTCACGTCACTCGTTTGGTCTCTAAAATATATTCGTCTGTCATTTGTTGGTGAAATTATGACGGTGGGGGTTCCAGGGGTGCGCGCAAGAGCGCTATGCACGGGAACATGCTGCCGGAACGCGGGCTTTTAGATTGCTACCGGTCTTTTGCAACACGATGGGAGCGCACCTCCAAATCGAAATGGATACCTGCAAAACCAGGCAACGCGTCATGGCGCTGTTGTTAATGGAAATAGTGCCGTGAACATCAACCGGACACATGCCTTTAATACCGCTCTTTCGGTATTACATCATTATTCTCTGTCCTCCTTTCAATGAAATTCATTTTGTGCGTACAAACGAATATTTCTAGTGATACATCAAGAGAGGTTTTTTTGATATTTCAACGGAAAATAAATTCTAACGAATGAGATGTGCTACAGGCAGAAAGAGTGAACAAAATTGCGGGATGCTTTATTCCTTTGTTGAATTGTTTGGTTTCATCCCTGCTAGGGCTGCGCTATTTACCACTATCCAGCTAATTGAGATTGCGAAAATCTGTTTAACAATTTATTACGAGCACGATATTACATTGATGAAATATGAGTGCATGCATATGAAGGGGAAAGGGGTAGCATAGTTCAGGTTCGGAACATTTATTTATAGCAGCTTGTCCTAATGTTTTTAGCCCGTTATCGATTTTTGCTGTCTCAGTAGATAATAATGTCACGAATTTTCTGGCGATGAATTCGGATCCACGCGTGATTTCCGTTCTCCATTGAGAAGGCATGGCGCTGGTTCAAATGGTCGCCTTCTCGTGCCTCGGTGGGCCTGGGCCGGCGCGGCGGCCTGGGAGGGTCGGTCTGGGTTTCGGAGCCCGCGCCAGCCCGCTTGCTCGCCGGTCGCTTTGGACGCCCCGCGCCCGACCGCTAGACCGGTTCTGCCCGCCGCTCGACTCCCCTCTCCCTGCCCCGCCCACGCCCTCCCTTCCCCTCCCCGCCCCGACCCCTACCCCTTCCCCGCCACCGCTCGACGCGCGCGCTGCGGTGCGTGTTAGACGTTTCTTACGGCGAGCCACTTGTGCGGAGAAGTCATATCCACCTACTTTCGACAGTTACTGCGACCAGATGGACCCATTTCTGAAATGAAATGTCCCGTTTTCCTTGCCTCCGAACCACTGGCAAATTGTGGATATTCAAGCGAATATATGAGGCAATATAATTGAAATAGATGTTTCCGTATGCGTGTCTACCATCGGACTACCCGATACATTGAAGAATCTGGCTTCTCTAATGAGACTTTTAGCGTTCGAACATATTATCCTCCTGATGGTAGCGATGTGTAGGAATACGAAGTACCAAACTCGTAGGTTTGGAGTTAATTTGGAAGAAGATATACGTGTTTGAGGCCCGTATTAGATGCCAAAGAAGAAAGATTGGTTTATGAAGAGTCCTATACATTCTTGCCCTTTCAATTAATCGCTTAGAAAATTCTATTTGAAAAACAAAAGAGTTGATAAAAATGAAAGAAATATAAACTTAAAAAGCCTCGATGAATATGTTTGCACTTCTAAAATTAATGTTAACCCAATAAGAAATACGCACTGGATTTTTGTGTGTGATGTTTCTTCCATCCATTTTATACGTCCTCTTAAAATGGTATAACCATAAATCAACGTATCATTAATTTGTCTGATCTGCGTGGATTTCAAGTCCGTGAAGAACTGTAGCCGGTGCTGTAGTGTGCAAATGTGTACAAAACGAAAAAATAAAGGACTTGGCAAGGTACACCTTAACCGTACAGGTCATCGATTACCTTTGATGGCCTTATACTTCTCTCTACAGCAAAGTAAACAACCATGACTCACGAAGTCCTCTACAATGTTGAGGCTACGCCGAAGATGTTCGCCACCTAGTCAGTTCGGCAACTTGCGAGGCTTGCACAGCGAGGGAGTATCTAGCAAAACCTTTCCAGAAGCAATACTAGTTTGCTGATTGACGAACAGGAATTGATTAAAAATATTAATGTGTACTACTTCATTATATGATTCATCTAATCGTGATTCGTAAATATGTCAGAAAAATTGTGTTTTGCAGTTTTCATTCTTGCTTTCATTATTACAAATTCACTTTTATCGTGTTTTGCCCAAATAACATTGTATTCATTATCACAAATATTTTTGTTAAATGTTAGATGAAATAACCGTTCCTTACATAATTTTCTTTAAACTGTGAAGAAAATACTTTTCACTGTCAATTTAGAACAGTTTCTGTTCCGACGTTCAAGCAGATTGTCAATTAAATTCAATTAGAAATTGATTAATTATTTTCTTCTCTTTTCTTACTGCCTCGAATACGATCTGACACATTTGGATGATCAGAACGCAAGTGCAGGTCATGTAGGGAGCGTGAAGCCCATGATGCCCCCTTGAATCTCCCCCTGCCTGCCCAACCGTAAGCCAAAGGATGAAGAAGGGGCGGTCACGCGCTGGTCGCGGCCTGTTTGCACTAGGTATTGTTTCCGCTGAAATGCTGGTGGAAGAGGGCGTGCTCCAGGAATAGCAGGCATCCGGAAGAAAGGGGTTGGTGGGAATGGGGTGGATACCAGAGCGGCGTATTTATGGAGTCCCTGGGGGCAAATCCAGGCTATAAACCTCATTCAGCGCGACCGCCTCGCATGCCGTAGCCCTGTTGGAGTTGGAACTCGCGACCACGCGTTCGCGCGGCGCCGGCCGTCGGCCAGCCTAAAGTAACACTCCCTGTGGCGAATTACACTGAAATTTCGAGTCGCGATTCCCGCGCCGAGAACGAAGAACGTCCTGATGGTAACGAAGTACGCTGGCGGTTGAAATTTATGTATAAGGCGCATGAAACGGTAGACGAATGAGCCTACAACTCACATAGATACACTCGCAGACACGCCGCTAACTAATTAGCTTTCGCTCGCAGGCATATACGACCAGCCTTGAAAGCACGTAAATAAACGGACGTATGAGCCAGAGGTAACGTAGGGATAGGATGTCGAGTAGGCATACGCAACAAACCGGTTTGCTGTTGCACAGCCGGAAGATATGTACATGCACCGTAGTGTGTTCCCCACACGCTGACGAACGTGTGGACACGAAGAAGCCGATACAAGGGCGCTCGGCAGGCGACACCTGGGCGCGTGGACGAGCAGGCGAGAGCACACACGGCCGGATAAACCCGGGGACGCTGCGGCGCGGCGGGGCGCGGCGGGGCACGGCGGGGCGCGGCGGGGGCGTCAGCAAACAGTGCGGCCCGAGCGACAGGGTACGCGTGCGACGTAAGCAGAAAGCGGGGCTGCAACCACGGCGGCGGTGAGCGGAGCGGGGGCAGGCAGCACGAGACGCGGGGTGAAGCGGGGCGGGGCGGGACGGCGATGCGAGGGCGAGACGCGGCTTTCTATGTGACGGAGCGAGATGGCGCGAGGTGGAGAGGCGCAGCATGAGATGCTTTTGCGGGAGGCGAGGCGGGTCCCACAGACGCTGACGGGTGGTAATGGTTGCCTATAGACGCCAAGCATTGCGAGAGGCATGGGTGTAGGTACGGCCGAGCGTTTGGGGTAGAAACAGAATCTCATTGCTCATAGACAAACAAGACACGTGCCTTGGATCCAGTCTTCTGGTTGGAAGGATGAGGTGATTCCGGATTCTCTCTTATGATGATGATGATGATGATTATAATTTAGACGACTGTATACCTGACGAGTGAAGAGAAATGTTGAGCAAGGTGTGTTATAGTGGCAATATTGATCAACAGAAAATCAATGAGATGAGACAATGTGTAAAAAACCTGACAGTGGAACGAGACCTATGGTGCGATATTCGGTGCACCTCTTGGTGAAACAAGACGAAACATGAACATATTTAGAGGAAGGGTAAGGACTTTTAAAGTAGAGATTTGGTAGGGTGGTAAACTGGCCGAGATTTCTTCGTGTGTGTCTTGTGATTCGATTTCTGAACGTCAGTTACGCCCCGATTTCTGAGCGTCAGTTATGCCCACAAATTTACAAGAATCTTTTTACAGCAGCACACATTACGTCTTTAAACGTGTGTATGGAAACGTGCTTATTGCTTTATAGATTAATTTAATCCGCAGTGGTTGCATATCTAATATTAGATACCGTCAGCAGAATTGAACCGATGATTGTTCTGTCGCATGGAGCAGACACGGTGGTGAATGGTGTTGCAGATAGTGCGTAGACGGCGTGTGTAGTGCTCTCACCGGAGCAGAGCAGAGCGGAGTAGAGCGGAGTAGAGTTAGGCCAGAACAGCAATAGGTGGCGGCGGCGGTGGAGGCGGAGACTAGGGCAGCGGCGGGCGCGTTGGCGAGGCCACGAGGCGGCTCGTTGGGGTTGTCGCGGCTGCCCTGTGACGCCTGTCCTGCGTGTTTACGTCGGGCGCGGATAAAGAGCGGGATAACGTGTAATGCATGGGGCCGGAGACGCGAAGGCGGAGTCGACGGTGAGTGGGTGGGTGGGTGGGTACGTAGGTGGCGGTGGCGCTCGCACTGGAACCAGAAGCAGGGAAAACGGAGGACGCGGCGTCGAGGCTCGAAACGGAGACAACGAGGACGGCGAGGCAGGCGCCGAGGGAGCCGAGAGCGGAGGAGGCGCCTTCGCGCGTTGGGCCCCCCGCCGGACCGCCGCGGAAGAGGGCAATCCGAGGAAAGAGGAGAAGACACGAGACTGCGTGAATACCGCGCTGGGGTGCGTGTGCACATGTTGACAGGTCTTAGTACGTTATGTGTGCGTGCGAACAAGCCAGCTATCGCGTGGTTCAGCCGTGTACTTCTCCAGGGACGTGCTGAACTCTATATTTTGCGTTCCGTCCTAGTTGGCGAAAGGATAAATGAGAATGCGTGGATGACGTGGCTATTTATTTTTCGTGTTTCACACGTTGGTAACGGTTTTTGTTGATTATTCTGCCTTGTTTTTCAAAATATTGCAGCCTATAACCTTTTCGATTTTTATCTCAATATCGAATAAGTAGTGGTGTGCTATAAACAATTATAAAACATTGGCCTTTTTTATGATTTGTTTTAAGCACTTTTAATTTTTTAATACTGGATACTCAGTTTCTTCTTCTGGTTTACTTTTTGATTCGGTATAGGAACTTATGAAACGTTTGTTAGTCTAGGTCTATTGTGATTTTTTCGCGAATTGTAAAATTATCGAAATGCAAAATTATACCGTCTACAAGTATTTAGCCGGCCTGGTGGCGCAAGGGCTTCGGGTTTGGCGCTTAAGTACGAGTTATGCGAAGGCTGTGAATTCGGATCCTGCGTTAGGCATGGATGTTTTCGGTTGTAATGTGGAATGATGTACATTCCCAAACACCACCCCAAATCTAAATCCTTCCTCATATTTCCATTCCTATCACGATAAAGTAGTGTGAGAGGATGTGCGACGCTACAGGCTTAGGGCTACTGCGTTTAACGCCATCAAGGTGCCATAGATCTACCTACTGGTCGCAGCATCGACGGGATCTCGAACCGAATTGGTTCTGGAAAAGTATGTTTTTAGACCCGGGATTACGAGCAAAATCGTCGTGAATGTTGGGGAGACTCAGAAAGTTACTAAAAGGTTGTGCTTGGAGCTACATCACAGCTCCGGATGGGGACGTACGTAACAACGGAAGGTGTGAGGAACGAAAATAGGGCATTTATAGGAAAGTACTAAGCATCTGCGCTCTGAAAAAGGATATTGTGGTACAAATATCGCATTCGAGTATCGGGTTTTCCACGAACTGTATTTATCCGGAGATTATTGTTTCGTAGCAATATCGCTGTATTTCTAGCAACTGTATTCAAAGCAACAACACGTTTACAACAACAAATGTAGAACTGTTTGTACTACATAATTCGAATTCTGGTCAATCTTCAATATTCTATCACAATCGTGCGCGCTATTATTTACCGTTCCTCTCTCAAATGGCACTTTATCGACAATGAATTGCTTGAAAACAAAGCGCGGAATATTGGGAGCCCAGCGGAAGGCTGTTCATTGGGCAGTGGCAGTGCGTATTGAAATCAACGACAGGCCTCATCACAAGCTACTGCGAATTACGGAAGCGGCGGCGGTGGTGGTCGACGGCTACAGCACCCTCTCCCATTTGGGAGTGTTGCGACCGAGAATAAAAGTCAGTACTCTTTGCCGATGAGAGCAATTGTCAAGTTGTATGGTAACGAAAGTCAATGGAAACGCTGAATGTAAATAACTGCGAATGTCCGGAAACTGTATTTTTTCACTTTAGAAGATTTTTTTTGTTAATTTTTTCTCGGTGATTTCTCGTAGAAAGTAGGATTTTTTTTTACATTTCCTGTCTTAGACCATGTTGTAATTTATACTGGAGATGAAAGAGATATTTTCAACCATAATTTTGTAAAATATATTTTATTAATTACAATATGTATAAAACATTCCCAATGTACTAAATTAGTTTCGGGAATTTTTCTACATCCTCAATAGCTAATAGCAAGTAATTGTCAGATAATGTGATCTAACCATGGAGGACGAGCGAAACATATGTATTGATGCAAAAGAGGTAGTCATTTTTTCTCAGGCTGACAATCATTTTACCCTGATTATTATTATTATTATTATTATTATTATTATTATTATTATTATTATTATTATTATTATTATTATTGTAGTTTAACTTTTGTATCTGCCCATATTAGCTGCTGGTGTTAAGTGAATTAAATTCTTCAAGTTCACTCCACAGCAAACAGTAACTGTTAGTGTTCACCCCCCCCCCTCAATTCTCTCTTGATCAACAATTTTATTGAAGTAAATGCTTGAAGCGAATTATAACTATTTTAATTGTTATTTTTAACTTAAAGTTGTACATTTTTTTATAAAATGTTTGTAAAACATGAAATAACTATTAGAATATGTGAAACGTCACGAAACACCCGAATATGGCGTGTTGAAAAGCTAGGTAGATTCGTTTCTCCAAACAATAGTCGTCTCAATAATATGTTTCAATTTCACAGCAAGCCAGAGAATACAACCTGTCTGTTCTACTTGTTTTCTCTTGATAACTTACTTGGATTTTTCCTCCGGGGCACTATTCACACTGACACATGACTGTGTTGTAAAATTTGCTGTGAATCTAATGACAGATTTACTCTAGTTTACTCGAGAAAATATTGGTGTTTTATTTGTAGTTATCGCAATTTGAATAATGGATCTCGAAGCTATGTATTGCCTCGTTGTGTCTGTGATCAACTCGACTTCGCCAATTAAATACGATATCCCAAGGGAAACACATTGAACTATTCACCACGTCAGTTTTGGTAGCTTCCCTTGATATGTTTTATTGATATTCGAGCATTCACTGTTACACGCTAGTTCCCGAACTATTAGGACATATCAGAATTTAACCCGTTGTAAAAATATTTGATCATCATTGAATGCTCATCCAAACCAACGACATTTCAAATATATTTTAGGTATCTTTTTATTAAATAATTGCATGCTCGTGGATTATTGTCATTTTTGTCATAAATCAGGAAGTCAGAAACCAAAGACATATTGTGGTGTCTAATTTCGTCATCACTTTTATGTCTTGAAGATTAACGAGAAATTGTACAATTTACATTCATTCCATTGTTGTACTTGTCGGAAAACTACCAATAATACTTTTACGCAGCCCACGCTTATGGTGCCACAGTTACGATTGCACGAGGTAATGAGAAGTGAAGTTTGTCCGCTTCGTGGACATTTTACTTCAAATTATTGAGTGTATTAAAATTCGAATGCCAGATTTTCTTCAATGGCTGTAATTTCTTTAATGCGTAGTTGTAAATGCAATGTTAATTTCTAATGGAGAGTTAATTGCGAAGTTAGTAGAAATACTCTGTTTGCACTCATCAATAACCTGAGGAGTTTCATTTGATATTTATAAACAAACTTTCTGTAATTTAAGGTAATGACCAATGAAGTGAGAGAAGAGAGGCATGAAAGAGAATTGAATGGTATGTGCCGCTTGGCTGTCTGCGGTCGATGAACTAATACATTAAGGAATTAAATAATATTGACATACAGATATGCTGTCACTTTTTCTTTTGATGCTTGGAAAGAATTTCATGTTTACGTAATGTTTTTAATATCATTTTTTCATTATTTTATGAAAATTACGTGTTTTCGTTTCGTGCAATTTAATGATGCTTACATTTTTCGCGAAAAAAATGTCAGGATCCAATATATTTTGTTCGACTGGAATGCCGATTGTCTCGTCTCCTCTAACAAGGAAAGGAGTTGCGCAACGTAAGATTGACTCTGCCTGAGACTTGCGCTCAATTCACCCGTGTTCCGGGATTATCGAACGGCCGTGCGCTGCTCGAATCGAGGAATATATTGATTTGTTCGAGATTTTTTAATACGTGTGTGGCTCTATGTTAGGCGTATTTACAAGTATCTAGGTCACTATAGTCATTAGTAGACACGTTCACTTTTATTGATTAATCCTTTACCATTGCCACCTCGTTACAATATGTATGTGCCACAATAGGCGAAGGGAGGTTTTTCATTATCAAGGGAAATGCTATTTCAATTTTTGCTTGTAAATTGTATTGGTAATTGGTGCGAAACAAAGATGTGTTTGTTAGTTGTGTCTCGATAATTGAAATTGAAGATTGTCAAATGAAATGAATCATCACTTTTATAACTGATTTAAACTTTGCCAAATGGCTGGGATTAGAAAACCGGAAAGGAATTGCTCAATATTTCATAGTTTGTAAACCACTTTATATTCTGAAACAAGCAATGAACAGACTCATCGGTAGTGTAATTCCGTTGGATCATAAAGTCTGATTCCAATAAATATGAATTGTTTTCAGAATGGTTTTATATATCGCAATTTCATTTTTGGGATTAACTGGAAATCGTAATTCCATGAGAAACACACTGAATTATAAATAATGGACTGTGCTTGTCTAGCATCGTTTATCAATAAAGTTAAGCATACAATTTTGTCGTTGATATTTGATCAGTGGTGATGAAAGTTTCATTAGTCTATCGATGAGAACACTCACTTGCTAAATTCAGAAATAAGTGTGAAACTTGATGGAGGCATCGAGTGGTCTTGGAATATAGGCCTAAGTTATATTTCTTCCGTTCGCAGAAAATGAAGTTCATTAATTACTGGCTGCATTTAATTCTTGAAAAATTGTTAACTGTTCAACTTTATTTTACAGGATTACTGTCGCGTTTTACAAACCTTGGATGAGAATATGTGTATACTTTTAAATATACACTTCTACATTTAACACAATTTTTATAGAAGTATACTTGTTCCCCCTTGGCCTCTCGATGCCTCCATTCACTTGGAATAGAAGTATTGTTGTACTTCTGTTGGCATTCTCCACATTTGTCCACATGCACCCCGAAAGATTTGTGTGAGTTGTTCGAACGCACGCAAGATGGCAGCAGCGGATGGCCAGGCGCGGGCGTAGCTGGATTTAGGTATTGCAGGGCTAGGTCAAATTGAAGCACAAAGCACAAAATCGTGATGGAGTCACCCTCCAGGAAAAGTCCTCCATAGCTACTAAAAACAATAATTATATTAAAATAATTTTTATACAAATACAAATAAAAACATCGTTTTTCAGATACAATACTTATTTATGAAGCAAGGGCGCTATAAGGGTTTTAATGATCGAGCCAAATGCCCCCGGGGTTTTTGTCACCCGAGATGATTAGAAGCAGTTAACGCCCGTGGTACATTCAAGATGTTATATATTACGTAATTTTAATGATTCAGATTTACTTATTTGCTAATTAACTAGATGTTCACTTGACTCGGTTTGTCTTTTCTTAATTCTCTCCCATAATTCCCTTTCATAATTCCTTCTCATAATTCTCTCCATAAGAGAACTTTTAACATCATTCTCTCTCTCTCTCTCTCTCTCTCTCTCTCTCTCTCTCTCGTATCTACAATCGTGTCGATCCAGGTAAGTTATGCAGTGTATATCGAGCTCCGAATCGAAGGCAACAACATGTCAGTATAAAACCTATTTTATGACTTAAAAAAATATATTTTACGAAATTTTGTACGGAATCCACGGGGGCCCTTCCACGGATGAGTCCCCTTAAAGGGTTTTATTTTGCTTGTTGGTTAATCCGTGCCTGGCCGTGTGTTTGCAGGTGCAACTGACGATCCGCACGCTGCCGGAGCTGCCAGCGGGCGCCAACTACAAGTGCGTGTTCGGCGCGGCGGAGCCCATCGACGCGGCGGTGACGGCGTTCGGGCTGTCGTGCCCGACGCCGCCCGTCGCCGGCCGCCCGGCCATCCCGGAGGCGCGCGACCACGTGCTGGTGCCTCTGTCCGTGCGCTCGTCCGAGACCAACAAGGACTTCGTGAGCCGCAACTTCGCCTACTACGACTGCGGCCGCCACACGACGTGCATGCAGTGCGTGCGCTGCCAGTGGGCGTGCAACTGGTGCGTGTACGAGAACAAGTGCACGCACAACACGTCGACGTGCCAGCGGACTGTCGTCAGCGGAGAGAAACGTGAGTGGACGCGCCCGCGGCGGCTCGCGGCCGGCGGCGCCACCCCTTGCTCTGCCCCGTCAGCGCTCGCCCTGTCGCTTTCCTTCTCCTCCCCGCTCCGCCTTCACTCGCTTTTCAAGCTCGATCACTTCCGTCCTCCGTTGCTCCATCTGACCGCTTCTACCCCCTCATCATTCCATCTCGACTTCTCCCTTTGTTGTCCTCACTCCCTCCTCCGCTTTCTTACCTGCCTAGTCTTTTCAATCCCCTGTTCCTCGTCCCAGACCCTCCGTTCTTCCGCACGATCTTGAGCCCTATAACTTTCCGCCTTCCACTGGCTTCTTTCGCTTCTCAAACCCGCACATTTCCGTCATCTGTTGCTCCATTTGATCTCTTCTTCCCCGCATCCTTCCATCTCCCAGTCTTCCTTTGCTATCCACATTCCCTCCTCCGCTTTCATGCCTGCCTTCATTTTTCAGTCCTCCGTTCCTCGGCCCAGCCCCTCCAATGTTCCGCACAATCCGAGCCCTACAGTTCTCCGCCTTGGCCTTACGCTAGTTAGCGCTCGCGCTGTCCCTTTCCGCTTCCGTCCCAGCTGTGCCTTCTTCTCCCTGCTCCTTCACTCGCTCCTCTCTCTTCTCAAATCCTCACACTTCCATCGTGAATTGCTCCGTCAGGCTTCTTCTACGTCCTCGTCCTTCCGTCTCTTCTTCCTTTGCTATCCTCACTCTCCCCTCCGCTTTCTTGCCCGCCTTCTCTATTCAGTCCTCCATTCCTCGCCCCAGTCCCATTCTCCCGCACGATCTTGATCCCTACGCTCCTTTCGCTTCTCAAACCTGCATAATCCCGTCATCCGTTGCTCCGCCTGACCTCTTCTACCCCCTCATCATTCCATTTCTGCTTCTTTTGTTGAGCTCACACCCTCCTCC
This sequence comes from Acheta domesticus, assembly GCA_031308135.1. Taxonomy (NCBI): domain Eukaryota; kingdom Metazoa; phylum Arthropoda; class Insecta; order Orthoptera; family Gryllidae; genus Acheta; species Acheta domesticus. The sequence goes on along the minus strand of JAHLJT010008446.1, from coordinate 85,651,580 downwards.
GCTTTCTTACCCGCCTTCTCTTTTCAGTCCTCCGTTCTTCGTCCCAGTCCCTCCCATCTTCCGCACGACCCTGAGCCCTAGAGCTCTCCGCCCTAGCCCAGCTACCCTCCGCTTCCCTTGCTCAAGCCGCTCCTCCCCCTCCCGCCCGCGTGCGCCCGCGGTGCCCCGCCCACCCACTCATCCTCTTCGACCTCTCGCCGCCCGCCTCCCGGCCCCTCCCCGCCCCTCCCCGCACGCTCCTCGCCTGCCCATCGAGCGTGCTCCCGCGCTCGCGTCCGCAGCACGTGCTGCGCCACTTCTGGAGAATTTATTGGATTACTGTGGTTTCGCGTAGCTTTCTCCCCGCGGCCGCGGCCGCGCCTTCCGCCCGCCTTGCGTTCGTTGTCCCCGGCTTGTCACGTTCTTTGCGTTTCGCGTTGAGCACGTTCGTCTCCTTCCACCTCTTTGTGTTTCTTGTTTCGGCACCCCGCATCACTGGAAAGTCTGCGGGCATTAATGTATTTGCTTGTGTAGTCGTAAGCAAATCTTTCTCTGGCCTTTTATCCCGTTTGCTTTTTCTTCGCCTCTCAGCATGTTCTCATTTTTTCTTTTGCTGTAATTCGCTTTGGCACTCGTGTAACTATGCTTACTATTATTCATTTTCTTCTCGAGACATCTTGGGACAACTATTACGAAACTTTCTTGAACGGTTTTAATGATCATTATATTATTTGTGCTCATGCAGGCTTGGAAATTATACATTACCGTAGCAAGAATGTTAATTGAATTACACAGCAACCGGACTTATGCTCATGTATTATTTTTTGTTATTTTTTCCACTATGTTTTATTTATATTCTATCTGGGGGGATATGCTTGCGATCCACGACTTTTATTTTAACTGCGAGAAGTTATGTATTCACATTACTCCTATACATGAACCAAGAAATTCAATTTTATGACTCGAAACCAATATCATATTACGAGATGCTCTTGAACGTTGCTCACGTACAGCGACTTCGAGCCGATACAATCTCTCATAAAAATAGAAAGTTAGTGACCTGTTACGCGAACCCTCAGTTGTGTAGAAGTAAGACTTTCATGTCCCTCGCACAGAAAACTGTCTCGATTGCCTCCTCTCCATAACCCCGAGGAAACCACGAAACGAGCCTACCTGTTCGTTACGTTCCCGTGCTCGCTCCGGCAATAATAGGTTACTCACCCGAACGGGAAGAACAGTTTACAGTTACCGTTCCCGAAGTGCGCATTTGATTTCGAGACAGCGTCGAGCCCCATTGCCGATACCGCAAGCGATCAGCTCGTGTTGTTACGAGAGGCGCACACTTCCAACGCTGGCCGTTCGCCAATCGTATCCGCGCGCTCGAGACTTCGCCGACGAGCCTGCGGCGGGGTGTGCGGGGGCGAGGGCGGGGGCCGCATGCGCGAGATGGGAGATGGCAACAACTTGATTTATGCCGTAACCCGTGCAAATTTTGATTATCCTCGGTCAGGTCGTTCGCGACTTTATAGTGAGGAGTTTATGGGCTTTCAGGTTCCGGCTGAGCTGTAGCCGCCACAGCCACCGAGTATCTTTATACTTTTTTTTGAGGTTTCCTCTTACGTTTCGGGTCCCTTTCTCGGCAGCGTTAAATGGCGGCATGTCCACTGGGCGCAAGAGGTCCGCGGTAGGGCGACCAAGAGGCCGACGCAGCTAGGCGAGGCGAAGTGAGCCGAGAGGGACGGGACAGTAGCTGGCGACTCGGGCTTAGGGGCGTCGCACTGGGAAACGTCTCAAACTTCAGTAGCGCGCGCCGCCACACGCAGCCCCCGCCTCTGCCCCCCCGCTTCCGCTCTCGGCCCCGCCACCTCCGCCCCCACCGATGCAGCCGCCGCCTCTGCCTTCGTATCCGTGTCCGCCACAGCCCCTCGCATGTGTCGTTGCAACCGCCACCTTCCACCTTCTTCTCCACCTCCACCGCCACCATCTCCGCCTCCGCCTCAGTCTCCACCTCCGCCTCCACCTCCATCTCCGCCTCCGCTTTCAACTCCGCCTCCACTGTCACTGCCACCCTCTTCACCTCCACATCAACTTCCATGTCCACTCTACTTCCGTCTCCGCCCCGGTCCCCGTCCCCGCTCCGGCCACCGTCATCACCACTGCCTCCACTCCCGCCCTCACCGTCACTGCCGCTACAACTTGTCGGCCTCTCAACTCCTTTGCGTTCACTTTCACTCCCGCTCCTCCCGCACATCGCTCTTGCTACCGTCGCCAACCTTCACGCCGTTCTGCTCCACCGCTTCTCCCAGTTGGCCCTCTTCGCTTCTCCCTCGGCCACGACATACTTTGCATCGCCACAACCTCACCTCCCGCTGTCACTCTGCTCTCGACAGAGAAGCCGATAGAGCGAAGCGAGGCGAGGTGAAGCGAGAGGGGCTACGGGCTGATGACACGTGGCTACCCTTCCCGGCGGTCTCGTGCTGTCGCTCGTCCCATCGCTGCTGCTACTACTACTCCTGTCACCTCCGGCCATCAGTTGGGGGAGGAGCCGACGCGCGTCCAGGGCGCAGTTTGGAAAGCGCCGGAGCCAGGCGTGAGAGGCGAGGCGCGCGGGGTAGGAGACAGTGGGACGGCGGCCGGGGCGCGGCTCCGCGCAAGCAAATACTTGCCTTTTTGCACGCTCCTTTTTTTTGAACAGAAAAGCTGCAAGAAGGAAACTTAATGAAACGGCGGGGGCTCTGTGCGCCCAATTTGAGCTGGTGGTCATAAAACGAGCTCTGTAATCCCGGGGCGCGGACTTGAGGTCCAAACAGGTGCTTTTTATGTGGACCGAGGCCGCCTCCACTCGCGGTCGCGCCGCTCCTCGTTAGCGGCCGGCCAATCTCCAGCTGACGGGTGGCGGTGGCGGCGGCGGTGACGACGACGCGTCAGCGGTTCAGCCCGCGGGCGACAGGTCGGGGACACCTGGGAGAGACTGGGGAGGCGGGGGCGCACGCGACGGGCGCGGGCGGTAGGTGGCGGGCGGCGGACGGTGGGCAGCGGAGGGTGTAAGTGTACGTGATCAGATCCGAATGGCGCGTGGGAAGGCCTTTGGATATGAAAGCGAACGACGATGTTAGTGACTAAGCTCAAAAAGTACGTAGTTGACTTGTTGTAAGTTTCAAAATGGTTCTAAATATAAGAAGCGACTAGTGTTAATAGTATAAGTAGTTGTGGTCACCATTCTTCATGGATCCAAGGTCTAGCAAAAAATGTTTGTGATTTTATGTTTAGCAAAAAATGTGTTGTATTTGACATGGAATGTACCAAGTTTTGGAACTGAGTGCACAGAAATTGTTGCTCCAACATCACAGCTCTATTGAGCCTCTTCTGCAAATGGGTGGGGGTTCATGAAGTAAAATTTTCAAAACTGGTTTTCGTTGTGTTCGAAAATTCCAATTGATAAAAATTACTTCCTTTATGAGAATTGTTTGAAGTATCATTCATCACCAAACATTCAACCAGCCTGCTCACTCAACTGGCATCTAAAGGAATATTTTACGATGTTGACTAACTGCAATTTACAACAGTAAATACTTTCTTGTTTCCGAATCTGAAAAAGTTCTCACGTGAAAAAAATCTTGAGTGAAAATTCTCTTCTACATTTTATTGGTCAATATTTTGGGGAACAAAAAACTAAAGTGTAACAAGATGTCTTGATTAAATTGTTCTACATGTGGAATATATTTTAAGCGCATTGAAACACTTGGCACCAGAAATAACTAGTAGTGCTACAGAATACAAATAACACACACAAATATTTGGCATCACACGCAATTCCCTTGACGATTCCGGAAGCAACGCGCACTAGGGGGAAGTATAATATTCCCCGACCAGGACTCGAATCAGCGAAGCTTCCCTCGGAAGAGCTGAGTCAATGCTCGCTATTTAGTGACTGCGACCACCTTGGCTATGCGTAAAGGCACAGACTTTCCCGTATTAGTTTTCTATTTCCTTGGGTCTGGGCTAGCTATTTGGAATTGCCACATACTCGTGCCAACTGCCATCTATCGTCGCCCAAACCACATTTTTTGGACATTTTCTTAATTTTTCGGTTTCCTAATAGTAGAACGAAAATATTAATTTTAGAATATTAAAGAACAGTCAAACGTCGTCCTAAATGGCAATTTACTTTGAAAAATTTGGAGCCGTTTTTAAGAAAACGGCGTTTAAGCGCTATTGAAAATGCGAAATTTGAAGCTCTTTTCAACGAAAATGTTTTAGAAACACTTCAAACGCATGTTAAAGAAAACATTTGGAGCCGTTTTTCAGAAAATCTTGTTTTTCAAATTTTTTAAAATTGCAAATATTTCGTGCAATATTGCGCGAAAACTACTAAAATTTTCAAAATATGTACCTATTCTTAATGAATGAACTCACTATGGAGAATAAATTTATTTGAAGGAAAAATCTCTATCTTTAATTTTGTAGTTGTAGGAAGAGGCCGAAAAAAAATTAAGACTTTTGCAATTTTCGAAATTCAAAGTTAAGCGTGAAATTAGGACCTATGCCACCTTTGTAAGTGTATTTTACTCTATTCTTTCAAGAAATTTAAAGAAAAAATTTGAAGCCGTTTTTGAGAAAATTTTGATAATGTCCGGGGGGCTTCATGTAAAGTACCCCCAAATTTTGAAGACTGTTTATCAGAATAGCGGCGCCTCAAGTGGAACCAGATCAACTGGGGAATATTCTTTTTGGAAGACATCGCGCTTATGGTTTAGGCGCTATGGTGCACTATGGTGCGCTATGGCGCACAGACTGACAGACGGACACACGGACGGACGTTTTGAAAAGAACCACTTTTTCGGTATCAGGGGACCACAAAACGTGTATTTCCGTTGAAATCTCGAAATCGATTTTCCGACATGACTTTCCCTATACTACGTATATTACTCCGTATATACGTACGTATACGGCAACGTAAAATTTGCACTATGACTGGAGCTGGGGAAAATGTACGCCAGTGCTGACCTCTGTTGGCACGCTTTGTCTTTAGTCCAGGCGCTCGCTGTTCCGAGTCGCCACTGCCGCCAGCGAAGATCCTCGTGCGTCCAATGAATCACTCGGTCTGGTTGCTATCGTCGATGGAGTGTTTCTGTGCAGTTGGCCCTCACATCCTCAGTTTCTCTTTTCTTGGCTTTCAGCTTGGCATCAAAGAAAATAATTAAAGATTCGGTCAAATGTTATTGCAAAGAACGCAAACACTTTCTGAGTTTTCGGCGTATCTATTCTTTACATCACTTACTCCATGTTTAAGCATCACTGGCAGACGGGACTCTTCACGTTCATTCGAAAACCATTGAATGCAATGTAAGGAAAAGGAGTTTCATGTTTTGTACTGATTTTTACGTTTAAAAACAGTTGAGCAAGTTTTACTTTTCAGAAGTTCTAATAACAGCTTAATAAATTGAAGCGAATTACAGTTGAAGTCATTTGTTGTTTGTCATTAAATTCCGATACAAAATATAACAATACATTACTACAAACCAAACTGATTGTAGACTTTTTCGACAAATCATCAACTCATTGTTATTAAAAACAGCGACAAAAATAGCATAATCCCACTGAAAATATTTCAATTCTGGTTATTTAGAATGTTGTTTCCTCAATGTGTTTAATATTTGAAGATTTTCTTGAAAATTCAGTGAAAATAATTTAAGTCCACTTTATGTAAGACATTATTTAAATTTTATTGCTGGTGGGATTTGTATTTGTGCTATCTGAATGGAAACTCCATTGTCTAAAATACTGCAGATAAATATTGGCCATGCGTTGTAATTAAGCAAATCTCTCCAAAGGCATGCTTTAAAAATATGAGCAAAAACAATTATTCTTCAGGTTGTTGGCATCCAAATTGTTTGCAAACTTTATTCAATCTTAATAATAATAATAATAATAATAATAATAGTAATAATAATAATAATAATAATAATAATAATACTTTATTGCACAAAAAAGTACAACGGCGAGTCTCAGTAATTCAATTACTGCTTTTCAGACTAACCACAATCTTGTAATATGAAACTACTTCAGTCCAATGCTTAAACGCTCTCAACTTGCTTTACACTAGTATTGTTCTTTACTGGACTTGTAGATTGTACTTCTCCCACAAAAGTCATATTCACTTTTTAATTGTTTGCTGATGTAAAATAAATACATAAATAAATAAAATACACGGATGGGTTCTGTCATTACCCATATCAAACGATCTGAATCCAATGTATTTATTGATAATTATCTCTGAGTAGCAGTGCTGCGGATCTGCATTAATCATAGACGTCCGTATGACAAGTCATAACCCTAGAGCGGGCGTGACTCTTTCGGTTAAGTTATCGCGTGCGTGGTAAATACCGTTCACTACACTGTCATTTTAAATGTTCGGTCATAAGTAGAACAAATAATGTTAAAATACCATCTACTTGGCTGACCGGGTTACGCCGCGCGCCTTGTCACAGATGCTAACGTTTCGGTGGTCATGCTGCGACCTACCTCAAGACGAAATGACCTGAAGGATTTTGCCCCATACTTCGATTTTTTGAACGTGGCGCTTCACTTAATCAGCTGTTGACGGTGTCATCAACCCGGGAGCTTAAACGTCACCACAGTGACGTCACCGTGCTGACGTTCAAGCTTCCGATTGGATAACATAATAGCTGTTAATTCCGTAATAGCTGAATACTTATGATTGATTTACAAAATGTAATACATATTAAGCCCCCCCCCAAAAAAAATCATGAAGTGAGACTTCACATGGAATCATTCCAAGAATCAATAATAATCTTCTGAATAGATTTCATTTTCATACTTTGCATTAATACATCACGAGAAGGTTGTTTCCTATCAAAGTCCGGACATTTATTATACTCTATCACCGTCACTAGGTTTTCCATTCGTCCACAATGTACGCCGCAGTGTACTCCTTTTGCGTCAAATTTTTCTCCCTTCACGTGTTTATTTGACATAAAACCGAAAATGTTTTAAAAGTAGCTAAAATAGACCCCTCAATATGTAAATATATACGAGAACAAAAAGTTTCAGCTAAAGATTTTACTTGCATGACCAGGGGCACGGTGAATTGTTCACTGTTCAGAAAACACAGATTAAAAACTGAAGTCCTGTAGCTTCGAGCGTTATCAAAATAACACTGCGGACACGAGCCGATGTTGATAGAAAGATACTAAATGTGACGAGATGTATTGTTGAATTTTCCAGGAATGAGAGAGAGAGTAAAAGGTCAGTCTGGTAAACGGAATTCACCAACGCGCCCTCGTTAGAGCTGAACATTTTTATTTACATATGCCATATTTTACTGGCCAATAAATACAACATGTTACAAGAACGAAATTATAACTTGAATGATACATTAGTAAGTACAATTTATTTTAGATTGAACCATTTACGACGCAACTTTATGGGGTTGACAGATGACTTGAACAACTTATTCAAGTGCATAACGATTTCCAAAATTGTCAGATTAAACTAGTGGTATTACAACAGCGCATGCTTTTTCGAATAATAGATATCAGCCACGTACTATTATAAAGTTGCACATTTCATCTTAGTAATATACTATCCCGTTAATCCCGCTGTTAGCGTTAATATTCCTTTAGTTTCCTCTGTAACATTTTTTTTTTAAACACATGGTTATATCGTTCTAGAAATGCTTTCTCCAATGACTTTGCAACAATTGTTATAGACGTACTTTGCTCTATCCGAGAAAAAAAATCATCCAAAAAATATGGAACCAGTTTTGAGAAAAAATTGACAAAATTGAGGCTGAATATTAAGTACCGCCAAAAATCAATATGTTTCAAATTCAAGAGGCTGTGTCATCAGGCTGATCGATCGGGACATATTTTTTGGGAAAGTTTTGCGTACGGTTTAGCTGCATTGTTGATAGACAGAGGGACGTTTTACTGTAAACCAATTTTTCGGGATCAAGAACCCACAAAACCTGATGGATTCTGACTACGCAGCGAATTAGAGAGTAAAGTCATTTATTACATATAGAAGCAATAATTGTTCACTTTTTTGGTAGTATCAGGGATTCCAAAACGAGGCGTTTTTTATATAAAAAAATAGGCGGTTTTGTTACAAAATTACCATACTTTCTCGGTACTACGAATGTAGTATTCGAGAAAGCGAAAAAGAGAAAAGTGAGGGATTAAACATCCTATTTACGAAAATAAAATGCTGGTTTCCTGTGGCCATCCCTGTGCGCACGCCTATGGCATCAATCTATTTCCATATATAATGAGAAGGGCATTATTTAATCAGTTCTACCTTTTGCAATATAAGAGAAGAGCTTACTAGACTGCCCCGCCACTAAAGCAAGTAGAGAGAACGGAAGACACATTGGCTGCTTTCCCGCAACCAGGCGAGCAGGAGGTGGATGGGAAATGGCAGTAAGCCGAAATTACAGAGATGGTGACGATGAATCAGCATTTCGTTTTTCCTTCTCCGTGCGCCTTGCCTCCTAATACGAATTTGTTCTGTGTTCCTTTCTCCATTGTGGTTCCGGCAAGTGTTGTGTAAAAAGCTAACGACTCGCTGGGTTGAGTGCAGGGCGAAGGTGTTTTGTTCGTAAGTCGGCTGTCTGCCAACGACGAACTGCTTGGGACTGCACACATTCCATCGGGGTTTCTATCCAATATCACTGATGGAAGAATTCATATTGAATACGTCCTTATATGCGAATGCCGTCACTGACCGGGGCAATGGGAGGGGGGATTTTTATACCTACATCCAGTATTTTATTTTTATTCTAATTTATTGTTTTGTTACAAACAAATCTTTAGCAAACATGTCCAACACGATATACTTCGTTTTATAACATTCGGGCTAAAACAACAACATGCATAAAAAATTATTTTGCTATGTCCTTTAATTAAAAAGTCAAAGTGCATGGGATTAGAATATTGTAGAATATCTCCCGAATACAAGCCCCGCGATCCCATATTTCTATCCCTAACGAAGAGGACCAAGAAACACGCATTGATTCCTACTATTTTTGCAGTTTCTACCGCCATCGTCTCCCTGGCTCCCTTCAGTTTCTAAGTTTATTGCAATAGTGTATTATTGAATTCACGAATATCTTCAGCACAATTCGACATTTTTAAATCCATCGTAAGCAACTTATTAACTTCAATAATTCAATTAAGAACTTGTGGCCTGAACTAAAATTCCGCGTATGCACTAGTATTAAAATGAGTTTACTATCTTTCATGACCCCTCCCCAAACTTTACGTGCTAGAGACCGATGTAAAGTAATATTTAACAAAATACTCGCATTAGAACTGCGCAAAAGATATGTCCGGCCCTGTAACATGTTTAGAATATTGATATGTTGATATTAAAGTGTACAAATGTAATTCTTTAATCAAAGATCATGACGAAGAACTTCCGAAAACAATTCTGATTCGAAAGTTGTTAAAATTGTAGGTACGGCAATATAATAATATTTTGTTTTCAATGTTTTCGATTATAAAGATACTAGTACCAAATTTCCGCGACTTCAACTCCAGAGTCGTGCTTATTATGTTTTTTTTTTATTTTTTACGAAAATACTCCTATAATATTACCTCTAATTTTTTTAAACAACGGCAATGTTTTTCGTCTCACGGTGTTTTCTTTGTAATGTCAGTTCTCGATGAAAAAAAAAAACAGACGCCCACAACCACTCTTTAATACTAGTAGCGGTAGCTAAAAAAGGGGGTGGGGGTGGAGTGAAACTTTGCTCATTTTACAAAATTATGCAATCGTTTCATGAAGATACGAGTAATTATTTACATTCCTTTTACAAAATTTGGAAAACATGGCCCATTTGTGAACTATTTTTACTAGAAAAGTTAATTCAATTTTGCACAATTAAAAGTAAAATATTTCCCTGGTAATGAAAGGACTTGATTCACCTTGAAATCAGAGGGAATCATTCTGGGAGCTGGGTTCAAATATATTCTCTAAATTCGAGCCTGTGTTGGATTAATACATTAACAAACTGACCTTGCTGTGGATCCTCACTGAAATATATAGTAATTGATATGGGAAAACTATGATGTGAATCATGAATTCCTGAACTAATTTGTGTAATATTGTCAGTATTGTCTTCTAATGTAATTGTAATATTAAGATATTGATTTCTACTCCACTTTCTTCAAAGAGATTTTTACAGCATTAAAAATCATTGGGTTAAGAGTACAAGTGTTCCTTGATGAGCAAATAAACCTTGGTATCTAGCTGATTGTTAATAGATTGTTTTGTGGTCTTTTGTTTCAGAATCCTGCTCAACTTGCAACGCATGGGGCTAGTTTTTGTCCACGATTTCATAGCCCAACTGGTGACATTCTCCTTCCTAATAATGTGCCAAAGGAGATTGTACTTGAGGTGGATAATCTGCCTCATCCTCAAGTGGGACATACGGGCTTCCAATGTATTGTGAATATTGAAGGAGCCAAAATGATGGTCCCAGCTAGAGTTGAATCAAACCGCTTCATAGTATGTGACAGGACAACTGTAAGTGTCTATATTATGATTCTTGTTATTGTTTCACTGAAAGAGATTTTCTTGTTTTTCATCTTTAACATAAAACATCTCTCCAAAGTTTTTGAGAAATTGATATTGTGTATGCATATACTCTTGTAATTTGTTGGAAAATTCTAATGAAGTTTGCTATTTCAAATAGATTACATTTTATTTCACAGTTTTGGCATGAAAATTGTTTAATATAACCTACAATTGTCAAATATGTTATTGAGTTTGTTCTTGATTGTGTATTTTACTGTATCCTATACAATAATTAAGAATGTATATATACATATTCTTATTTATGTTACAGGATATTTGTAAAATAAAATAATCCCTCATTGCATAACTGAATTGCAAAGACATTGTAATATTCAGTTATATTTTTAAAGATTTATTTTCTTATTTTGCCATTTCTTCTTTTAATAGTATTCATATGAAGCCAACACAGGAGAGTATGAAGCAAGTGTTACTATTGTTTGGAATCGTAATCATCATGTGGACACTATCAATGTTACATTATACAAATGTGACATTCTTGGATCACATCGTGAACATCCTGACTGTTCTCTGTGTGTAACACGTAGTGCAAAATATCAATGTGTGTGGTGTGGACTGACTTGCAGTTACTCACAAAGTTGCCAGCACATTCCAGTCAGTGAATGCCCTAAACCCAGAATAGATATGGTTTGTAAAATTTTCTTGTAATTAGAAGGTGCTTTGAAACAATTACAATTACGCTCAAACTGTTTAATGTTTTAATTTCAGTAACTCATTTAAAATATTGATAATTAATTTTCACTTGTCTTCATACTATTTGTGTGAGGAAAATGAATCTGCTAAATAATTGCTCTTTTTCACAGATTAAACCACTCAGTGGGCCTATTGAAGGGGGAACTCTTGTTACAATAGAAGGAAGTAATCTTGGTCTTAAAGAAGAGGATGTAAAAGGAAAAATAAGCATTGGGAGTACTCCTTGTGAACTGGTCCACTATGAAGTATCTGTTCGTATAGTTTGTCGCACAGGTCCTTCAGATGGTGAAATTATTGCTCCTGTCATGGTGGGCAATGAAGCTGGATATACTGAATCTGCTGTTCATTTTAGTTACAAGGTAAGATTAAAAAGAAAAAAGGGAAAGAACATAATGCTCTCTCAAACTTAACAGAACCATCACAATTACTTTGTTCAAATGAAGGGACAGTGCCGAAAATAGTATTTTGAGCTATTCTCCTCCTTCTTGTCATTTATAATTCGAAATATACTATTTCGAATAGTTCAAATATTTACAAAATAACTTTGTCCCCTTTGCTTTTGGTGTCAGTAGCAAACTATAAAATTTGTTGTCTCAGTAGTAATTAGGATAGTTGCATTGTTTTGTGTTGATCTTTTCATTTATGAATTTGTGAATATTTTCCAGGATGTTCAACTACTTGGAGTATTTCCTCCAATGGGACCTCAAAGTGGAGGTACCCAATTGGCTATAACTGGTCAATATCTGAATATAGGTAGCAGTATTTCTGCATATCTAGATCATTTGCCATGTCATGTGAATTCTACACAAGCTTCAAGTAGTCGAATTACTTGCATCACAACTCGTTCAAGTGAGCCTATGCGTGTTCAGAGGCTGACTCTTACAATTGATGGGGCTAACCGTACTTTGGAGAGTAATCCTTTCAATTATACTCTTGACCCCACAATAATGGAAATTAAACCTCTTACAAGTTTTGTATCAGGTGGCAGAATGATAACAGTCCATGGAACAAACTTAGACACAATATTAAAACCTGAAATGGTTGTATACATTGATGAAGAACCCACTCCTATTAACAAAACAGTATGTATTCATTACATATCTTTTGCTGTATGATATGTCAGAATTTGTTAGTAGTTCTTGAGTATATTCTTTGGTTGTCAATTAAATTTAAATCATTGATGATGTTTCATATTACTTTGTTTTGTGTAATTCATATTAGTTTGTTCATAGTACGTATTTATTTATTGCATATAATTCTTAACATCAAATTTTTAATTTTTGTAGGTTTGCAGTGTGTTGAATACTGCACAAATGGAATGTCCCTCTCCTCCAGTGAATCGAAAGTTTCTTCTTAGTGCAAGACAACGTCGCTCTCCTAATAAACCTGCCCGCTCCATGCCAAAATATGGAACTGATGCTCAATTGCAATTGCGAATAGGTTTTATTATGGATAATGTTGAATCAGTTAAAGATTTGGAGAAACATTTCCAAAATCTTCGTTCACATTTGCTGTATGTTGACGACCCACAATTCTTCCGTTTTCCAAACATGAACAAACTCTACAAAGGAGACACATTGGTCATAGAGGTGTGTATCTTCAAAAATGTTTTCTTTCATTATATTTCATTAAAAGGGACAATACTGCCTGACATTTTGTAATATTTGATCTCTAATATTCAGGTTTTTATATTATGTATATTAGAAAATTTGCTGACACATTAATGATCTCATTATACAAATTTTATTTACTTATTATTTTACAAATGTGCAGTAGTTATGTATTACATTCCTGTATTTGTGAAGTTGATATATTTTATTTTTCATATTTCCTAGGAGATAGGGAGCTATTCTTTATTATGCAATTCATAAATTAATGCTCTTATTCTTTTGACTATGAAACAGTTTGGTTCAGCAAATTAACTATTTTGCCTATAAAGTTGTGTTGTTGAACAGCAATTAATAATGAAACAAATTAATGGTTGTCCTGAACTTTTTTTTAAAATAATGTTGTCTTGTGTTGTTGATTCATTATCACTTACAATGAAAACCCTGGAAATAAAATTAAGAGCCCAGGATATCAACATTTTTTGGAGTCAGAAATTAACTGGAGTATTCATGACCCAATACAGTGGACATTTCTGTGAAAATATTATTGTGAAATAAGAATTTAAGAAAGTGTTTTAATTTTGATTCTTAAAACTAAGGAATTTTATTTAGTTAGAAATAAAGTTAACAGGCAATGTGAATGAGAATATAACAATATTTAAAAATGTGTAGTTAGAACTGATTATTTTTCTCAATATGTTTTTTCAATATGTTGCATATAAAGAAAAACTGCTTCAATACTTTGCTTTGAAAGTAGTGTTTAAGTTTAATTCAACATTATAGTTTTGCAACATTATAGTTGTTATTACAAAATATTATAGTTTTTGTGTGAAACTTGAGAAATTACATTTTTTTATCAATTTCAGGGAGTAAATTTGAACCTTGCCAGTGATGAATCGGATGTAAACGTTACAATTGGCACCCAACCATGTAATGTTACATCCTTGGCATCAACACAGCTGGTGTGCAGCCCACCTGAAGTTCAGCCAGCCGGCACTGATGAAATTGGTGTTAGGACTGATACTAATCTCCCATTAGTGGTTGTGCGTGTAGGCCGAAGTCTGAGATTTTCAATTGGATTTTTGCGATATGAAGTGATCAAGCCATATACATTTCCTCCTGAAGCTATAGCAGGAATTGCTGCTGGAACTTGTTTTCTAGTTTTTCTCTTTGTTATTGTACTTTATGTGTATCGGCGTAAGTCTACACAAGCTGAACGTGAATATAAACGGATTCAAATTCAAATGGACACACTCGAGAGCAATGTGCGATCTGAATGTAAACAAGGTAAGTTCTGCTTGTAGGTTGTATTATCATTAAGAATTGTACATTTATGCTGCATTCATCCAAGTATATTTTGCAATTGTTTTTTGTTATATCCAAGTATATTAGGTGTTTTAATTAGAGAAGAGGAGAGCAGTACAAAAAGAATTTTAGTTCTTGCTTCAGTGTAATGATGTTTGGAAACGTTCATTATAAACTTAGATAAATGGTCATCCACTAAAGGAGAAGAATAGAAATAATGTATATTGATTCTTATTTTCTACATGATGTCAAGAAATTATGTTCACTTAAATATTGCAGTGTTTTTCTTAATTGTAGAAGTACAACTTGCTGGTGTTCTAAATTCACAGAAGTTATTATTACAAGTTAGAAATAGTGACTTACTTCTCATAAAATTATTAATTTGATAATATACTTTAATTTAGTTATTTATTTGAGAGAAAAGATGTTTTCGGTTGATACTTTTTATTAGATCCTGAACATTTTTTTAATTCAAATATGACATGAATGCCTTATTTTCATTTATTCTTATGAATACATTATAAAAATTGCATAATAAGTATTACATTTACTGCAAATGTTTTAAGTATTTTTTTTCTTACGATTCTTAGTATTGAAAACGATATTTAATTTCATTGTATGGTATGTTGCAGAATACAATCATAGATTCAGATCTTACTTGTTCATCTACAGACTTTTTAATGAATTTCAAATGCCAAATACACTTTCAGCAAGAAATTAGGATTGCGATTTTGTAGTCAGAATGTTTTTCAGCTATGGGTTTGTCCTACTTTCTAAATTACAGGAAACTTTCCTTATGGATGAATGTAGGGTACTTGTTTACAATTCTTCTTTCTTCAATAGGTTGCTGTATTTTGCCAGTTTTTATTTAGGAACTGGAAATATGGGAGCTTTCTTGACGAGACATAAACTTATTTTCTGATATCTCTGAAGTAAAAGTCACAATTTATTTATTTCACTATTGCTCGAGAACAGTATTTGTTACTTGTATATTTTATTTCCTTTTCATGCAATACATTTCTCAAAACAAAATTTAAAATGTTACTTATTATCAGAAAGATTGATATGACATGTAGAGCTCGAATGAATTTTTTTCTTCCTGTAGCCCCTCAGTTACAAATGAATCCTGTTGTGAATGCATGCAGATCATACATTTTCTTAGATTTGCTTCTGTTCTTTTAATCTCAAATGGAGAATTAATCAATGCAGAAGTTTTTTTTGAGGCATGTATTAATATGTGTATGAGATTGTGTAGAAAATACCAAATGAAAAGAAATGTTTTCTAAAATTTATATCTGGGTATTTATTCAGAAAACATTATGTAATTTGAAGCAAAAGTTTCTGTAAAGATAAAAAAAAACTTTTAAATAACTTTTAAATATATTTGTCAATTTTCGTTGTTAATTTCTGTGCTCTTTCAACTGTGATGAATAGAGGATTTGGAAAACATAGTTGTTTTGTGTTAAATTAAATATGTATATATTTAGAAAGCTAAATTTGAAAGCAATACAAATTTGTTCAAAGAACATAATGTATTCTGATGCATTCCAATGTGTGTTTGCAGTAAAATATAAGTAGTATCCAATTAAGTAGATGTGTGATTCGCATGCCCACAATATATAGGAGGTGTAGGGTTTGGATTTCTGAAAATTCTATTTCTTTTATTTTTCTCTATATTTTCTGGTACAACTAATACACAAGTACAGCAAAGTTTTGTATCATCTCTTATTTTCCTTGTGCAGCTTACTCTCAAGAGAGTGAGAATTTATAAATAGTTTTAGTTATGCCTTCTTCAAGCCATTACCCTCTAATCCATTTATAGATTCTCAAAAGACAGTTGTGGTTGTTTAATAACCAAACTCTTACATTGATGGACTTTGAACCACCCTTTGTCTTAAAATTCCTCCTACTAAAAATGTGAAAAAATAACATCAAGTGAAGATAGTGAAGTGTGTATCAAGTACTTCAGATTTAAATACAAATTTCCGATGAATAAAAATAACATAATTGTTTTGTATGAATGAAATGCGGCTAAGTTTACTCTTGCTAAATATGAATATACTTGAATAATATTTTAAGATTTCAATTGATACAGTAGTGTATAAATTCATGAATTGTGAATTAAAGAGGTTTAATATAAATTTTTTATTTACTTTTGTGTTAGTAGGATAAAAATAAGTTTTCCAGACTATGAAAAATGAGTGTCCAAAAGACTTGTCATTGTATCCCATGCTATGTGATTACATAGTTGAAGAAATAATGAACATTACACACTTTTATTTAAAAGCTAGAAGTAGGTGAAAACCATTATTGTTTTCATTGTTTCATTCTAAACATAAGTGAGAGTATTGTAGTCTTTTCAGCTTGTTTCATGGGGAGATGTTTCATATATTTTCCACCATGTCTTCCTTCATGCATCATCTGTTTTAGTCCTAATTATTTGAACCTTTGTTTCAACATTAAAGAAGTTTTATTGTATTTACATATTCTAGTAAGGTGCTACCTACTTATTAGAAGCAGTATGTAGATGAATAAAAATATAATTTTTTGAATATATATTTTCATGCAGTTAATAAGTGATACAAAAAATAGTTGTTAGGTCTGATTTGTTTTGTGAATGCTTTATTTAGATATTGATAATATAGAATATTATATCATTGCCCTAAGACTAGTACAAACATGAGGTTTTCTGGGAGAATTTGTGTTTACCTTAATATTGGTTATTAATTTGGTAAAATATATTTTTGCAATACTAGTTGAATGAGAAATAAATGACAACATTCATTGTGCAAAACACAAATACATTATGACATCCAATGCAAAGTTCCCCCTTACAAGCTTGGAAAATTCATTACATGATGCTCCAATGTATTTTTTTGATTGATTACAGACTTAGCTTGTTGGTTCATTACAGTATTAATGCATAAAACTTTCATGTTATATTCAGTAGATCTGTTACCAGTTGAAATTCATGGATATTGATGTCTTTGAAAAAGTGGTATTTCTGAATCACATTATTTGCTTTTTCTAAATTTAATTGAGAATAATTTTATAATTTATTTATATTAAAACCACCAAAAACTGTTAGCAGTATTGCATTTCATAGGTAGGGACAATGGTATAATTTAAGAGAAAAAAATGAAAATCACAATCGGGGAATTGTTCCATTAAAATAACTTATAATAATTAGAAAAAATGTTGATTAAAGATTCAAATTTACAGTTGGGGTCACCTCTAGAATCATGTTACCAGGAGTGTTCCCCAATCATCCCACTCATAACTACATCACTGGATAGAAAGATTAGCAAACTTGGCCATAAATATTATTTCCCAGTGACTCATTAATGTAACAGGTTATAATTCACTTGAAATTTTAAATATCTTCAGAATTTATTTTTATTGTATCATTCTTTTTCACTGATTTCTTCAATATTTTCCTGAAGAATAAAATGGGATAAAAATATTACAGAAGAAATTAATATTCCCTTAATAGGCCTGAAATATGAAGCAGTATTTACATTTGCCCATAGATTGCCTGTGATCATCTACACTGTATTATTACTGTACACATTTTACCTCCTAATTTTATATTTTAGGTGAATGCAATAAAATATCATGTAACTATTGAAAGAGGAATGCTTAAATTCAGCTTTACTTCGTGGAATTGCATTAACATTACATGTTGCCTTTACTTTTCATTCAACTTTAATAATGAACAAAATTCTTGATTGAAAACCTCATTTTCTTATTCATTAAGTTCCGTGTAACAGTTGCATTGTTACTTGGTAAAGGGAACTTTGTTTTCCATTTCTTTCAGCATTCGCTCAGATGTGCACCTGGGACCCTCGTCGCAATGCCAGCCCAAGACTGCTGCATGGTACTGCACTTAGTGTCGTTAGCTCGTGCACTGCTGCACTTGTTGCCTGGCGGCTTGGCTCACTAACCATCTTGTGTTTTTTACAGCCTGAGACCCTGGGCAGCATGTCATGTTGGACTAATCTTGCAGCATTCCGTTTCTTACTTCTGGGAGCCTTGTCAGTGAATGATATGTAGTCTATTGCTATGGACACATTGTGTTTACTGACATTGATGTCTACAATATTCCCTGGGTCCATGATGTTATGCTGAATAATGAAAACATTTTGTATATACACTTTTCTTGTGCTTTTCTTTGCAAATTTTGAAAATGACTGCATCATATTGCTCATTCAGAACAATTTCTCGATTGTTAGAATTATCAATTCAAAATTCATTAAACAATTTGTAATTCATCACAAATCTTGTTGGAGAGTGTTAGTACATAATGTTTTTCATGTACTGAGTGTGCCTCATTCTGTGGGGCAATTGTGTACTACGGGGCAATGATCTTCATTTGCACAACCTGTTTATTTGTATGGGATGAATGTATGATAGTTGTGAATGTGGATTTGTGCTACAATAAATCACAATGCATTTTGTGATATAAATTATTATTTAAAAATTCTTCAACATTTGTTATGATTTTATTGACAGACTGTTGAAGAGGTTAAATGTCTTAGTGTGTACACGCATGTCTAGATAAAATGTGTGAGTGTATTTGTTTCTTTATCTGAATGAAAGAAATGAAGAATGAAGTATTTGAGTATGGTTTAAATAATGTAGTTCCTATTTCTTCATTAGTGTGTATTTTCTTCACGAAATAGTTGTAGGTTTACTGGAATTGTTTTCATCATGATGGTTTTTTCCAGCTGGGTTATTGGAAAGGTTTTATATTATTAATGACTTGAAAATGGACTTCTCATAATTTGTTTTAAAATATTCTGAAGAATATATATCAGAAACCAATCAACCTATTGAATCCTTCATCTTTTGAATCTTTACCTTCATCAGATTAGTTTTCAAATTTAGTTTATGTTAAATTATACATATCTTTCTTCCTTACCTGTTTTTAAATATTGCATGGTAATGAATGAGTTTATATTAAATACATAGTAACAGCATTTTATACGTTGTTATATTTAATACTAATCTTTCCAATGGAGTGCTTTTAAATATGTGTGCCATTTGCTTATTTCTCTTGCTATCTATATAAAATGATCAATTAACAGAGTTACACCTAAAAAGAAATATCGTGACATGTCATATCAAAATCTTTGAATGATTTTCATACATTTTTTAAAAATATCGAGTATGTCAAAGTTAAGTGAAAGTTAATGAAGAAAAAGTTCCCATTAGGATAAACATTTTTAACCATAGAAATGTGATAGGATTATGTTGCTTTGAAAGTCAGCCGTGTAGGTTAGAGGCCTATGTGTAGCATGCATTGGCTTCCTCCATCATCTGCTTCTTCCTTACTGCCTGTTAATGTTATGAAATGGAAATTCCTGTGATCAAAATGTTACAAATGGGGGATTATTTTTAATGCACTTTTTTGGTTGTATACAATTAACAATAATTTAAAATACATTGGTTGAGTGCAAGATTTAGAATTAAGCTATTGAGATATTACATTACTTGCTGGATACATTCTCTGTTGAAATTTATTTTAAAATTATCTGTAGTTTACATTGTATTTTATCTGAGAATTCCACCCTCATTTTTTAGTCTACTACTTAGTAGACTAGAATTTATGTAGTATCAAGTAGTTTCTTCTCTCTTATCGTAGGGAAATAAAAAAAATCTCTGATCTAGTGAATTTTACAGTAAAATTTAAATTGATTTTTACTCATTCTCAAGCTGTTTACTGAATTGACCCCTTTTACATGTTTCTATTATTGCAGGTTCATATAAAAATTCAATTTTTTTAGTGAAGGTAAACATTTGGTCAAGGAAACATTACACGTAATTGATAAATCTCACACACACATTTAAGTCTGTTTTAAAATGCAACAAAAAACTATGATTTCCAAATCATGAAATTATTGTGTCCATTACATTGAACATCTGGCTCCTTAGTAGGCCTTAAAGGATTTTTTTTTCTGAAGATTAATACTCCTATCTTTCATTATTGGTATTAAAATCCTTTTCTATGTAGTTTATTATAATTTCAGCCACATAAGTTGTTATTCAAAAGCATGACTTTAATCATTGTGTATCATTTTATTTCAGTAGAAAGTAAACATATAATCAACAGAATTAACATGATGTCTTAAAGTAAAGTAATTTGTTCAAGGGAACAATAATTTCTATAATGATTTAAAAAATCTTAATGTGTAAGTGGCGCATTCCAGGTTGGCTTATTATAAAATATTGCTTATAGTGAATACTTTTTCAAAATTTATTGAAATATTCAATTATGGTTTGAGTGTGGAATGTATATTGCAGTTTGAAAACAAAACAAAAGATGTGTGTAAGAATTATCCCTCCTTTTGTTGCACCAAATGTTTCATACTAACAGTTTGATTCCCTGTACTGTGTTACTGTGTTTGTGATGTTTCATTCATATCATTGCACATATTTTCTCAGATGTCAAATGTAGAACTAACAACAGTTGTGATTGTGGATTATAGTGAATGATGTGATTTTTAACAATGGAAATTATTGATACTGAGTTTTGGGATTTGGACTGTCTGTACACAAATATTCAAGAAATGCTATGAGCACTAGTGTTAATTATTTTGTATGCCCCATGCCTGATATTTTACATACAATGGATCAAGTAGAAACATTTTTTACTATGTGCAAAATAATGTCAATCAAAATATATCAGTTAGAAATTAAACCCTTTTTTGAGTAACTTATACAAATGGCTGCATTTAATGTCGCTTTATATTTAGAAATATAAATAATATTTACGGGAGTGAACTGTTCAACCTGCTGTTGTGCAGTATCTTGTTCCAAACAATATAAGACAATTTCTATCACAAATTTCAATACCACTCAATTTTTGATTTTGAATCAAGTAGGAGCAGTTTGTGAATGTCATTTCAGCCATGGAATTTAAATGTACAAATATTTCAATACCGTGTATGGTCACAAATCAAGTGCACAAAGGGGAATATAGTAGCATGTCTTGTATTCTGTATTGCATGTTCTTTCTCTGAAATATTTTATTAGATTTGCCTTGCATTACTAATTTTTGGTTTTAGCATTTGCTGAACTCCAGACAGATATGACTGACCTCACTGCAGATTTAGAATCTTCAGGCATTCCTACATTGGATCATAAAAATTACATTATGAAAGTCTTCTTCCCAGGTGTTAGTGATCATCCTATTTAAATGATCCCAAGGTAAGAAAATAAGATCTAGAGAAACATTTGTTGGAGAAGTGGGTGTCAATTAAATTTTATGGCATATCACACAAATGATTTATGTTTCAGATTAGAGTCAATGGCCCAAGAACAAACTATGATGCAGCAATGTTGCAATTTGAACAACTCATTAATAACAAATACTTTATATTGACGTTTATTGAGACTTTAGAAGCACAAAAATCTTTCAATATACGGGACAAGTAAGTTTTATTTCAGTTTTGATTATATTCTGTAATATTTTCAATTGCATTTTTCTTGAACTGTTTGAAATTTTCAGACGTGAACGTTGCATCATTACTAATGGTGGTACTAATGGGCAAAATGGAATATGCCACTGATGTGTTGTGTAGCTTACTTCTGCGCCTAATTGATAAATCTGTGTGCACCAAACATCCTCAGCTAATGTTGAGAAGAACAGAATCAGTTGTTGAAAAGATGCTGACAAACTGGATGGCACTTTGCATGTATAATTATTTAAAAGATTATGCTGGTTCATCATTGTTCTTACTTTTTAAAGCAATTAAGCATCAGATAGAGAAAGGACCAGTTGATGCTATTACACATGATGCACGATATTCTTTGTCAGAAGAACGACTGTTAAGAGAGCAGATTGAACATGGGGTAGTGGTAAGTATATGAACTTTTGGTGTATTTCTGCTTTTTGTAGCATTAGAATCTTATTGAGAAAACTTCGTTACTTATAAATTACTAAATGTGTAACACAGGAGTTTGTAACTTGTAAATTACTGAACATATCATTGCATTTCATTAGTTTACTATGGGAGAGCATTGTTTTACAGTGATTATTCACTTGTACACTGTTTAAAAAATAGTTATCCTTTTATAAGATTTATCATTTTAACAAATAATAAATAAAATACCATTGACCCTGAAATTAAAGAAAAGTGAATCAACTGAATTACAAATCACTGAAATACTTTTCAATATATTATGAATGTTTTATGGTACATGAATGTATTTGTTTCATTTTTAGAAAAAAATGGCCTCGTGAAGGATTTATAGTAAATCTTCACAAGAATTTTCCTCTAATGAGTACCTAATTTCTTCTAATGGTGCATTTTGAATGAATTCACTGACCGGGTTTAAAGCAGTATATTTTAGTATCTCCTTAAGTTGAGAAGTATTCTCAAAATGTTCAATTGTATGTACATTTGCTTAATGGACATTTATGTTGAAATTGTGGTAATTATTTTTATAAAATGATATTGAATATATGTCATAAAGCTACATAATACAAATTTGCAATTTTTATTGTATATATTTTTTATTGTTATTTATTATTTCTTTCTCCAGAAAAGAACAGCTTCATGCACAAAAATTTTGAAAGTATATTTAACAATTTTATATTGTTCGATAAAGTGCCCATTTTTAGAAAATTAATTGTAATTGTAATGTAGGAACAATAAGTTGATTAATATCAGAATATTAAACACTGAAATT
>JAHLJT010008446.1:85518249-85628585 GCA_031308135.1 Acheta domesticus | reverse complement strand
ACTCCAAAACATTTCTTGCCAATTTTTTCATTATAAACATGATTATTATATTCATCGCACATATTAAACATTATATTCTTCTGTGTGATGAAAAACTTGGGAAACTATTAAAATTCATTTTCCGTTACAATGCAAATTTGAATTAAATCTTTCTTTGAAAATGTTTTAGTTGTACAAAAATATTCATTAACTTTTTTTTTCTTATAGACAAATATCAATAAACAATAAATAGCTATAAAATTAAATATCTTTTAAGTACAAGTGAATCATTAAGAGTGTTCAATTTACAAAATTGTTTAGTGTTTAGAATATAGTTTATGATGCAAGCAGATAATCATTATTTTGTCATGTATTCTGGGCAAGAACAACATTAATTGAGAATTATTAAAGTGTAATATTAATAGAAATATTAAATATTTAAAATATTAATATTAAAGATGTCCAAAAAAAATTTGTTTTCATATTATAATTAAGTTCATATTATAATTTGTTTTCATATTATAATTCCATGAAAAGGAGCCCAGAGTTGGCAATGGAAATTTTAAACAAAGTGTCTGGGGTGAAAAAATTGCATTTCTAGGTTTGTCTTTTGTGTTACCTACTATAGGTCTTCATAACAAAATTAGTTAGAAAGCAGTTTACCACTACCTCTTATAATAATTTAATATCTGCTGTAATTGAGGCTTTGCCCTTTTGTGGGTTAATAAATAAATAAATAAATAAATAAATAAATAAATAAATAATGAGGATTATTTTAATCAATTTTACTAGTGAAAACTTTGCTTTTTTCAAACCAGTGTTTTTAATGTCAGCTTTCAGTAATGAATATCTTCTGAAGTATTGCATCTAGAAGCAGCAATATTTTTTTTCCCCTCAGTATCTTATGCCATTTTAAGAGGTGCGTGAAGTTGGCACCCCCACCTTTGTCGAAAATTCAAATGGCATACGCCAAAGTTTTGCCCAAGTTTTGCCCAAGTTTGCCCAACCAATAAAAAGTTTTGCCCAAGTCACACAACGCCAGAAATCGAAAATCAAATTTTGGACTTTAAAGTGACTAGCACCCCCACTTTGTCGAAAATTAAAATGACATACGCCAAAGTTTTGCCCAAGTTTTGCCCAAGTTTGCCCAACCTTTAAAAAGTTTTGCCCAAGTCAAATAAAGCCGCAAATCGCAAATCAAAATTTCGGACTTAAACGTCCTGGAGCACTCCCACAAAGCTATTTCCAACTTTCGAACATGCCATCGGTTTGCCCACGATGAGACCAAGTACATCGAGTCATAAAACAGTTTTGCCCAAACCACACAACGCCGGAAATAGCGAAAATCGCAAATCAAATTTTCGACTTTAAAGTGACTAGCACCCCCTCATGCGAATTTCAAAGTTTTGAACAAACCATCGTGTAGAAGAGTTTTGCCATTTTGAATCAATTTGTAAAAAAGTTTTGCCCAAGTCAAACAAAGTCGTAAATTGCAAATCAAAATTTCGGACTTAACACTCCTGAAGCTCCCCCACAAGGCAATTTCGAAATTACGAACACATCACAGTTTTGCAGACGACGAACCCAAGCAAATCGAGCCATAAAAAAGTTTTGCCCACCTCACAAAAAGTCGGAAATCGCAAATAAAATTTTCGGACTTAAACTTCCTAGAGCTCTCCCCAAAAAAAATTTCAAAATTTCGAACATACCATGGTATCGCTCACGATTGATTCAAAGTCATTGAGCCTTCAATAAGATTTGCCCAAGTCACACCACGCCAAAAATCGCGAAAATAGCAAATCATATTTTGGACTTTAAAGCGACTTGCACCCCAATTCCGAATTTCAAAGGGGTGAAGGTACCATCGTGTAGAAGAGTTTTGTACATTTACGAATCAATTTGTAAAAGGTTTTGTCCAAGTCACAGAACGCGAGAAATCGCAAATCAATATTTTGGACTTAAACCCACTGTAGCTTTCCCACAACTGTTTTTTCGAAATTTTGAACATACCACCGGTTTGCCCATCATGAGCCCATCTTCATCGAGCCATAAACAAGTTTTGCCCAAGTCACAGAAAGCCAGGAATCGCAAATCAAAATTCGGACTAAAACCTCCTATAGGTCTCCCAAACAGAAAATTCAAAATTTCGAACATGTCATCGTTTGCCCACGATCGGCCCAAGTCCATCGAGCCTTAAAAAAGTTTTGCCCAAGTCACACAACGCCAGCAATCGAAAATTAAATTTTGGACTTTAAAGTGACTAGCACCCCCACCTTTGTCGAAAATTAAAATAACATACGCCAAAGTTTTGCCCAAGTTTTGCCCAGGTTTGCCCAACCTTTTAAAAAGTTTTGCCCAAGTCACACAACGCCGGAAATCGAAAATAAATTTTGGACTTTAAAGTGACTAGCACCCCCACTTTGTCGAAAATTAAAATGACATACGCCAAAGTTTTGCCCAAGTTTTGCCCAGGTTTGCCCAACCTTTAAAAAGTTTTGCCCAAGTCACACAACGCTGGAAATCGAAAATCAAGTTTTGGACTTTAAAGTGACTAGCACCCCCACTCTGTCGAAAATTAAAATGACATACGCCAAAGTTTTGCCCAAGTATTGCCCAGGTTTGCCCAACCTTTAAAAAGTTTTGCCCAAGTCACACAACGCCGGAAATCGAAAATCAAATTTTGGACTTTAAAGCGACCAACACCCCCACTTGCGATTTTCAAGTTTTTGAACATACCATCCTGTAGAAGAGTTAACCCCATTTTTAAATCAATTTGTAAAAAGTTTTGCCCAAGTCACAGAACGCGAGAAATCGCAAATCAAGATTTTGGACTTAAACCCACTGTAGCTTTCCCACAACTGTTTTTCGAAATTTTGAACATACCACCGGTTTGCCCATCATGAGCCCATCTTCATCGAGCCATAAACAAGTTTTGCCCAAGTCACAAAAAGTCAGGAATCGCAAATCAAAATTTCGGACTAAAACCTCCTATAGGTCTCCCAAAAAGAAAATTCAAAATTTCGAACATGTCATCGTTTTGCCCACGATCGGCCCAAGTCCATCGAGCCTTAAAAAGTTTTGCCCAAGTCACACAACGCCAATCGAAAATCAAATTTTGGACTTTAAAGTGACTAGCACCCCCACTTTGTCGAAAATTAAAATAACATACGCCAAAGTTTTGCCCAAGTTTTGCCCAGGTTTGCCCAACCTTTAAAAAGTTTTGCCCAAGTCACACAACGCCGGAAATCGAAAATCAAATTTTGGACTTTAAAGTGACTAGCACCCCCACTTTGTCGAAAATTAAAATGACATACCCCAAGTTTTGCCCAAGTTTTGCCCAGGTTTGCCCAATTTAAAAAGTTTTGCCCAAGTCACACAACGCCGGAAATCGAAAATCAAATTTTGGACTTTAAAGCGACCAACACCCCCACTTGCGATTTTCAAATTTTGAACATACCATCGTGTTGAAGAGTTCACCCCATTTTTAAAATCCAATTTGTAAGATGTTTTGCCCAACGTCCAAATAAAAACCCGCAAATCGCAAATCAAAATTTCGGTCTAAAAACCTCCTGATACGTCTCCCAAACTAAAATTTCAAAATTTTCGCAACAATGTCATCGTTTTTGCCCACGATCGGCCCCCAAGTCCATCGAGCCTTAAAAAAAGATTTGCCCAACGTCACACCACCGCCAGAAATCGAAAATCAAAACTTTGGACTTTAAAGTGACTAGCACCCCCCCACTTTGTCGAAAATTAAATGACATACGCCAAAAGTTTTGCCCCAAGTTTGTGGGGTTGGGGGGGGCCCATG
This sequence comes from Acheta domesticus, assembly GCA_031308135.1. NCBI lineage: Eukaryota > Metazoa > Arthropoda > Insecta > Orthoptera > Gryllidae > Acheta > Acheta domesticus. The sequence continues at coordinate 85,624,795 of JAHLJT010008446.1, read as the reverse complement.
GTTTGCCCAACCTAAAAAGTTTTGCCCCAAGTCAAATAAAGCCGCCAATCGCAATCAAAATTTTGGACTTAAACGTCCTGGAGCTCTCCCCAAAGCTATTTCCAACTTTCGAACAAGCCATCGTTTTGCCCACGATGAGACCAAAGTGCATCGAGTCATAAAACAGTTTTGCCCAAGTCCCACAACGCGAGAAATCGCAAATCAACATTTCGGACTTAAACTTTCTGTAGCTTTCCCAAAAGTGTTTTATGAAATTTCGAACATACCACCGGTGTGCCCACCATGAGCCCATGTACATCGAGCCATAAAAATGTTTTGCCCAAGTCACAGAAAGTCAGGAATCGCAACGAAATAAGACCTGAGATTTTATCAACCGTTTTTCACTTCATTTGAGAAAAAAAATAATGCAAACATTTGGAGAAATTTGTTTGTATTTTCTGAAAATGGTGTGTGGAGTTCGAATCAAGCATCCCCATCAAATTATTTGTCTCAAAATCGCAGGTTCTGGACTCGGCCAGATCAATTGAAAAATATTCATTTTGGAGAAGTATTGCTTTCTTATTTTTGAGAATACTAATAAGTGTCCTGGCAGCAACATTTCAGGTTTACATTTATTTAATAAACGGCAAGAATAATGCATTAATTTCATGTTCAGTTTTCACTCACAGCTTCATACTGCAGCGAAGAATAGAGCCAAATCGAACCTTTTCTCCGATTGTACAGTAAGGGACGCTACACACACGAAACACCCTATAGCTTGTTTATTTATTTCTATGCCTGAAAAACTTTGATTTAGCAAAATGTAACTGATTTTACCGAAAACCATTCAGTTTCACAATATTCCCTTCAGATTATTAAGTATTATAGATAATCATTCCTATGACTGCTTTGGAAGAAGTCGTTTATGAATGAACGCTTCGGTTTGTAAATTCAAAAATTCAAATTTTCAAAATTTTCTCGAAAACGGCTCCAATTTTTTCTTTAAATTTCTTGTATGAATAGAGTAAAATACTCTTATTTACATGGCGTAGGTCCGATTTTCTCGGATAACTGAATTTTTGAAAATTGTAAAAGTTTAAAATTTTTACGGCGTCTTTCTGGAACTACAAAATTGAAGATAGAGATTTTTCCTTCAAATACAATTTGTTCTTCATAGTGAGTTCTTTCTTTAAGGTCATGTAAATGTTCTTTAAAATTTTAGTATTTTTCGCGCAATATTGAATGCAACATGTGCAATTTTAAAAAATTACAAAACCAAGATTTTCTCAAAAACTGCTCCAAATTTTTTCTTTAAACTTTTGGTAAGGATAATGGTAAATGTACTCTATCAGATGACATAAAAGCCATATTGTTGTATCGGTTGTTTTTTTCAAAAATTACGAAAATGTAAATTGTTTCACATGTTTCTCACGTCGATAATATTTACGTTAGAGGCGATTTGTTCACATTATTATACTTATGAGTACATGTGCTTTAAATAATGTCAAGGAAAGTTTCTCGAAAACACAACCTTTTTCAGTGAAAAGTAGCTCAAAATTTCGCATTTTCAGAAACGCTCAAACGCCATTTTCTCATATATGGCTGCAAATTGTTTCTTGAAACTTTTGTAACGGATAGTGCGAATTACACTCTTTAGTATAGCGTAAAGTTTATTTTGAGTTATTTTTTGTTTTTTCAAAAATTACATAATTGTAATTTTTTTGAAAGATCTCTCACATCTTTAATATGCACATTACTAGCAATTTGTAAACATTATTATATTTGTTAGTGTAAGTGCTTCAAATAACTTCAAATAAAGTATTTTGAAAACTCAAACATATTCTGTAAAAATGAGCTTCAAATTTCGCATTTTTAGGAGCGCTAAAACGCCATTTTCTCTTAAACGGTACATAATTTTTAAAAGAAAATTGCCATTTAGGACTAGGTTTTTGTGTTCTTTAATATTCTAAAATTAATATTTCCGTTCTACCAATAGGAAACCGAAAAATTAAGAAAATGACAAACAAATGTACTTTTGGTGGTAATAGATCATAGCTGGCAAGAAAGGGTTTTGTGGCAATTCCGAATATCTAAGACCCAAGGAAATAGAAAACTAATACGGGAAAGTCTGTGCCATTCTGTAGCAGCACTAGTTTACTTCAACAGTACTTTTTACTGCTATTGTTTAAAAGATGAATGCAGTTACGCGTACAGAAGTCATTATACGTGTAATATAATGTAGTAATGGGCACAACCAAGTAAAACCAGTTGGAAAATTAATTACTTATTTTTTATAATTTATTTCCCTAAACAATTGTTTGTCCTTCTTATAATATGTTTCTTCTTATGATACGTTCTTATGAGAGGGTATGTTGTGCCTTTTACCAACATGTACTGTTGTACCCTTGGCCATTCAAAAGTACAACTGATCTCACGGTGACTCGCCTTCAGGTTATATATTGATTATTTTTTATTATTTTAGAAATTTGTAGAAGATATCTAGAAGCCAAGGTGATTTCATTCTCACAAAAACTGTGCAGTAAAAAACTGTTAAACATATTGCAGAGGTTTTTGGAGTTAAAATGGGAAGTATTTTTTAGGAAAAAATTTAAAGAAATTAAATACCACGAGCGAAAGGTTTGTCATGGTAAATGACAATGTATGGTATAGATAAAGACGATATAGTGTTCAATTTTCCAAATCCATCTCAGGCAGGTGTATCAGTTCGTCTGCAACACCATTTGGTATTTAGTGTCGATATATCTCACTACAATGTTAATTAGCTGATTATTTATTGTATAATACGCAATTAGGCTTTTGTTTCTTATATGTAGGGTATAATTTGTTTCAGTTATAATTTAGATAATTTAATTATTTTAATTAGCTTCAGATAGGCAAGGTTTGCATTATAATGTGCTTTGTTCTGTTTAGTCCTTTTTTACAGTTTCTGTAATTTTTATTGCTGGGGTGCACACACATGCATTTTACATTGTGAAAAATTATTTTATATAATAAAATAATTTTTTTCTTTCCAAAATTAATTTCAGCCATGTTTAACCCTTGAGCGGGCGCGCGCAAAAGTTTCTCACCAGCAGGCGCATGTCGTAAATGTTACGACATTCGTTGACTCTAGAATAAAATCAAGAAATTGTAGAACTACGCAATCTTATCTCGCTGTGTAATATCTTTGAATGATATAGAACATATATTCTATAGATTACATATGTTATTTAAGGATTAAAGAGACACAATGAAAATATAGAAACAATGAAAAATAAATGAAAGCTCTTGTTCCGATGCACTATCATGCTGATGTTGTTCTATATTGTCAACACTCAGGTCACTATCTCTATCCAATTCATGATCATGTTGATCATCCGACAGTTCTTAATGAATACGCTGAATTTCAGTCACATAAATACTTTCCCTGGACATTTTTCACAAAATTTGACAACTTTATGACACCAGCAGGCGCGCAAAGTAAAATTTACGACACTACACTTTACATCGAACAAAGCGTTACAGAAACTTAATCTCGCGTGCAAACTAAACAGTGGCTGAAGATAAAGCATTTAAAGAAAATAAATTGAAGCTGTTTTGAAGAAATTTAGAAAATATCCATGGAGCATCAAGTAAAGTATACCACAACTTTTGAAGAATGCTTTTCAAAATCGCAAAGCTTCGAGTTCAGCCAGATTGATCGGGGAATCTCCATTTCGGAAAAAATCGAACCTATGGCTTAGGCGCTAGTGGTGTTCACGGGGGCACGAACAGACAGGGAAGGACAGGCGGACTTTTTGCCGTCAATTGGTTTTTCGGTGTCAAGAACTCACAAAAAATGGATTCTGGCTATGTTAGAGTTGTTTGCTATATGTAGCAACTGGATATACAAACGGCTCCTGAACAGTATAATTGAAATATGACTTACAAATTAATATTCTACTGGGGTATAATCTGGTTTTTATGAGTTAATTTTCGGTGAAAAACTTGTAGGCGTTTAAGGGAACGACGTATGAGCGTTTTCTGAAAACGCAAAAGTTTTAGTTAATTATCCCATTAAAGTCTTGAGTTCCCAAGGCACTTCATAGAGAATCATTTGAAGTTCCTGTACTTGCTAATAAAATCATCTATAAAAAACGACCTTATTGTGTGTGTATGTGTATATATATATATATATATTATATATATATATATTATATATATTTGTCATCTTTATACATACAAGGTGCGATAGTGTGCCCATGAACACTGTTCAAAGGGTTGGTTCACTCGGTAACTTAGTGATCAGCGCAACTGAGCTTAAACCAGAAGACCCGGGTTCGAATCCCGGTCGGGCCGACCAATTCTTTGAACAAATTTAATTATTAGTCCTTATTGTAAATATTAACTACATGTGAGATTTTCGTTAAATATTACATTTGTCCAAATGCTGATTAAACAAAATAAAACATGAAAATGACATATCATTTTATTAAGAAGATCATCCCAGAGGATCAATGTGAAGTACCATCAAAATACAATTAATTAATTTAAAAATTGGATGGATTCTCGTCGGACCAAATTGACTTTTGAGTATTTATTTCGGAAAAATCCGACGAATTCTTTAGGTTAGTGTTGTTCACTGACGAAGGGACGTACAATAACCCTGGCAGAGTGATGGACGGAAAAATGATTTCAATAAAGCGACATTAACGGGATCAGGAGACTCCGAAACATGTTGTTCTGTAGGAATTTGAAAATATATTTTCTCCGGCATCACATAACTTCTTCTAATTATGTATATTGCTAATTTTGAACGCATTAAGACGTCTATACTATTTGCTTTACATCGTATACATAAGTAAATGTGCAAGAAAGTAAACGAAAAACGATGGAAATGATTACAAATATTTTATTATCAATTTATTTCTTATTTTATTATTAATTACTGGCGGGTCCTGGTATTGAAAAAATGGATGAATCTTGTTTTTAATTATAGTAATTTACTGGCTACAACTTGTTATAATGTCAGAATCCATATTTTGTTGTTCCTTGATACCAAAAAAACCAATATCGCGAAAACTTTCCGTACGCGTCCGCTGTCTATCCGTCCATCTGCCCGACCATCCATCTTTCCGTCCGTCGGACCGTCTATCGCACCATCTAGTGGTCCGTCTGTCCATCCGTCGGTCAGTCCGTCCATATACAGAGGTGAGTCACGTAACTTTAGCACCTCCTCTAACTTTTGAATGGTTGAAGATATTGCAATGCAGTTTTCACGGAAGTGAATGAGGGAATGGGGCTAATTGATATGTGTATTGATTTCTCTTTTATCACTTGTATTTTACGAGATATTCGAGGTAACTTTGTTTTTTCAAATGGGACTATACATATTTTTTCAGTCTATCATGACAAGCGTAAAAAGACAAATCCAAAGATATAAATATTGTCATATGTTAGATAAGCATTTTTTTGAGTAATTGTGATTTTTTGCGACTAGTGTTTAACGGATATTTTCATTGTAACTTTCAGCCCCACAAGGTCACGCAGCGCTCCCCCAGCAAACGCGGGGTCGGGGAAGGGAAGGGATTTTAGTACTTGAGGATACGAAAATATTCACAAAAACTGTTGCTTTTTTTCTGAACTCTCCTTTCCATCCTGATCCATTTTCAGATAGTTTGTGTTTCTTAGGGATTGAAAATACGGATTTGTCTTAAGTAGTATTTATTGAAATAAGAGTATTTCTATCCCTAAGTTATTATTATATTCTTATTAACATTGAAAACTGTTTGCTCAAATATGCAATATTTTTGTACAGTTTTAATTATTTATTCTTATTGTGCTTTGTTTCAAGATCCCATTAATATTTACCTTACGAAACCCCATTAAATGGAGTTGAAGTTATAAACAATTTTATTTCGATACAAACTTATGACAAATCCTTATTTTCCATCCTTTAATTAGAAAGACGAAAATCTGAAAATGCGGAAGAATGGAAAGCACAGTTCAGGAAAAAACTGCAATGGTTTTGTGAATATTTGGAATACTATGTTTCGTATTTTCAAATAAGATTCCTTTCCCCGGGCGCACGTGTGCTGGTGGAGCGCTGTGTGACCTTGTGTGGTGGACTATTCAAAATGTCCGTTAAAACCCAGTCGCAAAAATCAAAATTAATCAAAAAAAATGCTTATCTAACATATGACAATATGTACATCATTGGATTTGTCTTTTTACGCTCGTCATGGTAGACTGAAAAAATATGTATAGTTCCATTTGAAAAAACAAAGTTACCTAAAAAATCTCGTAAAATACAAGTGATAAAATAGAAATTAATGCACGTATCAATTAGCCCCTTTCCCTCATGCACTTCTGTGAAAACTGCATTGCAATAACGTCAACCGTTCAAAAGTTACAGGAGGTGCTAAAGTTACGTGACTCACCCTGTATATGTAGTACGTCTGTGTAGTACGCTAGCACTTAAACCGATCAGATGGTTTTCTCCAAAATTGTTAGTCACGGAATTCGGGAGTCTCTGATATCCAATGGATATTTTGAGTAATCGTTGTACTGTCAATAAAGCCGCGACATATCAACTTATCTTGAAAAATAATTCCAAATTTTCTGTTTAAAATTTCTCCTATAATAGAGTACATATTTTTTTGCGTCGTCCTGCAAATACATTTTTTTTCATTTTTCAAAACAACAATCAACATGAAGTTTCCGCTTAATAAAATATGTTCCTTTAAAATTGGGTAAATTTCGGCAAGATTTGGTTAAAAGATGGTGTGTTCAAAATGTCGAAATTATTGGGGCAAAGCTAAAGGAAGTTAGATACTGAAAGTTTGATTTCCGATTTCCGGCTTTTGTGACGTGGGCAAATAGTTTTTCTAGCTCAATAAACTTTGTTTCATCGTGGGCAAAACGATGCTACGTCCCAAATTTCGAAAAACACTTGTGGGAGAGCTACAGAAAGTTTAAGTCAAAAATTTTGATTTGCTATTTGCGGCTTTATTTGACTTGAGCAAAACTTTTTAAAGGTTGGGCAAACTTGGGCAAAACATGAGCAAAACTTTGGCGTACGTCATTTGCATTTCCGACAATGTGGGGGTGCTAGTCAATTTAAAGTCCAACATTTGATTTTGGATTTCCGGCGTTGTCTGACTTGGGCAAAACTTTTTTAAGGCTCGATGAACTTGGGCTGATCATGGACAAAACGATGACATGTTCGAAATTTTGAAATTTTAGTTCGGGAGACGTACAGGAGGTTTTAGACCGAAATTTTGATTTGCGATTTGCGGTTTTATTTGACTCGTGCAAAACTTTTTACAAATTGATTTAAAAATGGGGTAAACTCTTCTACAGGATGGTATGTTCAAAACCTTGAAAATCGCAAGTGGGGGTGTTGGTCGCTTTAAAGTCCAAAATTTGATTTTCGATTTCCGGCGTTGTGTGACTTGGGCAAAACTTTTTAAAGGTTGGGCAAACTTGGGCAAAACTTGGGCAAAACTTTGGCGTATGTCATTTGAATTTTCGACAAAGTGGGGGTGCCAACTTCACGCACCTTCTGAGAGTTGACTCGCAGTCCATAATGACCTTCACTTCAAAAGAGCTGGCCCTGTGTTTGACTCCCCACATGTTAAACTATTTCTAATGGCTATTCAACAGAATGTAAATGTTGTACGTTTGTTATTAAATTTACAATTACACAAATAAATTGGGTACCTCGCAATTATAAATTTGAGTCATGATTTTATGGAACAAAACAACAAATATTTGCTTTAACCCATCTGAGCAGTGGCATCAACTGGTCCCTGTATAATAGTAGTTTCCAAATAATACTCAGCGTACGCGTCGGCAATGGACAATGCGCTCCATTTCAGGAGCCCCAACCTATTGTGATCGTCAATTGTCACAGTATGATTTTCAAGTTGAAATTCGCAACACCGGAACGGTGCCAATACGCACTACGCATGTTAGAACGGCGAAGTTCTAACGTGCATACCTACCTCGTATTGGCACCGTCCTGGCATGGTGCCCCGAAGACAAAGACATTCGTAATGGGTCGTGTGAAGACGTCGGCCAGAGGAACATGTCTACCTCCAAGGTAAATAAGATATAAAGTGCATCATTTAGAGCAGGCCTTCTGAACTCAGTTGCTCGGCGAACGGTAACGAGCCCAGAAATTCGCTCGTTGTTGAGTTGTGTTGAATCGTGGAGCGAGTGAGGATGTCTTCCTCGGTGCAGGGAATGATGTCACTCAGCGGAGGGGAAATTTCCTTTAAAAATGGGTTGTCAATACTCGAAATTACTATTTCATCTTTACCGTCGCGCGAAATTGCATGGACTGTACACACCTTGCTGAAATTGTACACGCCTGCTAATAACTTGTGATTAAAGTAAAGCCTCTAGATACAGAGATTTCAGCTTAAGATGTCCTTATTTGCGAAACAGTGAACTTAGGGGCTCTTTTTAGAGTATTTCACTGGTCTAGTCTCGACCAGTGAGCCTTAATTTAACGAGCTATAATTTTGAGATCTTTGATCTCGACAATACTAGTCACAGAGGGCAAAGTTCAATTACGGTATGAAACTCGTATTGCATTTTTCAAATTCGTAGAGAAAGTATAGACTTCTACTCGCGCATAATGATTATAACTCACTCATAGAAATTACGACGTAGGAGTGATCCTACGTCGCTCGTATCGTTATTATCGCCTCGTCAATAATATTCATTATTATACGCTCTTTGAAGAAAATACTGTTAATTCACTATTGTACATTCACAGCTCCATGACGTGGTCTAGAGTCCTGCATGAGACGATTCTGCTCGAGCATCGCGGCAGTTCGCAGAAAATCCGCTAGACGTCAGGTCAGTAGGACTGAGTTTTGCTCGGCCGCGATCCACCGAGCGAAATTCGCTCGGCCTTCAACGCCGAGCACCCGATGCTCGGTACGAGAGGAACGACTCGGGCTAGTATTGCGTAGGAAGGCAAGGGGCAGTGGACCACAATGAGGCGATGTGTATATACGAGCTAAAATAACGATCATAGCTGTATGAGCTAAAATAAGGTGATGTGGGCATGGAAATCGGAACAGTTTATGCTTATGCATGGAAATATTAAGCTTCAAATAATAATAATAATAATAATAATAATAATAATAATAATAATAATAAATACAGTTATTGAAACGTTTTTTTGTTTTATTATTCTGGTTAAAGTATCATAATAACGTGCTGTACTCAAACAAAAGGGTAAAATATCGTTCTGGTATCACCTAATTATTAGAAACGTTTCTAAATTAAATTAATATAATACATTATTCAACAAATTTGTTCAAGTTAATTCCAGTGCGAACCCTAAAATTCCACTACAGATTGCAAACAGAATTAAGTTTGATTACTGAGGATAATAATAATAATAATAATAATAATAATAATAATAATAATAATAATAATCATATTTTTTCCACTTTACTTTTCACTGTTTCTCGTTGTCCAGTATTTCAAAATCAAAAGAGTGTTGCCGATAAAAGAAGTGAAGTTTGCAAAACCATGTAATGTTTTTTCTGGGTTTCCCGTGGAAAAATGACGTTCGTTTACAAACTTCTGAAATCTAAAGAAAGTGCGATTTCACAATGTGTGAAGCCTCTTCCTCTTATCCTTATTCTTTTTATCCTTCTTTGTTCTCCTTTTTAGATTTTTTCATGTGTGTTGGGGCGCCATCTCCAGGCGAATGTTGGCTTTTATAATTCTCTTAATTTGCTTTTGATGCCAAGGCACACTGTAAACGCCACCAATCACATTGCACTCCCTGACTCCGCCACCATGGCCGCCGCCGCCGTGGGCCCGTGAACAGCCCACCGCGAGCGAGCACAGGATGCTCGAGGACACGGTACTTGAGGCTGAAATGCTCGAGCGAGCAAATGGCACGCCTTGCAGATCAGAGATCTGCAAGTGTGGATCCATTTCTCCCTTTAAATGCTTTCTGAATGAAGGTCTTTGCAGGGAAATATGCTTATAGATGTTTGTGGTTAATTTGATGCTTTTAAAATTGTAAGTGGATTTCATAATCTTCGTAATTAAAATGGTAACATTGAGTACATTAATCACTCAGTATGTATATTTAAGATTTTTTGTATTGTTTCTAGACATTAAATAATTATACTAGTTAATACTTTTAATTGCAGTAAGCATGTAGGTCTCTCTGGGACCAAAAAAGGCATTTTGAGAGTGTCCTAATGTCCCTTTGAGAGTGTCGTAATAATTTTCTATACATAAATTATTAAAAATCTTTTGAATCCATTGTTGTATGTGGAGATTTTAACATTGATTTTCTGGTCGAATCTTGCGAGAAAGAGCAGTTTCTTAACTTAATTAATTCCTTCAATTTAGATATTACAATAAAAGTACCTACACGGATCACAGTAAATTCAAAGAAGGCAATCGATCAAATTATAATTAACAAAACCACTACTCGACATGAAATTGAAACAAAAGATCAAGGATACAGTGACCACGATGCACAAATTCTTACCATTATACGAAATGCGAACAATGACACCATAAATAATACACGTATGAGTAGAGTGTTTTCTAAAAGTAAAATAAAATTATTCATTGATTACTTGCTGCAGGAGTCATGAGACGCGGTTTATAATACTATTGATACAAACGATAAATATTATTCTTTTTTTTCAACGCTTTCATTTCATTTTAACACTTGCTTTCCTCTTCAGAAAAGAAAATTCAATATTTCACGCAAAAACAATTCTTGGATAACACAAGGGATTAGAACATCTTGTAAAAACAAACGAGTTCTTTCTTTCATTTCTAAGCATCATAACGTATCTCAAGATTTCCTCCTGTACTTTAAAAAATACAAATCATTGTTAAGAAAAGTCATAAGGCAGGCTAAAATCATGAAACATGATCAGGATATTTGAACTCAAATAACAAAACAAAATCAATGTGGGATATAGTAAAAAATGCGACCAAATCAACTAGAAACCTTGTAGAGAATGTTGTTTTAAAAGATAACGATAGAGATGTGAACGATCCGGCAACAGTGGCTAGTCTCTTTAACCAATACTTTTCGAGAATTGCTGTCGATCTCACTAAGGGTTTTCAGCCACAAAATTCAACATCTAACGTTTCCCTAAAAATCTTAGACACTATGTTCGTTTCCAAAACCTCTTCCTATGAAATTCTCAAAATAATCGGTAAATTAAAAAATAAATATTCGGCCGGTTTAGATGAATTTCCGGATTGTTTGTTAAAGACGTGCGCGCCAGCCATTATACACCCGTTAACTCACATATTTAATGCATCCTTATGCACCGGAATTTTTCCAGATATTTTTAAAACAGCTAAGATTAAGCCGCTCTTCAAAAAAGGCAACAAAAATGAAGTTCAAAATTATCGGCCAATTTCTCTTTTGTCAGTTTTTTCAAAAATATTAGAGAGACTTTTTTATGTGCGAATGGAAACTTTTCTCAATAAACACGACGCGTTTTCAAATTGCCAACATGGATTCCGGAAATCAAAATCTACGGAAACAGCCATTTTTTCTTTTCTTAAGGATGTTGCCTCATCATTGGATCAAAACGAAGCAACTATTGGAATATTTTTAGATCTTTCAAAAGCTTTTGACGTCATTGATCATAACATTTTACTTTCAAAATTACCTTCGTATGGAATCCGTGGTATTGCTCTAGATTGGCTATGTTCGTACCTTAAACAACGATCTCAGAGAGTAGAAATACCTTACTGGAATGATGGAACTTTATGTACACACCTTCCCGGTTCTTTGCCAATTGCACGTGGAGTCCCGCAAGGATCAATTTTAGGCCCTATTCTCTTCCTATTATACGTAAATGACATGCCCTTAGCGATTCGGAACGGAAGAACAGTTCTCTTTGCGGATGATACAAATATTCTTTGCAACAAAGAAACCGTAAATAGTACAATATCAGACGTTTCAAATTGGTTCCGTAATAACAAATTAAAAGTAAATGAAAATAAAACTGTTTCAATGCAGTTTTCCATATAAAATAAAATATTCTGTACTCCATTAAAAATGAACGGTGTGCCATTGACTGATGTTAATGTAGCAAAATTTTTAGGTGTATCAATTCAGTCAAACCTCAAATGGAATGCCCACTTAAATGAATTGAACACAAAATTAAGTTCATTATGCTACGCGTTTAGAATTCTTTCAAATTCCGTCAGCCTTCATATAGCTCGTTGTGTATATTTTGCCAATGTTCACTCCCGCCTGAGATATGGCATAATATTTTGGGGAAACACATCTTATAGTTCACAGACTTTCAGATTACAAAAAAGAATTGTACGAATAATAAGCAAATCCAACCCACGTGATTCTTGTAAGTCACTCTTTATTAATCTAGGAATTTTACCATTACCTTGTCTCCTGATTTACGAATCAGTAGTTTTTGTCAAAAATGACTTACTTAAGGACGGGAATATATTTTCAGCAAACGCCGATGTCTATAAGTATAACACACGACGTAGTAATCATATTCACCAGGTGGCAGTATCAACAGCTCACTACAAAAAATTCACATACAATTCATGTACATTACTCTACAACACTTTGCCAGAAGACATTAAACGATTAAATTCAATAGAAAAGTTTAAATCCCAAGTAAAATCTTTTCTGCTGCATAACTGTTTCTATACAATTCGAGACTATACCGAGCCTCAAAAAGTAAAGTAGCATTAATTTTAACAATGATAGTTAATGTAATTATTTATCATTTGGACTGTATAATTCTAAAGAACCTGTAACAAGTATTGTACCACAGTTTCTGGGTTGATGGCCCCCATCTCGATCAGGTTTTTCGTCCAGTTTCCCTGATCCTTGAGCAAATGCTGAGATGGTCCCTTGTTTTGCTTCTGGACATAAATGTAACTTCATTATTTGTGCACATCTTCTGAATTTCAGTGGGAAATATAGTTATTCAAATTATCGTTTTTCATATTATCGCGGCAAAAAGTATTATTCTTTCATGAAGAACATGAGGGTTCAGGGCAGGAATTTATAGCTAATTTACCTTTGAAAATATATTTTACTACTATTTTACTATGAGACCACAGAATTATGAAATGTGCACAAAATTCACTTCTCCCCATAGCTCGTCATACGCAGTTTTTAACTGTTTTTGACGTAAATAAATAAATAAATAATTGATTATACTCTATTTGAGCCAGAGATGCACGCTAGGGGGTGGACCGGGAGAGGTGGCTCAGGGCATCAGCCAATGTCACTGCTGTGCCTCTGACCTGGAGGTCCTAGGTTCGAGTGCCGACGGTGGCAGACTTTTGACACTAGCTTAATAGCTAGGTAGAATTCATCGGCTGTCTAGCGGTCAGCTAATAGATCGGTAGTTTTTTCGAGGTTTCTCTTGTCAACCCCAGGCGAACGCCGCCGAAAAAATCATATACTTCATTTACGCGGCTAATGACATTAGTAGTTGACGCGCCCGGAATCATCAATCAATCCAAGGAGTGGACTCGTTGGGCTTCACCCCCTAGGAAGCCAGTGATTTATATTAAAAAATATATGTCAGTAGTGTGTTAGCGCCTGTCATTCTCTAGTATTTTATTGTCATTTATACAAGAAACTTGTGATGAGATTGCGAGACACGAGAGAAATTATCAATGACACAAATACGCATATTCCATAGACCTAACTTAAGTATTTAAACAAAAAAAGGTTTGGTTGTAGTGATAACATACATATTACAACTTACACTTATAATTGTCCTCAGATTGGACTGTAATTCTCTTCCTAAGAGATCTGATCACGATAGCCAATATTAATTTCGTTCGTTTAGTTCAGTACCAGATTCTGAAAGACATGAGAATACCTGTCGACACAACGCCATTTGACCGAGAATTGAGGTCTTTGAACATGAAGTTCAATTTAAATGTTTCTCAGAGGCATCATTTAAGCTTGAGTTTCTACATGCCGTTCATCCATTCCGCAGGAAGGAAAATTCTTTTGAGGTGATTTTGCATGATATAAACAACGGATACTGATTTAGTGTTACAAAACTACGTGTTGGAACGTGATGACTTTGCCTGAAGATAATCAAAGAGGCGCGTGAATCGATTGAACGTAATTTTTTAAGTAAATTAATCTTGAAAGCTATGTTGAACATATGTAAAAGTTGTACAATATTGAAGCAGATAAAGTTGGAAATGTAAATGAAATATTATCACTTTATGCTTTGAGATGTGATCTTTTTCCACTGTAAAACAAGAAACAACAGTTACCAAACAGAAGACGTTTATCTGTTTACCTTCAAAACCTTTTTGACTATGACGAATGACAGTTAATGTTAAAGCAGTTTGCTTGAAATTACAAAACTTTTGCGTTAATTTGAATATCAAACATGGAAAATTAAATGTCGTGAACCGAGCTACGACAAATATTTTGATTGATGGCGTTACTTTTTGAAGCACAAACGGGAATCGTTGAGTAATTCTTCTGAAAGTGTGCAGTTAGATCCCACTCACCTTACACTCTTATTATCTTTCAGTGGTATAATTAATCGAGATTTAAATAAGTATGTTTAGTATGCTAAAAAGCACTCTAAATAATTTATTATTAAAACATAATTTGTGAATAATACCAACGAATGCTAATTTGAAGAAGCTACTTTGAATTTATGCGAAAGTGAATAAGTTGTGGTTTCAGACGAGTAGAACACGCCTATTAGTGAATTCCTCAGAATCTTTATTTTATCTCGCAACCCACATCTGGCCGCAACCCACACGCTCTTTTTTTTGGCAATTTGTCAACCGTGTGAAGTACCTTTGGCATCCCTTTCAATTTTAACTACCCTCTGGCAGTCGCGTGCACTAAGGTTTCGGGTGGGAAAATGCGTCTCTTTGGGCCGGAAGAAGGGTTGTGTCCTTGGACAGCCTTTCTTTCTCGTTTCTTTCATCCTCGTAAGAACACGTTTAGGAAAAAAGAATCGCCAAAGTAGTCATTTATGGATTTATAGTATTTTTACTAATTATTTTCAATAATTATTAATTTATTTCTTACTGGCTGAGTTCAGCTCGGAGCCAGCATTACTGCTGTCTCAGCAGAGACTCTGAGCGGAAGGTACTAGGGGTTGAATCGCGGTGATGGCAGGATTTTCGACACTAGCTAGATACCTAGGTCAATTCAGTCGCTCTATGCAGGAGAATTCTATTAGCCGGCTATTCTGATCGGTACTTTTCCGTGGTTTCTCCAAACAATACCAGGAGAATGCCGGAGTAGAACCCCAACAGGAGAAATACCTTCCTCTTTCTTGTTTCCTCCCTTACTTACACACACACTTACATGCACTACACTACCATACATGTCGGCTGCTTAGAGCTTGTCGCAGACGTGGCGGTGTCTCGCTGGGTGAGATACTTGGAGCGGGAAATGCCAAATAACTCAATGCGTAGTTTGGCGCCAGTTCTCACCATCCAGTCGAGGAGGAACAGTGCCTCCTCAGAAAAAACTGCACTAACGGGACACTACACTAACTACGAAATATGTATTAATTTTTAAGATTTTCTTAAATGTGGGAATTGAGGGTATCTAACAATATTGATAATTATTGTTATTTGATTTAAATAATGAAGTACTTGGTGATGTTTCACGAGATATCTTTCTGATTTCTTTCTGAGCCAGCTTTCATTAAAAATAAGTTATGGTTTCGTTGCGAAATCAATAAATCATTATTTCCTCCCCAACTTCAATATCATAGTTTTGTTTCTAGATCATACTGGATAGAATCGCAAAGAGAAATGTTTTTGTGGTATTTACGTCGTTAAACACGCAATTAGCTCCTTAAGAACCAACCATCTAAACAACGCTTTAGGGGTGCGTCCATGGCAACTGCCGCTATAATGCTCGAGAGTCCATTAAAATATTTGGCGGACTCTCGGTTTTAGATTTTACCAGTGTCTATAAATCTTTGGATAAATATGTCCCTTTTATCCCTCTTGGCCCTTGTCCTTCCTGTCCCATTTCGTCAATTTTGTCCTCCATGTCCCATTGATCTCACTTGCCCCATTTATCTCTCTTTTCAGTTTGCTTCTTGTCCCGTTTTGTCCCGATCTTCATCTAATCCCATTTTGAAACCTTGCCGCATTTTGTCACCTTGTTGCATTTGTCCCCTAATCCCATTATGTCCCCTAGTCCCGTTTTGTCCCATAGTCCCATTTGTCTCATTTTGTCCCCTTGTCACATTTTGTTTTCTAGTTTCATTTCCCCCTGGTCCCATTTTCTTTTAGTCCCATTTTGTCCCCTGGTTCCATTCTCTCCCCTAGTCCCAATTTGTCCTCTAGCCCAATTTTGGCTCTGGTCCCATTCTGTCCCCTAGTCCTGTTTTATTCCCTAGTCTAATTCTCTCCCCTAGTCCCATTTTGTCCCATAGTACCGTTTTGTCCCATAGTCCCGTTTTGTTCCATAGACCCGTTTTGTCTCATAGTCTCGTTTTGTTCCATAGTCCAATTTTGTTCCCTTGTCACATTTGTTGCCTTGTCTCTTTCTGTCACATTTTCCCATTTTGTCACCTTGTCCCATTTTATCCCCTTGTCCCACTTTGTAGCCTTGTTCCATTTTGTCACATTTTCTCATTTTGTCACCTGGTCCCATTTGTCTCCTCCCTTTTCTCACTTTGTCCCATTTTATACCTTTCCCATTTTGTCTCCTTGTCCCATAGTCCCGTTTTCCCATAGTCCCAAAGTCCCCCGTCCCATAGTCCACGATTTTCTCCTGGACTCATTTTGTTCCCTTGTCTCATTTTGTCTCCGTGTCGCGTTTTGTCCTCTTGTCTCATTTTGTTCCCTTATCTCATTTGCCACT
Organism: Acheta domesticus; assembly: GCA_031308135.1. Lineage (NCBI taxonomy): Eukaryota > Metazoa > Arthropoda > Insecta > Orthoptera > Gryllidae > Acheta > Acheta domesticus. Next base: position 85,607,961 of record JAHLJT010008446.1, on the reverse strand, counting down.
CCAATTTTGTCCCATTGTCCCCTTGCCCCACTTTGTCCCGTTGTCCCGTTTGTCCCCATTTCCCCACTTTATCTCATTGCCCCACTTTGTTTCATTTTCCCACGTTGTCCCCTAGACCCACTTTGTCCCCTTGTCTCATTTGTCCCCTTGACCCATTTATCCCCTTCATTCATTTACCTCCTTGACCCATTTATCCCCTCGTTCCATTTTGTCGCCTTGCCCTCTTCCTCCTCATTTTCCCACTTTGTCACACTTGTCTCCTTTTGTCCTTTTGGTCCTTCAGCGCACTACGATTGTTATATAAAATAGAACGATAAACCTTCACCAACAACTCTTGCTACAGAACATCGAAAGTAATCGCAATTCTTAACTCATGAAAGTAAGTCCCTCATAAAAGTATTTACTTGTAGTAAATATTTGAAAAATGATTTCGATCCAAAATAAATTTGTAATTAGTTCATACCCTACTTCAGCGTAAAAGACAGGGTTTTTAGATTGTTTTTAAATGTATTATTTATGCTTCATACTTGAAAAATTAAAACATATCATACTATTTTTGACCAGTTTTAGGCATAAGTTCAGAAATATATTATCCTAAACAAATTTTCGAAATTTTGTGAAGTAGCATTCTGGTATTTGCCTATTGTTTCAACTTCACATTGCCACTATTATATGCATTTTATGTCCACAGCAAAAGGATTTCAAGAAGTTCAGTATTACTATACATGGTCTTAAAAAGCACTTACCCTATTACATTCCATTTATTTTTATTCGCGCCGACTTGTGTGTTTGCGCTAGAGCCGGACGAAAACGCACTCAGTTCCGTTCGTTCTCGGCGGCGATACCAGGTGCGCCGATACTGTGTCCGAGAATGCCAGTTCCGGAACTACCATTATCGAGAACGAATGATACCGAAACTTGGCCTGTTATCGGTGTGCGCCGACCGCGTCGAATAAATGCTGGAGGCGTCATCGGAACTCTCGCCACCGTTTAATATAGCTCGAGCTCGAGGCAGTCTGGCGGTATGTCTTGTTGAATAAGGCAAAAATATTTTCGCGATTTGCGAGATGTCTACATTGACTAATGCACAAGCAATCTAGCGGCACCTGTAATTCTTGTAGATAGCCTTCGGCTTCTGACATGTATATAATAAAAATAATGAAAAAATGACGAATATTTATTTCGCCTACTTTCACGTGTAAATATATTTTAAGGCATATTTAACTTTCTGAGCTTTTTTCCTGAAATGTATTTCTGTTTTCTTCTAGTTTGGTTAAAATGTATGTTTAAATTATTTCCACTTTCACTAATCCCAGCCGTTTGGTTCCGAACATCTATTTTTATCTAGATCTAGACCGAGGATGTCATTTGTTTTTGAATTTAACATTCTGTATCTTTAGATATCACAAGCCCCCTTTCCGCTTAATTCTTTACACAAAGAAAAGATGCGGATTATCATAGGTGACCGATGGGTCATAGGCGATCGCTGGGCTCAGATTCTCCATGCAAACATCACTCGCGTCTCAGGGGACAAGTCGATAATCCCGACTTCTGACGTTGATATCTCACCGTCCACATATTCTTCCAGAAAGGTAAAGGAAATGGAAGGAAGGTTCAGTTACTTGAAAGAATTACGCGTTAGGTCTCTTTTGTTTGCAAGTGATAGAATTAAAGTCAATTAAAATATTTATTTTTATTATTTCTATGCTTATACTAAATTACAGCATTTTTCTATGGTGCAAAAATGTTATAAATTTATTAATTTTCCTTAATTTTATATGGTGTATAAATGTAGTATATTATATTTAATTATGTATTTCGAATTTCTAAACAATCTACCCGAGTTAAATAGGCTGATTTGCAGTGGGCACCATTGTTTGGCCGCCATTGTTTCATCCAATTCACAGGCCATGGCAGCTTACATCAACTGTTACACAATAAATTGTGCCCATTGACGAAAGGACGTTTTCATGCAAGGAATAACAGTACCCATCTCAACTTTAGTTCCCATATGCGTTTTTATTATGTAATGATGAAATTAATACCTAATGTTAATTGGGTTTAATAAACAGGGCTACATTAGACAGGCCTTACATTAGAATTACAGGCCTTACATTAGAATTTGTAAAAAACTTAAATGACATAACAATAGGTATGAAATGAATTATTTTTCCCTTAAAACATATTTTTGTGCTTTCATATGTAATTTTTGAATGTAAACTTTTATCATTATTTTCTTTGCTTACTTGAAAATATACTACAGGCCCATTTACATTATTAGAGATTCCAATTAATAACCTTGATTTCAATTTTGTGTAATAATTCACAGTGTAAAAACAATTGATGAAAATTAGTTTAATTTTTATTCTTATCTATTTTATTGATATTGCTAAAAAGTTAATTTTAAAATACTTTTCGCACACTTTTTTTGCTTTTAATTATTTAAAAATTTTATTGTTTTCTTTCTAAAATTATTTGCAATTAATCGAGGGATTGTTACTTTTTAATCAATTAATAAATAAATTGAAATTGTATTTTATTGTGATTATAATTAATCAATTACAATTAAATAGAACATTTCTGCGATCACAACACGTGGCGACCTTAAATCTCGTAGTTGCGTCGAGCTGCCGAGCCGCCGAGCCTGCAATGAGCGCCCGGCGGTGGCCGCTTCTGCCGAGACTGCGGGTACCGGCCGATACTGACGAGAACAGCCGAGAATGGAGCGGTTCCGATAATTTCGATTCTGGAGGGAGATCTATGTGTAGGTTTCAACAGGCAGATAAGGAGCGCGCGCGCGACCTTCGAGGCTCCGAGACTGCGAAAGCAAAGCTACCGAGACCGATCGATAATAGAACGCGTTTTGCCCGGCTCTAGTTTGCGCACACTGTCCAATACCATGGCTGGAAAGCGAATGATAATTTACGTAGCTCCTGCGGCATGCACTCCGAAGCCGATGGCTGTATGCATTCAACCTCCCTTCAGTCCCCTCCCAAATCCATTTTCTCTGCCACTAAGTGACGTCTCGACTGAACGCAGCTCGCGGGAGAATTCTCAGGCTCCTGAGAACCAAGCAGTCTCGTGGCTGGTCCGCGAGCCAATGAGTTGTGTAGGCATGATTTGAATAGAAGTTCCATTTGAGATTTGACTGAATAGAGATCAGTGGCGTGCATTCCATGGAATGAAGGGAATGAGTCATTCCCCTACGCAAAGCACAGAAAAATCCTTTCTATATTTAAAACATTCGTTGCTTATGGCCACAGCGAAACTATTTACTCAACTCAGATTCTGAGATAAGTACTAGTGGTTGAACCGCCACAATCGATGTTTTCAAAACGGTGTGTAAATTCGTCTCGTGACGTCAGCGAAGCTTCGTCCTTCGAAGATTCAGGCGTTCGACTTCGTCATGCCTCGTGAAAAGTCGGGTCAGTCCGTGAGTGCGCGAAGAGAATGAATATTAGAATTCATTCCGTTGTGATCGACTGGTAGCAATTTCAAGTTCGAAATAATTTATTATTTTGGCTTTTTGAGAGTGTTTTATGTACGTGCTAACTACATTATAATACAATGAAAGTATAAAGCACGTAATAATACCGAGAACGTTTATATTAAGTTAAAGAAAGTATTTTAAACACACTACTTCTTTGCCTACCGTTCTGCAGTTCTTCCTTGCGGAAAGGGAATGTATCGGTGAACTCATTCCGCGCAGTAGTCATGGCATCTAGCGAGGAAAGTAGGAACAACCCGCGTTGACAGGCAGAGCCTCTCGACACGGGCGGCGCAACGCCCACGGATTGCGATAATCTCCATTTCCGGTGATACATTTGAAGTAGGTACGATAAACTTTCAGAAGAATAAAACAGTACAGATATTTCGAGGAATCACCACACATAAGAATTGCAGACGGAAGTTAGGATCGTATTCGCCCTTGGTCTATTATGAGATAAATTCTACCAGGATTGTCGCGAGAGTTGATACCAAAAATAATACAATATTTGCATTGAGAGCAAAAACAAGAAACACAAGATGCAAGAAAGAGAACTAACAGGACGTGAAATTTGTCCGAGGAATTTAAACCGCAGAGCATCCAGAGAATGTGAAAAGTGTTAGAAAAGAGTAGAACGGACATCGCATTCATTGTTTGTATAGATCGTGAAAAACATTATTACTGAACACTATAGATGCATTTTCAAATTAACATTCACCATATAATAAAGTTTACGCACTTATTTTTCATTTGATGAAAGAAAAAAATATGCTTTAATGCATTGATGGATTTTATAAATTTGTTAATAATTTTAAATAACTAAGGACTCTATAAATAAGATTGAGTTGTAAGTCACATAAGTACCGAATTATATTTGTTTATAATGTTAGAAGGCATTTAGCCAACGAAATTTTCCCTGGGGTCTGTTTACTCCCGGGCGACCACTTACGTTCGTATGCAAGATGTCCGGGTTAATATTCACATTTTGTGAAAATTCATATCATCTTTAACTGTTTTACGTTTTTTATACCTTGACTTCAAAAGTGCTTCCCCTACTAAAATTATCACCGCACGCCACTGATAGAGATGACTAAATGCTCCCTTCTGGAGTGTATATCATATTGTGAGTTTATGTTTAGGTATGCACTTCGTTACTTTGGTTTTTCTTCCTTTTGACTTCCTGTTCATATTTGTAGACGGTTACGCTTACATACACTACACTATCACACATGCCGGGAGAGCAGACAGGAGCTTAGTGTTTGTCTCGTCTGGAGTGGTTACCCACTGGTGAGAGATAAGAAACCCCCGCAAGTCGACAAGTAGTTCGACGCCGAATCTCCGGGGGAAGATCACCGTCTGATCTCGCGATAAAACATGCTATACACTTACGGGACTAATGACCTTAGCAGTTGACGCGCCCGGAATCACCAATCAATCAATCCATTTGTAGACTTTTCATTTCTCAGTTTTAGAACACATGAGGATGGCTATGAAAATGCGACTGAAATGTTGGCACTGTTGATGTTGGCTTTTTAATGTATTTTAACTGATTGTACTGATTTTACATGCCTGTATTACTGTTTGTTGGACTTTGATCAACAATTGAAAATTCCATTAAATGATTACAGTCCATTACAGATGATGACTTGTACGCTATTGCATTTACGTATCTTTTGATGTTTATTAGGTAGATTTTGTAACTTTAACTGCTTCATAATCTGTTTTGTTATATTAAGATGTTTTATTTCACATAAAGAAAAAATGGCTGGCATATCACAAACGACTTTCAAGGAAACCCGTAGACTTTTTAGTAAACTACTAGGCAGATCCATGTCGATTGACGTCGTTAATGCAGTAGTATAATACCTTGTCACGCAAAAGGAATATTCAAGTTATTTCCTTTGTCGAATAGAGTATTAGACGGTTGTGGAATCGTTTGTTGGTGTTTACCTACAGAGGAGGGTTAATAAAATGTTTTTTATTTTCTCGCCTTGCGAAGTTCTTCGTAAGAAGAGAAAGTTATGTAATCGTGCGCCGGAAAACGGTGAATTTTCGCCCGAACACCTTTTATTATCGGGCTCTAGCAACGAAAAGTAGATAAATCCTGTTGCTAAATTTCAATAAGCATCAAATCCATGTGGCACAGGGTCGCTTTGCTTATTCCAAATCAGGGTACTTCCTGTTCTTTTTCTCGTAAAGATTGAAAGCTTTTAAGTTTACAGAACAAAAATAACAATCATCATGATTTTAGGGTTCTCGCCATACTATCAGTACACCAAATTTTAAACTCTTCAGTTTTCCACTAACAGAGACATTCCACACAAGTTTTGCATACCACATCAGGAACCCGCGACTTATCTTGATCACCCCATTTTATACCAAAATATGTTTCATATATTTTCTACAAAGTTTGTAATATTTCTTTTCTGTTTTTGAGGCGTAAATTCCCCACGTCATATACATTAAAGTCGTTCAAAAAGGGTCTTCCTGAAGAACTCATTGTTTTATAACAAGAGAAAATGTATTAATAAAACGAAGCTTAATTAAAATATCCTGGAAATAATGCGATATTCAATGTTTAAAATGAAAAAAAACAGTGTTTGTATAAAGGTCGATATTTGCATTAGATGCTGTTTTGTGATAGTATCATTCATTACAACGTTCATAGCACAAAAAATAGAGCCAATTCAGCGAAACTAATGCCATATCTGGATTCAGCGTACCCGATTTACTCTAAATTCGTTGCAAAATCCTAGGCAAGTGAAAAAAAGTGTTTTTTTGTTGAGCAGTGTTATTAATAAACTCTTAATGATGTGATTGTATATATAATTTAAAAATTGTTTGTTTTGTATAAAGCTGTCAGTCGAAGAAAACTTTGTCGCCAAATTATTGAATTATATCATAATGTCATTGTAGAGCCACTGACCGCCACCGCGCGATCTTTTCTTTCCAATCCTTGACCTATTCCCTTTTCCTTCACACACACACACATGCACGACACTAGCATACATGTCGGGGGTCGTAGCTTTGTGTCCTGATAATGACAATATTTTCGACGCTAGCCAGATAGCTAGGTCGAGTTCTATCGCTTTGTGGAGGAGAATTCTCGCGCCTAAACCGTTCAGCCGATTTTCTCCAAAATTGACATTCCCTGATCGATCTGAACGGACTGATGACTTTGGGAGTTTCTAATGAATATTTTGATTGTTGAGAGTTGTTTACGTGAATCGGGCATTTACCTTTTTTTGCCCGTGCCCGAGTTTGATTCATACGTCATTTGTGTGGCGAAGTGGTATGAGTGCCGGCAAGTTAAAGTTGAGGATTTGAGTTCGTGTCTTTGAGCGGAAAAAAAGTTTCTGCTTTAAAACACTTTTGCTGGTTTATGTAGTAGTATAATATTGCGGACCATTTAGAAACAATGTGAGAGAGTATGTGCTTTGATAGATTTTTACTGGAGCAGGCACCATTCCACAGTAGTTGATGAATATCAAAGCTCCAAGATTGCCCAGTCTGAATTTGTTGCATTGTTTTAACAACCCAAACACTTCGATACACATAGTGAAGGAATATTTGTGTCACATGAATCAAGTGATACAGGAGAATTGTAACACAATTCAGATAGATCGTAATGGTGCATTAAAGTGTGTTGTGAAAAGGTTAATACATTTAGAAATATTGTAAATAAGTATTAAAAGTCATTAGTATCTCCAAAATTAAATTCCTTCAGTTTTTACTTTGTACCATTTGTAATATAATAACTACTGTTATTGTGACTTGTTAAGTCAAAGCTTTGCTGTATTGCGGACGGTCTTGTCTAACATTAATCATGCGAAAAATATGTCATAGTACTAGAGGTATACTCTTCCCTCACTTGGCAAAGGATTGATCGACTGGGAAAATTGATTGAATCGGAAAGTGATTCTGTGTCAAGAATATTTCAAGTGATGAAACAAATTGAATTAATTACGATGACACCTACCAACAATGTACATTCTTTAAGCAAAAATCTGTCCTGAAGGAAAAGTAATGGAGTTAATCTCAGCTGGTACGTTTCATGTCGTGATACACAATGACTAAAATTTCTCATTCTGCCCCGTAGGCACTCACTAGGGCGTGCCCTTATAAAGGCTGCTTTAATCGGCTGTTATTGTATTATCATAAACTGATTATTTCACGGCATAAGGTTCGCATGCAGTACAAAAGAGGAAGAGGCGTTCGAAAGACATCTAAAGGAGGGTGTCAGTGATGCTCGATGCTCTTTCGCTTCATGTGAACCCTCTGGATGCCACTTATTTTCGTTAAATTATAGCAAATCAGTATGTGACGTATGGAGAAGAAGTATAATGGAAAGAGATTTAACATTATACTTCGATTTTTTTAATTGGCCGATGACATTAGGTCATTGTAACACCTTCTACCTTATAAAATAAACCTTTTTACTACTCCTCTTATATAATGCTGCCATTTGATGGCTGCATCCTGTTGCATAATTATACTCATTACGATACAGATTTCATTATGATACAGGTTCTTGATCAATCACAGAGACGTTTACAAACCGAGTATTCGCACTTAATTAATCATTGGGAATCGTTCTAGTAAATGTTTCGTTCGATTAGGTTCATTAAAATTGCATTTGATATTATATTATGCTTGTCAGTTTTAATTTCTTTTATTATTAGTGATTTTATTCATAGAATATTATTTAAAATAAATCGGATCGTTATTTCACTTTGATTCTATTTGACTAGCGCAGTATCCCTCGTGGGCAAACTGATAATGAAAGCCACCTGCGGTAGCATGCGGTGGGGTAGGATAGGGTTAGGGGTCCGCTATGTGGCCTTGGTTGAATCCTGCGTTTCGACTACCACGAAACGATTCAATGTAAAAGTTTAACTTATAAAAGTTACCATAAGTCGTAGAAAAAGTACCGTATGAAACTCGATGTAATGGGTATTAATACACTCGTGTGAAGTTTACGATACTCGCTCGTTCTTCGCTCGTATCGTAATATCAAATTCGTGTATTAAACTCATCATTACATCATCGTTTCACAATGTACTACTAACAGTAGTAAGCACATATCTGAGGCCACAAACCCCGTTGAGGTCTATGCAATTTGCGAATCTTTTGAATGCACACACACGTATATTTTTTCTGCTGCATCAGACGGAAGTTACTATTTAATTATAATAATAATAATAATAATAATAATAATAATAATAATAATACTTTATTGCACAAAAAGTACAAAGGCGAGTCTCAGTAATTAAATTACTGCTTTTCAGACTAACCACAAGAAAAATACAGATCATAAACATAAAATCAAAAGAGAATAAGAATAAGTTGAAAAAAAAGCATAAATGTAAGTACAAGAGGATTAGAAATTGAAAAAGTTACATAAGTAAAATATAATTGTAAGTGTATAGCAGATAATATGAGGCAATATAATATAACAGGAAACACTGAAGTAATGCTAAACATATACATCAAGAAGGTTACAGAAAATTTAACATAATACATCAAGGAACACTGAAGAAAGATTAAAAATTAAGTTTAATAAATTTACAATGTTTTTCACAGAGATACCTTCTCATCTATAGATTGACCGTCAAAAATATCATCTCATTGGTAGCCACATCATTAAAATTATCAATCGGTATAGATCTTAGATCTCTGAACATTACAGTGTGCCGCAACTTTTGCTTAGGAAGACATTTAATTTACAGGAAATTAGTTGATGGTCACTAATGCCCGCTGAGTCCGATACATCAACATCAGTCACTTCCAGGGAATCAGATACAAATAACAAGTCAATAATTGACGATTACGTAGCAGTCACACGAGTGGGTTCTGATATAATTTGTGAAAAATTAAAGAATTTTTGAAAATCAGCGACAAGACCATTAGCAGAAGATAATTGCGTCGATGTGATACCTATATCAACATTAAAATCGCCTAAGCAAACTATGGAAGATGTCATTATCACAATATTGGATATTATAGACTCTAACGTTGAAACAAAAAGACTGAGGGCATGTAGCCAGGCGGCCTATAGGCAGTGACAATTGCTAAAGGCAAGTTGTCGCACGAGCATCTCAGACCATCTATCAATATGCCAACAGTCTCAATATGGGCGCTTGAATCTGAGGAGCTAGAAGCTAAATCTAGCACTGAATAATTCAGTTGAGATTTGAGGTAGATACACACACCACCTCCTCTACTTAGAGGACGATCACAACGAATAAGATTTTATCCATTTATCTGAATATTAGAGTCAGGAATATTCTCGCTTAACCAGGTTTCAGACATAGTGAACACATCAAAGTCATATAAGTACATGCAGTTACGCAGATCAGATAAATGTGCCGTTAACGATCGGACATTAAGATGAGCAATAGAAAACTCAGATGCAGCAGTACTGGTAACATAATTAGTTCATTTGTTGGGGACGGTAGAACAAGGACAATGCAGTCACAATTGAGACAATTTCTGTAAATCAGTACAAGAAGTAATTCTGATAGGAACAGAGTCAGGTAATTGTTTAACAAAAGTGATTCCTCTCCGCATCCATACTGCAGCTAGACCCTTTTCCTTAACTATTTTTCTGGCCTCATAAAATACCTTCCTCTCAGAGTATAATGATGGTTCAGTTATTGTAATTAAACCCTCATTCCAGTCAGGCGAGACTTCAGAAGCTTTAAGATATCTTTTTTTTCGTTTGGCGGCAATCCATTCATCACGAATAATAGTTGAGATAAATTTCACAATAATTGGGTTGCTTTTTGACTTTGGGCGGTGGATCGAGTGAACATCGCGAGTGTTGAACGTTAAGCCCAGAACACAACCAATCAAGGCAAGAATACTCAGAAGATCAGCTGTAGTTTCACGTGATTTAAGCTTCGTACCCAGGATCACAATTGGGAATCGCGCTCAGCACGGCCCATGCCCTCAGTGTTCACAGAAGTCGTAGTAGAGGCAGTGTCAAAGCATCAAACGAACTCTTTAAGACCTCGAGATCTCTCTGTATACCATCACAAAGCCTCTCAAAACTCGCCTGACTATCAGAAAGTTTCTTCACTTCCGACTTTACCGCATCAATACTAGATGGTAATAATTCTAGCTTTTGAACTCTAGATGGCAATGCTTCTAGTTTTTGAATTCTATCAGACAGCGAGTTAATGCTCAATACTGTCTTCTCATTAGAACGAATAAGCTCTTCCATCTTATTCTCCATCAAAGTCATGAAGTTATATACTCTTTGAGAATTCAACGATAGCTCAGATGTTACAGAACTAGATGCATGTGTACCATCATGGGTTTCGAATAGCGAAGTTTCTGATGACTCCGGTAAGGAGGAAGCGGGAGCATCGGCCATGCATTGTATTTCCTTCTGGCAGGATGAAACAGCATTTATATCTCTTATTTTGCCATGTAAAATTTTTAAGCAACATGCATTTATTGGGATGGAAGAGTTTCAAACATTTGTTACATGAAATGGGTGAGGTGACAATCTGCCCACACTCACTACAAGTCAATGTAACAGACGACTGGGATCGTGTATTGTTGCTTACTGAAGGTTCATGCATGTTGAATGCACAAATAGATAACAAATAACCAGAGAACTACAGAAATTACAATTAAATTGATTGCGAATAAATCGCCTGTCCTGCTGCAGAGGGAAAAGCGCGGGAGCGGCGCCTCGTACAACCAACCTTGTCCGTCACCTCACAAGAACTGTCTTATTACATTTTATTACTTATCACATTTTTACACCGCGTTCGTGTCTGAGAGACGTATCTTGTCCAGTAGTGACAGGTGGTGAAGGGGGGAGGTGAGGTAGGTGGGTAGACGAGTGGAGAGGAATGAATAACGGCAGAGGTAGTAGAAGAACTACGTTCGTGGGATAAAGTAAGTAGACCCAAAGGAAGTCCGGAGGATGGAAATGAACTAGGAGGTGTGGGTGGGGACGGGTTTTGGACAGGAAAATGTCGATGATATTGAAGGATTTGTTTTGCAAGCTCGCTACCGAGTGCATATTTTCCGGCAAGATTCAGGTAATAACCATGGCGGGTGAAGTGTTTTTATGAGAGAAAATTTAGCTGCAGTAATTTAACATTTGTGTTTCAGATGCAGTTGGTTGTTTGCGTGTCTAATTTCTTGCACAAAGTTAGTTTGTTGCACCAGAAGGGAAGAGTCGATATTGTAAAATTCGTGTTTTGGGCGGCACGTTGTTGTTTGTCAACGTGTTGGTCAGATGTAAAATGACGCCCAAATTAATATTATTATGCTATGATGTTGACTGAGTTCCAATTGGTGTGCATCTGAAAAAAGTTTTTATGTGGTATGGATCTTGGTGATCACATCGACAAACTTCCCGTTAGGTTTAAATAGGCAGAGACGGATGGGAGTTTCTCACTGAGCAGGGAGATTTGTCGCCCTTTTGCTATCAGCTAAAACTAGTATTTTGTGGTGGGCTCATTGGAAATGTCCTTGTTTATTGGTGAGCCATGTTGTGCAACTCGAAGTGTATTTGTTTCTTTGCCAATTTGGTTGCGTTGATTTGTGGATAGACTTGTCAATTATTGGAGGGGATAATGTGAACTGGAAAGGCAAGGAAACTCATTGTCGTAATCTATGCAGAAATAGTATATTGTACACCTGGTTTATGATAAACTCTATTGCAAAAGTACATGTTTCGAAAACGAGCGACGTTAGAAGCGAGTTTTCAAATTTGTACGAATGCAAAAATGTAACATTATAAACGAGTTGCATATGTTATTTTTGTATGACAGAATTATAAATGTATAAGATCATCAAAGTTAATTTTTTTGGAAATAACTTAGTTTCGATGAGTCTGGTATTTGACACTTGTGCAAATAAACAGTGGTCGGCTGTTCGGTCTAACGCCCCCCTCCGCACGATTCGCTCGCTGCGATTGGCTTAATGTGTGATGACGCAATTACTCGTGCCATAAATGGCAAATGCGTCATAATCTGTGCCATAAGATGCCATTTTATGAACGATTTCTCACAACGGAAAAGGTCGTTTATGATGCTGGTACATAAAAATTAATTTTCAGTCGTGATTGGTAGTGATGATTGTGGTTTTGCTTTCGCAGATAGATAGTTTGACGGTTCCGCGGTGTTGCCTATTGTTCAAACGTCTGCGTTGTAAAACGATCACTTTGAGTTTTTAGATATGTTCTAGTCTATTCGTACAAAACGTGTGCGAAGGCTTTTAGAAGATCAGCTGTGAGAGTGAAGAGAGTAGAAAGTGTAAAGCGACTTGTAGTCACATCACAAATGCTTGTGTGTGTATATATATATATATATATATATATATATATATATATATATATATATATATATATACAGGGTGTCCAGAAGCTCCCGTTACAAAAAAATACCACAAATTCTGTGATGCCAAACATGAAGAATGGCAGGTCCAGTTTTTCCGAAAAAAATTTTGTCTTTGAGAAAATTGAGTTTAAAAATCACTTCCGGGGCGCGAAATTCAAACCGGCCGCAACGACACCAGACTGCGCGGAGCATCCTTCCCCACCTTCTGCGCGGAGCATTTCCTCGTTTCTCCGCGTAAACGGTGAAACAGTCGAGTAATATTCTGGAAAGCATCGCTTTGCTTACACTAGAATACTTAATAGTATCAAGTATTTGCAGGTTCTATTCAATAAATATTTTAAATGTATGTACAGAATATCGAGTTTTGTTCAAAATGATAGCCACAGTACACGGCGGCGTAAACATAAATTATGAACACGATCCAACATTTATGAAAAAGATTGAATCTCCTGGAAAGCTCGAATTGTTATTTTTAGCACATATTAATATGAACTAGTGCTTTAGGCTTAAGATTGCCACGTAAATGATAGTCTCCTGTAGATTATTCTAAATATCGTGATACATTAAGGAGCAATTAGGAGATAAAATATTCGTTAATGAAAATACTGAGTTTATTGATTATCTTTGGAATTTGAATTGATTCTCCCGGCTGTCATTTTCTGAATTATCAAACTAAAGATAGCCAGCTTTAAACTTCTTAATAACCGCTGGACGGTTTATCTAAGATGTAGCCCTAATTGATAGACATCAATATTTCCCCCCTCAAAAATATTGCAAATAATTCCTAAATAAAGTATCTGTTCGTGCCGTAAAAGATCCATGAACTTCAATACCACCCGTCAAATATTATTTTAGCTTAAGTAATATGTGGTACAGTAAGAGCACTTCCTGCTGCCGCACCAAAAGCGTTCGGAAATAAATGCTTTTGCAAAATATGCTAACTGTTCTACGTGGAACATCGAAGTTAAGGCAAGCGGCCTCGACTATCCATTTCTCGAAGTTGAATGACCATTCTACCATTCTATGGGTAGAATGGTCCATTGCAAGATGAGAGCATGTCTTTCTCCCAAATCTTGGAATTACTTCGTGAAACCATTTCATAAGGCAGTTGACAGCTACTCGGGAGAAGTATTCTTTTAGTTGTTTTGTTTCTTTGAGCTTGCATTGTAGTTAGCAGATACGTACACAAATGAGTAACGACCATTTCTTCAATTTAATTCTTCGAGATTACTCCGTAGTACAGAATGTAAGGGAGTAGAAACAGTTCACTACTACGCTACTTCAGTGTTTTAATTTTCAATATTTTTCTTTGATATTTTCATAATGTACAACAAAAATCGACAAAGAGGAAAAAAACTTATGCAATATAATCAATTTTTCACCCGAAACCTTCTTTTGAATTATTTAATTTTTTCAATTTATTTTAATGCAGAATCAGTATCCTTACTACTTAAATATTTTAGAACATGCATATTTTGCTACTTTAAATTAATTAGAAATACTTTACATGCATGTCCTAAATCTTTCAGTTATATCTCTACATGTTCAATAGTTTAATTTGTTTAAAAAATTAATCAATTTATAACTTTTCTATTTAATAATTGCATACTTTTTTGAACTGAAAAATATTAATTGGATAATTTTGGTAGATTTTACATAAAAACACCCTGATAATTGCATAGTTTTGTGTTGGTTATTTTTTGACTCATTTTACATAGTTTTTATGTTGATTATTTACTCATAAGTTATGAGGGATTTATATCTCAAAATAATATTTTATGGAAAACAGGAATAAACATAAACAATATGCAAATTAAATCATAACTGCAACTCTATTGCTCTGTATATTTTTTTTCCAAAACATATCTGATAATACATACAATTATTTTCACATTGAAAATTGAATTCTTTTAGTTGTAAGGAAAAAATTTATTATAAACAACCCATTCGCGCAAAATTTCGCACACTGCTCGAAGGCTCCTGTTCGAAATGTTCCAATACTGCTTCCTCTGTAGCGACATATGAGTGAGACACACTTGCATCGACACTTCCGCCCGGTAAAACTGACCCCGACGCACGTATTCTTGCGTCGAGGCACATAAAAACGCAGTGGGAAGGGTGTCTTCTGCTAGGGTATTTCTCGGCGTACACTCGAGCTGCCGCACGAGCGTTGCTCCGGCACTCGCCGAAGACTAAGTACATGTCGCAGTACTCATTAATTGAAAACGTACTTATTCTGGCCTCTCGCACTCAAACTCGATATTTCTACTAATTTGCCTTGACGGCTCTTAGCTTTTAGTATACGCCGCCGGCGGCGGGACGCTGGGGGTGGTGCGGAGGGGAGAGAAGGGGAAAGATGACTCCGTACAGGTGCTTTTTCAGCCATGACCACTGTGCGGGCCGGGTTTCGAACTGCGCAATCTGTTGTTTTGAGGCAAAACTGACATTCGGCTGATGGCGAATCACTAGGCGGCGGTGGGAGGTTCGCCATACGATATAAACCACGATGTGACGCGGCCTAGCAAGTGACAAATGCAAGGACACCGACCATAATACGAGCTGCGAATGGCAGTGGGCCGGTAACCTCAGTGAACCATGCTCAAACTTTTGCCTGCTAGGAAGTATTTGTACATCACGCAATGCAACATCACAGTTTTTCTCCGTCTTTTACCCTTTCACACCAGTAATATACTAGTTTTGTATTTTGTATTCATTGTTGCATTCAAATGTGGCGACGCTATTTTATCTCGGTTGATATTGACCTGTGGGTTAGGTTAATGGCCTACGTGCCCCTACAAAGATTCTTCAATGTACTGTTCGGTCTGCATCACCACAAAGTGACTGTAAAACGTATCAATTCAAATTCCGCGCCCAGAGATAAACTCAGTATTTTCATGGAACGGGAATTCAGGAAACGAATATTTCATTTCCGAAACGCTTTTATTATATCACTATATTTAGAATAATCTTCAGGAGACTATCATTTACGTGGCAATCTTAAGCCTAAAGCACTAGTTCATATTAATATGTGCTAAAAATAACAATTCGAGCTTTCCAGGAGATTCAATCTTTTTCATAAATGTTGGATCGTGTTCATAATTTATGTTTACGCCGCCGTGTACTGTGGCTATCATTTTGAACAAAACTCGATATTCTGTACATACATTTAAAATATTTATTGAATAGAACCTGCAAATACTTGATACTATTAAGTATTCTAGTGTAAGCAAAGCGATGCTTTCCAGAATATTACTCGACTGTTCACCGTTTACGCGGAGAAACGAGGAAATGCTCCGCGCAGAAGGTGGGGAAGGATGCTCCGCGCAGTCTGGTGTCGTTGCGGCCGGTTTGAATTTCGCGCCCCGGAAGTGATTTTTAAACTCAATTTCCTCAAAGACAAAATTTTTTTCGGAAAAACTGGACCTGCCGTTCTTCATGTTTGGCATCACAGAATTTGTGGTATTTTTTTGTAACGGGAGCTTCTGGACACCCTGTATATATATATGTATGTATATATATATAATATATATATATGTATATATATATATATATATATATATATATATATATATATATATATATTTTGTAGCATTTGCCAGAATGCGAAGTGGTGGAAGAACGGGAAGTGGTGGACGAGAGAGGCGTGAGGCACTACCGCCCCGCCAAGAGTGTGGAGACGGGAGGGCAAGTCGTTTTCCTTCTTGGTCGAGACGTTGGAAGGAGTGGACGTGTGGCGTAATAGTGGTAGGAGTGCGTATGAGCAGGAGCCATCTTGGCGAGTTCGTAGGGAGGTACCATTCATTAATTAAGACGATAACATCAAAGTTTTTTTTCTGGACGTAATAGTAAAGGCAAACGTAACTCAAAAGTGAACTGGAAGGTGATTATCAGAGGGGAAAGATTCAGTGAAGTTAATACCGAGAACGTTGTGGGTTTCGAACGAAAATAACGCGTGAGGACTGTGCAAAACTCGTCGGCGTGTCGCGACCCAAGAGCGACGAAGAAAAGAAGAAAAATTGGATATTTCGGTGTCGGACGAGGCGAGGAACTGGCGGCGGGAGAGTTCGGCGCGGGACCGGCAACAGGGCGTAAGAAGACGTGGTAGAACGGGAGACGGGAGGCAGCTTCCAGCGACTTCGCAGGCGACGGTCTTGGAGGAGGCCGTAGGCAACCCGAAACGAGCCAAGGTCGAAGGCACCACGCAGCAGCTGCGGTCCGAGGTAGCGGCGATTTCAACAAGGTAATCGCCGATCGAGAACTATACGAACGCGAAGTTAAAAGCGACGATGTGCGCGAACAGTACCGCAGATAACGGGGCTCTCAAATAACTTATTTAAACTGTGTTAAGTTGAGGTCCGAAAGCAAGTTAGAAATCGTAGCCCGTGTCTTTGTTACACAATTCATTCTCAATAGGAGCAGTTAACGACTGTCTCATTTATTGTAAATAAATTTAAGAAAAGAGATTTATTTAAATTAGTGAATCATGAATGTTTTAGTTGTGATCAAGGAATTTAATTAAAAGGGACGTTTTGTAAATAGTAGAATAGAAATGATTATCTGACTAACGGTAATGTAGAAGTACTTGATAAGATTCATGTATTTGGTTAAATCTGGCCTGGCAAAACAAAGTTAAGGTGAAATTATGCAGAGAAAGTCATGTTATTTGAGAAGTGAATTTATTATTTCATGCGTGATGTAAATTTGGTATCAGAATATACGCATAATTCTACTAATTTCTGTGTCTTGGGGTATGCTTACTCACCCAAAAGATCCCGCCCCCTGAGATCACAAAGCTCATATGAGCATTCTTTCTACCGCCCCCTTTTTCAGCTGGTCGATGATGCGAGCGGTCGAAGAGAAGACCGACGCTGGTAAGTCGAAGGTTGTGAGAGGAGAAGTTTACGCACTGCGGGAAAGGAAGTCAAAACACACTGTAATTCGCACAACGGCCGGGTTGGCTCCAAGGCAGCCCCTGTGACCGAGCCCCGGGCCCGAGCAAGGGACGGTACATGGAAGGAGACGGTGGTCGGAGCAGTGGTGTGAGTGGCAGGTAGCAGGTGGAACGGAGGGTGACTGACGAAGAACGAAGAGACGGCTGTGAGCATTCGAGCTGGTTACACGGAGAGAGAGAGAGAGAGAGGGAGAGGGAGAGGGAGAGAGAGAGAGGGAGAGGGAGAGGGAGAGAGAGAGGGAGAGGGAGAGGGAGAGAGAGGGAGAGAGAGGGGGAGAGAGAGAGAGTGAGACTGTAGTAATAGTGTATGCCTGTGCAGGTACTAGATGTGATCGAATGGTCGCTAGAGTGACACATCGATAGTGTGGAAGTGAGGAAGCGGAAGATGGTGCAGGACTCCACACGTTTTCTCCTGACGGACATTGCCGAGAGATGGACAACAATGGAGGCTGCGAATGGAGAGTACTACTGGCGGAAAGCAGATAAGTGAAAGCGGGGAGTATTAGTGTGTGGGAAAAATAAAAACAAAGGACACTCTAGTTTCAGCTACGGTGTGGAATGAGAGAGAGAGATGAAGTAAAAGGTATTGGCAATAAATTATAAGAGATTTGAGGACCTGACAAGACTTAATTTCGAGTATTTTGTGATATTGTGTTTATAACTAAATTAAAAGAAAAAGACTGGGGAAGGGACTTGATAAGAGTTTACCTTTGAGTTTGTTTGTTTTTGTGTCATGTTGAATGTATTTTTTTCTTGTAATACAACTTAGTAGCTTAATTTTTCTTTCTGAGCAAATATATTAATTTCTTTTGTAAATAATAAACAATATGTATGTTTCTTGAGTGTTTCTGTGCTTCTATAAAGCAAATTTTTGCCTAGAAATCATTTTTTCAAACCAACTTTTGGTGCTTATTGCGACTCAACCATTCGGAATATCCACGTAGTTTATTAGACAAAATATGCTTAGAATTATTTTAAGAGCTTCATTTCGAAATTTCGAAGTTTCCTACCCGGACACGTATACATACGCACTCATCGTCATAGAAAATGCTGCACCCAGAAGGACCAAGCGGATTGCGATCACTGTTGGCAGGCAGGTAGAGGGTACCACGCATTGGCGGTGAGTTTAAAAAAAGGCATAGAAGAAGCAATATATTAATTTATTTTATGTAATTTTTATGTTATTATAATCGGAGCACTATAGCCGTTCCTCACTCTCTGGTCAGTCTCGTGGGTTTTGCTCCGTTGGCGGTGAGGCAAATGCGCCTGGCCTAGCACACTAATGTGTGCTAGGCCAGGCGGCGCGCGCGGCATGAGACCGCCGCGTCAGAAGCCGGCCGCGGCGCCCTGGGCCACCTGCTAAGCAGCTGACGTTCCAGCTTCAGCTCGCCAGGCACGCTGATATGCACTCTCGCGGCAGTGTTGCAAAGCTCACGGCGAAATTGAAGTGCCGTCGATCTTCTCAGAGCGATCCTTTGTGTTGGCCTGAATGTGTGATGGCGTCGTGTAAGACAATATGATGCCATTGATTTCTGTAAAAATTATAGTTGTTTTAACAACGAAAAACTTGTGGTCCTACAACAATGCATACTTTCACGCATTATTTCTAATTTTGCAATTTTAGAAAAAAAGTAAGATGGCTCAGGGCATGAACTGATATCACTCCACTGCTTCTGACTGGGAGGTGCTAGGGTTCGAATCCCGATGGTGTCAGGATTTTCGGTACTGGATAGACAGCTGAGTCGAGTTCACCAGCTGCTCTGATCGGTAGTTTTCCCTGGTTTCTCCGATGAACATCAGGCGAATTCCGTAGCACATCAAAGGGCTACGGACCGCGCGCCATCTTTCCTTTCCCTTTCTTTTCTGATCCTCGCCCCTTACGTACATACACTTACACGTATATGCACTACTACACAATCACACATGTCGGGAGACCAGTCGGGAGCTTAGAGCTTGTCCCGGCTGGGGCGGTGCCGCGCTGGTGGGAGATACTTAATTAGGGAAAATCCCCGCAAGCCGACGTAGGTCAGCGTCAAATCTCGCCATCCAGCGGGGAAATATCACCACCATCTCCCGCGATAAAACATGTACTGCACGTACGGGACAAATGACCTTAGCAGTTGACGCGCCCGGAATCACTAATCAATCAATTCGAAAAAAGTGTAAGTTGGTTTGTATGTCTCTAAAACCGTAAATGGTCCAAGTTTGACGTGTCCGTAGGAGCAGCGGAACAAGTTTGCTCACCAAAAATGTTTCGATTCAAATATTTCGCAACTCGGGTCGATTGCGCGTTGCGTTCTAAGAGTCGTGAAGTCGAGAATATGTGTACGTCAATAAGTGTCAGCTGACTCATTCTTTAAATTGAAATGAGACGACACAGGATTACCATTAGTTCTGTAATGCTCGTTTAGTAAATTATGTATAATGTATTATACAGCAAAATGTCTACTACTGTAGGTTAGGTATTAGGAAATTGGGACATATGAAGAGTATATTTTCTAGGGTAATCGATGCATCTTTGTACACGAAAAATTAAATAGTCAATTATAACAAAATATTGATGTTAATTTTTAGACTGCGTAGTATGATAGGAATATTTTACATGGATTACATACTTTGTATTGTACACAATACGTGTTATGTAATACTTTTTTATTTACTGCAGTTTATAGGTACAGTACATTATCAGTTCTTCATTATACTGAAAAAACCTCTTTTGTACCTTGCGTGGAAAACCGATTTCTCAAAGCTTCTAGAAGTACATTTATCTCTTTAAAGGCTTTATGACAAGAACAGTAAAAATTGTAACGGTGAAGCAACGCCGAAAAATTAATGCATTCTAATTTTTCTTGTCTTTAATATTTCGTTTTCATGTGATTACTCAGATTTTTCATCATTTTTTTGTCAGTCGTGCTCACGTTTTTATGTTCATATGAACTAAATCAGTTGCGGATTACTTACGCTTCTCACCATCAATGAAGCGAGGAACTACATGTGTGTGTGTTTCGTTGAGTTTCAAAGGATTTACGACGAACCCGAATGGGTTTGTTTCAAATCTAGATATTCTTCATATACCTATAAAAAATGTACAAAAACTCATCCACATCGGGAGACATGTTAATCATATCAGTCAACCCTTATGGCGTTAAAGTCGGCTCATAAGGATAAGTTCGGTCCATCCCTTAATATAAATAAAATCAAATTGAACATGGACTCTCTTTCCATTTACCGTTGCTTTCTCGGAGAGCGTCTTACTTACTTGCAAATTTGGTATGAGTATGCTTCGTGTTCGTACGAAGTACATGCCTAGGAAAATGATAAATCTGCTATTAGACTGCAGCGGATATTTTGGAGTGCAACGGAATGTAATGCTGCGTATCGCCGTGCAGGGAAGTGCAGTCGTTTTATTGAGCTCTCTCTCGCTAGTTTTGGGACAAGTAGATAGAGGGGGCATTTTTAGGAGAGTAATAAAATAAATTTTGTAGTTCGTTTGCCGATCGTGCCGATTCGTGCTTCAAACAATTTAACAATTTTACTGCAATTGGCTAACATTTCAGACACGCGTTGTCAGTGCCACAACTGTTAACAACTTGCATTTGAGAGGCGCTGCTATGTCTGATTTCTTTATTCACTGTTAGATTGCGTTGAACATATTTGTGACGTTATCAAACGGGTTAGGAACTTACTAGATTTTAGAGAAAATGACATGTCTTTTGGAAGAGAGTGAGCTAGTTTTTTTTACTTTCTCTTTATACTACGTACTTACGTAGTAAAGAGAAAGGATTGTAATGCTGTAACTATTTTTTTTGTTATTTAAAGTCGCATCAACATCTAGGTCATTAGCGACCACTATTGGGTTTAACGTTATGGTAAATGTGAAGATGACATAATATGGTGATGATAGGGGTGAAAGGACGAACACAAATACAACCATTCCTGAGGCGGGACTCGAACCCGCGATCCTTCGGTCCGAGATCGCTACGACACTACTGCTTTAGCGATCTCGGCCACCGGGGATCGGCGCTGTACCTATTGTAATGCTACAAAGTCGTCTGAACGGTTTACACATTAGCGTCAACCACAGACGGACAGATGGACAGACGGACAGGCAGACCGACTGACAGACAGACACGCGGACAGACAAAACCGATAAACGTTTTGCCGTCTATATTTTTTGATATTAAAGTCCCAAAAAACAAGGATTCTGACTACACTACGTATTGGAGGAAGTAATTTACTACTATATGAATAAAATTTATCCACTTTTTTGTTACCACGGTCCGGCAATAAGAGTTTTTCTGGCGAAAAATCGCCGTTTTCCGGCGCACGATTACCGTACTTTCCCTTCTTATTAGGTAAGACGAGAAAGTAAAAGCTGAAGTTTAATATTATCCATCTACATTTGTAATCCTCGCATATGTTCGTTTACTGAAAAACACATTTCAATGTCTGGAACAATTCAAGAGATAATCGAAGGGAACATCTTACGGTAGTAAGCCTCCTGTCTCTATATGGGCTACAACGTAATTAAAAATGGGTTTTTAAAATGGGTTTAAGTGTGCCACATACACCATATGTACCCCAGTTTTCAGCGTTTTTTTCGTTCCTTTTTATAAAATAACGACAAAACACTACACTCAACATGGTATTCACATGAACCTTGCTGGAGAACATACACTAAGTAGTGAGCTGACACGACACATCCTGAACTCGAATCCCACGCGGACTCTTGCCCACTCCTTTCCCCTTCTTCAATTTCTCCACCCTCCATCCCTATTTCTAACCCTTTTACCTCCTCTAACCAATTCCTCTCCATATTCCTCATCAATTTCTTCACGATGTGTCTCCTCTGGACACATTACCACCTTCTACCGCACCCTCGGGGTTAAATAAGGTAAATATTATACAGTAATTACAGACAGGTGTAACATCCGTTAAGGTACTTGCAAAATATTCACACCTGCCTTGCAATGTTCAGTCTCTTTCAACTAAAACTGAATATATTGAGGCTGCTCTACAGAGAAAATAAATAATCTTTACTTTAGAGAATATTGGCTACCTCGTAAAGAACTTATCATTTTCCATTTCCCAAATTTTTGTCTTGCAGGCTATTATTGGGGGATTAAGGGAATTATTAAGGGAATCGAATAAGGGTCCAGGTTTGGAGGTTCTTGTATTTGTGTTAGACATAATATTGATTCTATCGTCTTTTTGGAATTAAATGTGAAGTCAATTGAAAATGGCTTTGAAATATACATGGTACATCTTCCTACGCTCACTATTATCGCACTTTGCATCTACAGATCTCCAACGAAGCGACCTATAGATTATAACATGTTATTAGAAAATCTAGAGATAACTAAACAATGATGGCAATCGCTCTTCTGATTCCACTGTTGTTTGTAAAGATTTTAATATTGAGTTTTTTGGCCAATATTTTGATATAGAGCAGTTTCTAAATTTGTTTACTTCCTTCTGTTTATATATTACAATAATTGTACCTACACGGAACACATTAAATTCAAAATCGCATTCGATCAAATAATAATTAACAATCTAGATATGAAATTTCAACGAACGAATTAGGGTAAAGT
The DNA here is from genome assembly GCA_031308135.1 of Acheta domesticus. Taxonomy (NCBI): domain Eukaryota; kingdom Metazoa; phylum Arthropoda; class Insecta; order Orthoptera; family Gryllidae; genus Acheta; species Acheta domesticus. The sequence goes on along the minus strand of JAHLJT010008446.1, from coordinate 85,584,567 downwards.
GACCACGATGCGTTCATATCGTTTATAAAACCATGTACAATTTTTCGAAAATGTGGGTATTTTTCACGTAATTTTGAGTGAAGTAGAGAAAGTAGTTAAACAGTTGTCTTAAAACGTGTCCAAAGTTTGTCCTTAAAATGTTTCCTCGCATAGAGCTGATAAAAAGGCGCAGGTCTGATTTCACTGAACCGTATTTTTGAAAATTGAAAAAATATCATTGCAAAACTTAAGAATTGACATTAAACACTTTTTTATTTGGAGAAATCTGTTATAAAAAAGCAGACGTTTCAATATGATCATATACTATCTTCATAAAATACAAGTAGTTTTTGTATTTTTCTCTTGGATAAAGTTAATTAAAAAATGTTCTCAAAAACGAATCCAATTTTTTTATTTTTTAGTTTTCCTCGATTGTTTTCCTCTGAGTACGCTTAAAAATGGTGCAGGACCAAATTTCATCGAACTCTGTTTTGAAAATTGCAAAAAAGTAATGTCACAAAAGTGCAGCATTGACAATAGAGATTTTTCCTTAATGAAAACTGTTCTAAAAAATAGATTTTTAAATAAGATCATGTAAGATATTTTAACCTTCCAGCGGGCGCGCGTAAAATCTTCACACCAGCAGGCACGTGTCGTAAATTTTACATTCAATGACTCTTGAAAAAATTAAGAAATTGTAGAACAATGGAATTTTATGTCGCATTGTAATATCTAAGAAGGATATTTAGTACCAAAAAACATATCCGTTGATACACGTTCGTATTTAGAATCAAAAAGATCTTGTTCCGATCCAGTGTCGTTCCGATGCTCGTCTATAGTTTCAACATTCGTTAACTGTCACTATCACTATCCAATTCATGATCTTCCTCCGATCAGACAGCTTTTGAAGAATATTCTTATTTACGTTCACATGAATTCTTTATCTGGACATTTTACAGAAAATTTCGATTAGGCCAAATTATTATACAAAATTTTAGCACAACAGCCGGCGCGCAGCGTAAAGTTTACGTCATTATGCACTTATCCCGAACAAAAACTGCAGGAATACATCACTAAAGATACTTGCAAGGAATACCAAGAACGCAGAAGTCTTTGACAATGAGTTGACAGCAAAACAAAAAATCTGCTATTGTCGTAAAATTTACGACAGGGCGCCCGCTGGAAGGTTAAAGAACTAGTTGTTTTCACGCAAATTTTGCGTAAAATGTAAAGAACTTTTAAACAATTGGTCAAAACGGCTCTCAATTATTTCTTGACATTTTTTCGTCCAGGAGAGCAATGGATTCTTAAAAATGGCACAGATCTAATTTTCGTTGACCTTTCTGATTTTTCGAAAATTGCCGAAGTTTGACTTCTTCCTACAACGATGCAATGCATAATATGAGTAATAATACATAATATTATTTCATGGGAGCGAATATCAGTTCTTGTAGAGACGCCCGTTGCTATCTTTTTCTACAATTGGTCTTAATATGTATATGAAGGGTCTCGGAGTTCCAAAAATCGTACTCAGATTGCTCTACCCATTGTACGTCATACACAGTTTTGAACTCTTTTTTCATGTTTAAATAAATAAAACGTTTTCAATAAATAAAAATAAAATATGAGAGAGATTCCCTTCCGTAAGAAATCTCTCATCAGTTGTAAATATTAATTAATTTATTAATTAATTATCCTTTTAGAATGAAGTAAAAATAGGATTTAACACCAATCTACTACAAGTTTTTCTTCGTGTCGGTTCAAGTATAATGGGATTACATATAACTAATCAGTTCTGAAATAATGTTTTCATTTTTATTCATTTTTAGTCTACCCTTCAACAAAAGGATTATCTAGAAATGATCAGGTGATTAAATAAAAGCTTGCCTCGGGGAAGTAACAATATCCTGTTTAGCATAGTTTCAAGGAATCGCCAGCTTCGTATCCTATTGCAAACTGCTTTGCAGCCACGCTTGTCGCATTTCGTTGAATCCATTGAGGATCATTCGAATATTGGCACATCTTTGAGGTAGTCTCTCTCTGGGAGAGAGAAAATACCAAAGCACGGAAAGCTGTTACAAATGTAAAAAGATAAATATTTCACTTCTGCTATTTTTTTAATTGGACCGCACGCGTGGGCCTGGACCAACGCATGTGTTCACAGCAGTACAAGAAACGCTCCAGCAAATGTTTACAGAAAAGAAATGTATTATAAAAAAGTCCTTTACATCACTGTATTACTCCTTGTTATTTCAGAATCATTTTGCTAATCCAGGTAGAGGGGAAGGTTAAACATGGGATCACATTTTTAACAAACTGGATGTGAGATTCGAAACTATTAGGAAGCCAACGGATTTTCTAGTAGGTTAAGAACTGTATCGTCTCCTGTATTATTTCAGTAGTATACCTTTGGGTTCCGCCTCTCACACGCGTCCAATCTTCATAAATGAGGGCTCTAAAGAAAGATAATTTCACGGAGACTAGACGAATTCCACTTTGACTTTAAAAGTATGGACGACTTCTTTAAAAAAACGTATCGAAATATTCATGTAAAATGCAACCCGCATCACATGTCAACCTATATCGACAAATAACTCTTAAACAAAGCATTTTAGAGCCTTAAAAAGTAAAATTTTGAGGCAATCGGCCTCAAAGAAACGTTTCTCAGACCATAATCTACAAGATGAGATATCCTCCGATCCATTCAATTAATTTTTCGGTTCCACTATTCAATACTATCAAGGCCACCTCAATATTTCAGCCCTTCCTGTTGGTAGCAATTTTTGTGGCGACACGCTTAGAAGGCTTAGATTCGACAATCCTTATTTACGCTTTCTGTTAACATCGTAGTTTGTGCAGTCTGACGAGGTTTATTTGCATAATCATTAATTCAAGATTTAACATGCGAGAGTTCTCACACGGGTACGCTAGTATAATAATATATATATAATATAATAATATAACCTATAATATATATAATATATATAATATAATATAATATAATAATATAATATAATAATAAGAGAGTAAAAAGCTCCGTACCTCCATGGATGAAAAGAATTATGAAACGGATAGCTGACACACCGTGTGAAATATCACTTCTAGCCGAGGCATCTTCTAAGTCAAACCACACGTATAAAGTTCAACAAAAAATACTACATGTTGAACAAAAATACCTAATTGACAATGACACATCAAGGCTAATGGTAGCTGAAAAGCTAAAAGAGAAAATCCAAGCATGGGCTCAAAGAATAAGACGGTACAAACGTAGAATCGATTTCCGTGTACAGAACCGGTTGTTTGAAACAGACGCGAAGAGATTCTATCGCTGTCTGACTCAAAAACCGAATGGCAATGCTGCTCCTCCTTCAAAAGATGACGTCGAAATATTTTGGTCAGGAATCTGGGAGGAAACCAGATCCTACAACAAAGACGCATCGTGGCTCCAATCTGAAGTTGATGCTGCCAATGGACTCGTGGAAACAGTGGAACATGTTCAAGGATTCTCGAAAGAGGACCTATGCCAAACAATTAAGAATATGGGAAACTGGAAATCCCCTGGGGTTGATAAGATTCACATTTATTGGATTAAGAAATTAACAGCACTACATTCTCATCTTGCAAAGGCTGTTAATAAAATTTTAGAAAACCCTAACGAACTCCCCGAATGGCTCACTCGCGGTATCACGTATTTGCTACCCAAAGGAGGAGACAGCTCTTTGGCGAAGAACTCCAGGCCAATTACTTGCCTGCTAGCAATGTACAAACTTATAACTGCAGCCATAGCTGACAAAATGTATAGGTACCTAGAAAAGAACCATCTGTTGCCAGTTGAACAGAAAGGATGTCGTAAAGGTTCCTAGGGCTGTAAGGAAATCTTGCTTCTGAATAAAATAATTTTGAATGATCTAAAGAAACGAAAACGTAATTTAAGCATTGCTTGGATTGACTACCAGAAGGCCTTTGACAGTGTACCACACGATTGGATTTTGAAGACCCTGGAGATCTATCGATTTCATCCTAGACTTGTTGAGTTTTGCAAGGCTAGTATGAAGTCGTGGAGCACCAGGTTACTAATCCACAGCGGAAAGGGAGTAGTAGAAACAAGACGTATTCAGATTAACAGGGGAATTTTTCAAGGAGATTCACTATCCCCTCTGCTGTTTTGCATTAGTTTGATTCCTCTATCGAGACAGCTGTCGCACACTGACTTTGGTTACAAGCTCCATGGTGATGAAAGGCCTGTATCACATTTATTTTACATGGATGATCTTAAAGTGTTCGCTAAGAATGAAGCGATTCTCTCCCAAATGCTGTCTGTCATCAATGATTTTAGCAATGACATCTGCATGAAGTTTGGTCTTGACAAGTGTGCAAAAGCCAACTTAAAAAGAGGCAAAATGATCACGTCAGAGAACATTGAAGTTGATAGACACACTGTGATTCAAGATATTGAGCCAGGTAAAACTTACAAATATCTGGGCATTGAAGAATGTGAGACCATCTCGAACGACACAATGAAAGAGAGAATTCGCAGGGAGTATTATAGAAGAGTGAGACTTGTCCTGCAGTCCGCTCTGAACTCAAGGAATAAAATACCAGCAATAGGTAGTTTGGCTGTGCCTGTAGCGGAATACAGTTTCGGACTAGTAGACTGGACTGAGCAGGAAATTCGCATCATGGATCGAAAAACCAGAAAACTGCTTACAATGCATCATGTTGCCCACCCCCGAGCTGATGTACATAGACTTTATGTGTCACGTACGGAAGGAGGAAGAGGCCTGAGACAAATTGAAGCCTCCTGGCACAATGCAATAACCGGGATGGGAAATTATGTAGTCAGCCATCAAAATGACCCACTAATGAGGCAGGTCATGAAATCTGACCGAAGAATGGGAAACAGAGGCATTGTAAGTGTAGCAAGTAGCATTGCGAACAAGACTATGCAAGACACCCAGAATGACAGAGACACTGAATTTCTGATGCTACTTAACATGAAATTTGAGACACAAAAAATGTTAAAGAAATCGTGGAGAGACAAACCACTACACGGACAATATTTGAAACGAATGGACAAGGTGCAGATCAATAAAGATCAATCATTTATGTGGCTTAAAAGGGGAAGAATGAAGCCAGAATCGGAAGCACTTGTAATAGCTGCCCAAGATCAGGCGTTGAGAACACGACATTATGATAAAGCAGTTCTCAAAATTTCCCAAGATGATAAATGCCGCATTTGTCAGGAACACGTAGAAACCATTGATCATATTGTCTCAGCTTGTCCAATCCTAGCAAAGACCGATTACTTGAAAAGACACGATAGGGTGTGTAGCTACCTCCACTGGCAGATCTGTACCGCCCTCGAATTTCCGAACACATGCCCCAAGTGGTACGAACACTCACCAAAACCGGTGACGTCTGTTGGATTGTGTACGATATTGTACGACCAACAAATTCAAACTGATCGCACGATAGCGGCAAACAAACCGGATATAGTCATCCGGGATTTGGAGAACAAATCGTGTTTACTTGTCGATTTTGCTGTACCTTGCGATCAAAACGTCGTTACCAAGGAGGCAGAGAAACGTCTTAAATACAAGAGTTTGAAAATCGAGATCAGCCGAAAGCACAGGTAGTCCCGATAGTTATCGGAGCTCTGGATTTGTTCCGCAAAATTTGTGTAAGAACTTGTCTAAACTCCCAGGTAATTCAAAAGACTGGGAAGTGCAATCGCTTTATTTGGAACAGCCCACATTTTGCGCAAAGTATTGTAGAGGCACCGACAGTCCCTAGATCTACTCCTTAGGTAGCTGGTTGCAACCTGGAATAGATTTTATATTCAGCCGACACATAACATCTTTAGTCGTGATTTAGAGGAATAATAATAATAATAATAACAACTAAAAGTATATTGCCCTGACGGCTTGGCACATTGGTTAACGTGCTCGCTTTCTATGACGCGACCCCGGGTTTGATTCCTGGTCGGGGCAAAAGTATAGTGTGCGTTTTCCTTGCAATGTTCCAGTATGCGTTGCTGCGTGACAATGAGGAAACTCACTTTTCATAATGAGAAGACCGAAATACGGCGTGGGGATATCTTCGGGCTGACCACACGAACCCCCTTACCCATGGGGCCGCGAGGCCGGGAGGTCGCTGGTAGGCCCGAGCCCGCACGTAGGCTGTTGACGATTGACATTGATTGTGGTAGCGGCCAATTTTTCAATTGTGTAACCGCTGTTAAGACATGCGCCGCCCTGGCAACAGGGATGCTGGATGCACAAGACGAGGCTTTTGGCAATGCTACAAAACCCTCAGTCCCTTACCTCTAGAAAGGTAAGGAACTTCACCGGTAGATGGATACGTGGAGTAATCTGTTACCCCAAAGTATAGAATAAAATAACATAATATAAGGTTACTGAATCTCTGTTTAAAGTAAACAGCATTTTCATCACTTATAATGAGTAGATATTGCATAGAAAATATATGTTTAAACCGTGTTCATGTAAGATATGTTTGTTGCATTTGAAGCATGCATTTTTACATGTTCTCTAACCATGGTCACACACTTCATTTCAATCATTCAATTAATTACTTATTCAATTAATTAATTACTCGTATGCTAGTTTATACTTTTACCAGAGTGCATTGTAGAGAGCATCTAATGGTTGAGTGCAAAATAAGAGATTTTATTTTTTGACGTGGAGGAGACATACCTACATTCACACAGGGGTACTTCGTTACCCCAACCTACCTCTAATTTTCTTTACGAGTGTCAAACGAATAAAAACACATTCAACAGATGTACCCTAAACCTCAAAGGAGAATACACAAAATTTCACGCTCGCGAACATAATGAATTTGCGAAAACTCCAAACGAAAGACATAGGATAACAAACTACCTCTGTATCCATTTGAATGTTCGCACACCTGACACCAATATCTCGAGTCGTTAGGAGAGGGGATAATCCTATACCAAGGGAGGTGCAAGAGTCGAAAGTGCCATCGACGACCTTTTGTTAACGCTTCGTTAGACGACGAGTTATTGACCCAAGGGATCGCGAATCCGCTGGTGACGTCTGGCGGCGTCCAAACTCCACGTCTCCTCGCGACATTGAGCTTAAAAATCAATTAATTAATTGATTAAATTTACTTTCTCGTCCTTACTTCGTTAGAAGTGAAACTGTTCGAAGAAATCGTATGCCAGAAAATGGCGAATTTTCGACAGAAAACTCTTGTTGCCGGACCCTGGTAACGAAAAAATGGATAAATTTTGTTTCTATAAGCAGTGTCCGGAAGCTCTCATTACGAAAAGAAAACAAACTACCCCCAGATTTTGTGTTGATTTTCATAAAGAATGCCAGATACAGTTTTTACGAAGGTCAAATGGTCTTCGAGAAAATTGAGTTTAAATGTTACTTGCAGGCGCGAAATTCAAACCAGCTGCCGCTACACGCATAGCGACTGCCAACTGTGATGTTTAAATGTGTTCGGTAAAACTGTTGTGAGAGAAATATTGCTTGCTTGAATATCCTAATAATGTCAAGTGTTTGATACGTATTACTGTCATTTAATCTATTTAAAAGTTATTTTTGTTATAAATTATTACTACTGTATGCAGCGGCGTAACAATGTACGGTAAATACCATCAAGTCCAATGGAAATTAACAAAACTCCTGTTATGATCGAGTTATTTTTTGCATATCTTCAGTGTCAAATAATGTCTTGAGCTTTAGATTACCACATGTAATAAACGATAGCCACCTGCTGCTTCTATCCTAAACATCATGTATCGTGACACATGCCAATTGCGTTTTGGAACTAAAATGTTCGTACATTAAAATATTGAGTGCATTGATTATTTTTGGACGCGCAGTTCGTACTGCTGTTTCCTCAAATTTCATTTTGGGCTGCTCTAGCTAACGAAAGCCTTCTCAGATAACCTGATAAATCATTGTACATGATTTGACGTGGAGGTTTTCTTTCACTCAAATGTGGTAATGAAAGTTTGCTTGTAACCAAATAGAAATATCCGAGGGAACAGTGGGTAGAAAAGAAGTTTTCTTAAGACAAGTTAGCAATTATTCTTGCTTAGGAATTTGCCTATGGGATATCACCCACTTTCTGATTCCGCAAGCAATGTACTTCGATTGGAGCTGTTTCTGTAAAACGCGCTACACTATGCCCTGCGGAGCATCGAAATCGCGACAAATGACTTCGAGTTTCCCCGCACAGAGTTCTCGCAGATGAATATCTATTCTGGCCTTCGTTTTTTTGTTCCGAAGGTGAGGCCACTGTACCGAAGCCTTGAGATAATGAAACCATTTCTGGATAAAATTGGCAGCGGTTTGGGAAAATTTCTGTTTGTCTGGCTGTTTCTCTTGCGTTGCAGGTAGCTGCTATGTACATTAAATGCGTGTCGTTTATTTTCAATTGAATAGAGGGTCGCGTTGTTACGTTAAAATATCTGTCTGCGCCACAATGCAAGCCTCGACGCGAACAATCGGTTAGACTAATGCACGGTGGCATAGAGCGACGGCGATCGGCCATGACACGGTTAGAATGCGCTAGTTTGCGCGCGAGTCTCTTGAAAGTAATGTGTACCCCTATGTATGAAACAGTTTTTTACTCATTTGCAACAACACCCTATTAGAACACAATTTTGTTGTTTGTCGTTGAGGTGATGATTTTTTTCTCGTGGTTAATCACAGACAACGCGTAGGGTTGGTTTGGACTGACCACCCAGATGTGTACTGCAAAGACGCCCCAATGCTGTTGTCGGCATGCGGCTCCAGAACACGTTCTGGCGAAAGCATAAGTTCGAATTTCGCCCCCATAAATAATCGATAAACTAAAACTAAAAAGGCGAGAAAGTAAAAAGTAATAACCGAGCATTTTGACTTGTGCACCAGGAACGGTAATAGCATGTGTGCCAGAAAACGGCGAATTTTCGACAGAAAAACTCTTACTGCCGGGACTTTGTAAGAAAAAAGTGGTCTAAATCTTGATCCTATATACTATATAATAAATTACTTTCTCTAACACATTGTGTAGTCAGAATCCATGTTTTGAGGTCCTTGATACCGAAAAATCAATTGACGGCAAAAAGTCTCTGTCGTCTGTCCGTCCGTCTATCCCTCCGTCTGTCTGCGGTCAAAACCGTTCAGCCGATTTCCCACAAAGTTGATATTCCTCGATAGTTTTGAAGGACCTCGAGGGCCTCTTCGAGTTTTGAAACAGATATTTTGATTTTTGGAAGACTTTACCAGAAGCCTTAACATTTTCAAAATTTTCTAAAAAATGGCTGAAATTTTTTTGATTAAACATTGTCTTGGATAGCGTGAAGGGCGCCTAAAACAATGGTGCAGTTCTCATTTTCATTGAAGTCTGATTTTTCGAAAACATTAAAATTTCAAATTTTTTTTGGCGTTCTTCCTACAACTATTGAATTAGAGATGTTTTATGAATGAAATTTATTCTTTAAAGACAAATCTTGAAATAAATTCATGTACATTTTTTCAAAAATATGGGACTTAACGAGTAATTTTGCGTGAAACATAGGAAATTTTATAATAATTATGTTCTCAAATTCTATTTTAACTTTTTTCTTACATTTTTTCCTCAGATAAGGCAAAGGACCTTAAAAATGACGCGGATTTCATTTACGGTGAACCCTCTGTATTCTCAAAAAATCTTTAAACTTTACAATCTATTCTAAAAATCAGATCTTTAAATAAGATTAATATACAATGATTTGAAAATATGAGCAGTTTTCGCGTAATTTTTGTTTAAAGGCAATGTTACAATTTTTTCTGAAAAGCGGCTCTAATTTGCTTCTGTTATTATTGTAACATTGCTTCTGTTTTGTTTATTTGAGTTCAAACTATCCTTATCCTATTTCATGGTTTTTAGCCTTCATTATTACTTTTCTTGCCAATGATTTTTCGTGTTGGTTTTACTTGATGTCCTAATTCTTCGTGCTATCCAGGTATTTCGTTTCCGTGAAATTGTTTAATATTCTGTTGTATATGAACGATACTTCTCTCAGATAATTCATATCACTCACGTATTAGAGTGAATAAAAGTGTCGAAAAAATAATTATATTTGTCGTTTGGAACATCATTTGTAAACTAGTGATGTCTAGGTCATCTACTGTTGGTAGTGGCACGTGTTGTGGCACCGTAGTCATGCCACGAGCTTCTCCTGCGCAACTACCGCCGGGAAAGGGAACTATTAGTAACCTCGCCGTTTTACAATAGGATGGCGTTGTGTCTGGTGGCAGGATAATGAACTGCGTGGAGGGGCGATTTCGTCGTGGCACTCGTGTCAGGGACTCCCGCTCGTGGCATCGACTTTGACAACACTGTTTGTAAACCTTGTTCAATGATTCTTGTAAAAATGAGTCAGCAAATAATTTTATTTCACTTCTAGTGAACTATCTACATATATGTGCATTATTCAATGTCGTGTATGTATTTCTTGTAATTGTAATAATTTGTGCATCGTGCTCATTCTATCCTAATTCTTTCGTTGCAATGTATTACGTTGCGTTGTTTCGTTTTGTTTGCGTTTTTTTCTACCCTATTTTGAAATATAAAGGTTATACATCTGAATGTCATCTTTAGAATTAAATGTTAAATATGTATCGCCCGCAAATAAGAGTGCGACCTTTCCCTTGTAAAATTCCGGCATTGTTCAATTTATCTTTCCATTTTAATAGAACTGCATTAGTGTAGTACATTAAAACTATGGGTAATTTTGGGTTTCCTTATGTAACACATTGGTTTAATTTAAATATTTTCTTCTCTTTCTTTTTGGGAGATTCACCCCCTAATGGTTGATCATTCCTTTAATGATTTCGGCTAGATTTTTGAGTATTCCTCTCATTACCAAGATTTTTCAGAGCGCATGCCTGCTTATCCCGATAAATGCCTATTCGAGGTCAATGTATATGAAGTGACTTTTCAGATTCATTTTAAGACATTTCTCAATATTTTTTCGTGGGTGAATATTACATCAATACCTTCCCTTTCTGAAAAAATCTGTTCTTGTAGAATTGTAATGTCTGCAATAGCTTCGACCCCTACAGTTATGGGGGATTGATAATGGAGATTCCAATGAATTGTGTCGGAACTTGTATTCCTTGTGTAGTGTTTTCTTAACGTGTAAATTGCGCGTATTCAATTTTTATTCCGACTGCGAAAGTTACATTTATTAAATGTCGTTATTTTCCAAGAGATAAAAGGAAAGTAACAAGTTTTTAAAGACAAAACAGGTTTATAAAAACTTATTTAAACAATCAAATGCCCCATACAATTGAGGTAGTTCCGCATTTTCTTTATTTTATTGCTCGCGGACTGTGCGATATTGTCTTCCGTTTCGCGAAGGGAAGTTGTCTAAAATTAATGTAATATCTGCAAAGCATTTCTACATCTTCATTCTCGTTTTTCTGACGTTCCTATTTTCTGCAACGTGCTGTGAACAGAGAGAGCGAGAAAGCATACGTACGAACGAGCGAGCCAACTTTTCTCTCCATGCCTCCCCCTTTGTTAGATAACGTCAGAGGTGTTTAAAAGAATTTCCAACGACCTGTGAATCCAAGCCTGAGAATTATCGCCCCTGAAATTAGGTACAGACTTTTAATTTACGCTGAGGAAATTATTATAGGGAGGGTACGCGAACGGAGGCGTGGGTCGAGTGGAGGGCACAATAGGTGGCGGGATGAAAGTTCTGGAACCGCTGCCGGCTGCGCGAGAAGGACGCGGCGCGAGAGGCGGCTGCGGATCGCACCCGCCGCGGGGGAGGAGAGGCGCGCGCGCCGGGGCACGGGAGGGGACGAGGGTTCGGTTCGGGGGCGGGGCGGGGTGTCGGAGAGGGCAGCGCCGCGGGATGCGCGCGCCACCGCCGCCTCGGCCGCCTCCGCCGCCTCCGCTGCCGCCCGCTGCCACCGCGGGCCGCCGGCCGCGCCGTTCAGTCGCGCCGGAGCGCCGAACGGAGCAGCTGCTCTGCTCTGCGGTGCTGGCGGCGACGCACCCGCGGCTTGGCCCTGCTCTCGTCGACGTCGCCGGCGCTGCGCTTGGACGCCGCTTCGTGGTCGCTCGTCGCCGTCGTAGGATGGCGCGGCCCGCCGCCGCCGAGGCCGCCGCCCGCGCCGCCGCTGCTGTTGGGCGGCGCTTCTGGTGGCGGCGTTGTGCCCCGCCTGGTAAGTCTTCGCGGCCGTCGACTCCTTCGCGGCGATCCGTCATGACGTTCGTCGCTTCTCGACAGCTGTTCGAGCGAGGACTTGGCTCGTCACCGGTCCCTTTTCCCCGTCCTCGAGTCCTCGCGGCCTGCGGCGGCCGCCCTCGGAGAGGGCGCGCGCGCTGGCGCCGCGGCCACGTGGCGCGGAGCTGCGGGCGGCTGGGAGAATGAACGGCTCCGAGCTTGCGACCGAGCCGAGGGGACCCGCCGCCCCAGCGCCGCTTCTCGCTTGCAAGGCCACGGCAGGCTTGCTCGTCAAGGCCGCCCTTCGACTCTTCGCCCTCTAGTTATTGTGCATGAAGGCGTCCGATGCCTCTCTTGCTGTGGCTGTGCAGTGGCAACATTTTGACAAAATTAAATAATACAGTTTTTGTCAGTCTGAGATGGCTTTTTTCATGAAATACATCATGAACATTTTTTGACGTTGAAAAACTTAATTTCGTTTCTTTATCGAGCAATGAAATTTAAGTTAGCATGTTGGCAGAAAGGCGAGAAAATGAAAATTTGTGTTCCATATTCCATAACAATATTAACTACTACATAGTACGATACTTCTTAAGTCCTGTACGATCGTCCGTTAAGCGACAGATAGTAACAAACATCTCGGAACGTAAAGGAACATCAGAAAGTGTTAACGACTAAGAAGCTCGTTCAACTTCACACGCGCTTTAACATTGTACGTCTTCTGCGCGGAGAAACCACTTGCAAAGAGAAGCCAGAAAGTGCAGAATCGTTGCTTAGAAGTATCAAAGACGTACGACGCCGAAGGTCGTGGAATGGGAAGGCTTAACGGGGAGAGTTTCGGCTAAGAGAGAGTGAACGGATAACGATACGGTGATGAGAGATCGGGGTGGGTGACGGATGGATGTACAAAGTAGAGAACGGAGAGAAGATTGACGAGATCCACTGACGCGAGAGTAGAAGGGAGAGAGGTCGGACAAATGAGGAGGATTACTGGTAGATGGATAGACGCGCGATAGAGTGGGTGATGGACGTTGCGGCGAGAGAACAGCCTGATTGAGGGACTGGCGGAATCTGAGAAGAAAGGGGAAAGATGGACGGTCGTTCCAACGGAAAAGGTGTATCTTGCAGGTACATTAAGGTGAAGGTAAAAGGAAGAAAGGTGGAATTTCGAGATGAAAATTGTGGCGAAAAGGAAACTGCGAAAGGTATTCTAAAATTACGAAATTATAAATGATGAATTTGCGAACCAAGGAGATAATAAAGTATACTTGAAGAAAATAATACGTAATTACATTTTAAGGCATCAATATAAGGGAATTAATACGAGAGCGTCTTCACGAGAACAGATGGTAGCAAAATTAGTAACGGAGGGAATGTTTTAAGTTCATTAAAGTTTTTGCTTTCTAGCCTACTACGAAACCGACTTCTTGTTTGTGTATAGATAATATAATTCGTTATCGTAGACGTCACGTATATCCTGAGCTAAAGTTTATTAAAAGAAAGGGGAGAGGAAATAAGATATTAAATTAAAACAAGTAGTGTAGTCGGTGATAATAAATTAGGGTTCCCATACACCATTGCTTACCTCAGTGAGCATGCTATTCCTTCGCGCAGCCGTGTTGGTGAATAATCAGGAAAGCATTGATGAACAGAGAGAAATAATCCAATCGGAATACTAGGAATTTCAAGCGGCAAACATATGGACAGAGAAGAGCCCTAATAAAAGAAAATTGTAGCGAAAAACAGGTTGATTGAGCGACAGATGTACAAATGAACGAAATGACTTTCGCAGGAATGAAATTAATGAACGAACAAGCGCAACCCAAAAAGTATTGTGCGCAAGTGACACGGACACAGAATAGGCCAGGGCAGTCTGCCAGGGCAGATGTCCTCAAAGGCAGCGCGGCTGAGATAGTTCGCATAATGGGAGGCCGAATGAAGTGACGTCTCGAGATGCGCTCGGAGACAACGCGCACGCCGGCGGCGGCCGCGCATGCCATTTTCTCCGCGTTCACTCTCGCCGCGAAAGTTGTCGCGCGGAGTTTCGAGGTTTCTGCAGAGCACCGCACACGCCGCCTTCCGCCCACGAAAGTCATTCTTACACAATAAGAAAAAGTCTCCCCTGGTGCTTAAAATGTTCATTTGGAAACGATAATTAGGGAGGGCAAGGGGGTGGGGGTGGGAGAAGGCGAGGCAAAGTGAGCAGAGGGACGAAGAGCTAGGGTGATGTCGAGCACCCGCCACTCCGCGCCCCACACACTATCGCCCTCTGGGTTCCGTCGCGCGCCGTCCTTCACCCGTCGTCCCCTGCCCTCGACCCCGCCCCCGCACCGGCGTCCCGCCTCGTCGCCCCCTCGTCTTGCTCGACCGACTAATGCGCCTCGCGCTTATGCTGGCGGGTGCTTGCGCGCCGAGGCGGACCGCCCCTCCCCTCAGCTCCACCCCCCGACCCCGCCGTTTCCTCCACCTCCCGCCTCTCGGGTCCTCGTGAGTTCCTCTGGAGGCGCTAGGAAAAGCCCTCGCCGTGTCGCCCCTGCATCAGCATCTAATGCGCAGACTTGTCGAGGAGGCATTCGGTTGGGAAGTACTCTTCGCTGCGCTGCCAGAGCGATACTGCGCGCGCTTTTCTGCAGTGTTGTGTACGAGGCGTGGAGTTGTACAGTACGGAGAGGTTCGGTGCGATGGGACACGAAGCGAATGGATGCGATGCGATTCGATCCGATCCGATCTCATCCGATCCAATGCCTTTTGGGGCGTGGCGTGGCGGGAATGTAGAGAGGTACAGAATGATGTGTGGAGTTGCTTGGAGTTGCTAGGAGTTGCGAGGAGTTGTTGCGAGGAGTTGCTAGGAGTTGCGTGGAGTTGCTGGGAGTTGCTGGGAGTCGCGGGGAGTCGCTGGGAGTCGCTGGAGTCGCGGGGAGTCGCTGGGAGTCGCGGGGAGTCGCGGGGAGTCGCGCGGAGTCGCGCGGAGTCGCGCGGAGTCGCGCGGAGTCGCGCGGAGTCGCGCGGAGTCGCGCGGAGTCGCGCGGAGTCGCGCGGAGTCGCGCGGAGTCGCGCGGAGGTCGCGCGGAGTCGCGCGGAGTCGCGCGGAGTCGCGCGGAGTCGCGCGGAGTCGCGCGGAGTCGCGCGGAGTTCGCGCGGAGTTCGCGCGGAGTCGCGCGGGAGTCGCGCGGAGTCGCGCGGAGTCGCGCGGAGTCGCGCGGAGTCGCGCGGAGTCGCGCGGAGTCGCGCGGAGTCGCGCGGAGTCGCGCGGAGTCGCGCGGAGTCGCGCGGAGTCGCGCGGAAGTCGCGCGGGAGTCGCGCGGAGTCGCGCGGAGTCGCGCGGAGTCGCGCGGAGTCGCGCGGAGTCGCGCGGAGTCGCGCGGAGTCGCGCGGAGTCGCGAGGAGTCGCGAGGAGTCGCGAGGAGTCGCGAGGAGTCGCGAGGAGTCGCGAGGAGTCGCGAGGAGTCGCGAGGAGTCGCGAGGAGTCGCGGGGAGTCGCGGGGAGTGGCGAGGAGTGGTCGTGAAATGCGGGCCGGTGGTGGCGCAAGGTCGGGTGGCGCGAGTGGTGCAGAGCTGTGCGGTGTTGTGCAGCACCGTGCGGCACTGGCGTCAAGACCCGCAAGACTTCCGCGCTGGCGGTTCCTTGCGGCTTTTATCAAACGACTCGGAGCCCATTTCTGTTTTTGACGGAGCAAGAAATGGGGAGGGCATCATGAATTCCTATTCCGCAAACTTATTAAATTGCAAATTTTTGGCATGCAGAGCTTAGCTGTTCAGTTGGCGGAACTGTTTTAAATTAGGGACATCACCAGACCGCCACTCCGCGTTTTCTGCTGTCCACTTTGAAATGAAATTTTGTGACGAAAATTTGTTCTCTTATCTCCATTTATTCGAGATTACTTGTTTGTTTTTAATTGTTCTGGTATTGCGACTAAACGCAGTGTACATGTTACGCGAACTCAGGTCTTGTACGCACTGTCTTTAAATATTGAAAAATCATCCCTGCGAAAGAGAAGTGTAAATTAAAAATAAACGTGCATCTATGTGAATGTACTTGCATTTGGAGGAAAAACGGAATATAAACGAAATGTTTAATAATGGCGATACCAGAATTTTTTTAAGAGGCTAAAGGTCCAGCCAACTGCATGTTTACTTATAAATAATTTTCTTTATATACTGACTTTAAAAGTATTATTTGTTAATAATTGTCAGTTATTAATAGCATGTGCGCATGAGATATTGCATCATTTTAGTTATTATTGAAATATATTATTCATACCTTATGGTAAAGTTAATGTTCATTCCAAGAACATAATATTAGTTAAAGACTGATAAAAAGTATAATACAAAGTGAATTACTCTAAATGTTTATACAAATAGAATTGTTGGAGCTTTTTTTAATTTCCTTTTGACATTACTTATTCAGGTGTCCGTTTTAAACAATCATTATGGATCAACATGAAATACAAATAAGATTATCGAATATATTTTCTAAACGTTAATTTATAATAAAGTGGATATAGTTTTCCTATGTGTTTTCCACGAGCTATTTTAAATCACTATCTTCTATGTTAAATTACGACAGTATTTTCTAGAGTTGGGGACCTGAGTTGTAACAATTGTAATTGTAGAATCATTGAACAAGAGATTTTGCCATGGAATATTAATTTGGTACTTACTATAGGCTCGTACTGATAGAATACCTGCAAGAAAACTCGAATGCAATGGCTTCACTAGAAATAATTGAATATTCCGGAATGAGACTGAGGATTGCGTGGAAATGATTTCTTCCATATGTTAATAACTACGGATGATGTTTGAGTCTCTACCACCTCAAAAAATTGTCAAATACATTTGGTCACACTTTGAGCTTTTCGGGCAGAAAAAAATGCTCGGTCCGCCGAAGTTTCTCAAACACCCAAATATTTTATATTTTGAAATTACACATCCAGAAATTGATTTCCAGCGTTCACTGATAAAATTTCGTTTTGAAAGTACTAAAATACTGCTTAATAGAAGTTTTCCCTTAACATTTCAGTCACGATAATTAGTGCAAAGTAAGATATAGCCCGTAGTCGTAAAATACAGTATATATTTATTTAAATGAGCAATGTAGCAATTTTAAAAAAATAGTCTCTTTTCTCGGTAATTTTCAGCGTTTCAGCTTCTATGCTGATAATTTTTGTGAATCGATCGAGTTCGCCGATGTACGGCCAAATGAGAACCTACTGTCTACGTCGCCTTTTATGTGTTCGCTAAATGCGCTTTTAGCATGGTACATGCAGTAAACTTTTCCCAGTTATAATTAATGAGGTTGCTTTCACAGAGGTGTCTGATTATGGTATCTATGAGAGGAGAAACTTCGGGAATGTTCCCCCCTCCTCAAGTAAGAAATTTGTGGTATCGTGTGCAGTGGGGTGGGTTGCTCCTTCTAGGGCTTATGGATTACATGAGAAGAACATTGGAAGAGGACGTATCCAGGCAACAAGGCTAGACTGAAGATACGCTTGAAATTAACGATTCAAATCAGATGTCATAGAGAATGAGTTTGGCGTATTAAATTAATGAGTCCAGTTAGGAATCGTTGGCTGAATGTAACTTAATGTGCCTACTTTGTAAGTAGTAAGTGTTAAACTATACTAATTCACCAATGAAATAAAGTTTCACCATTAGCAACATAGTATGTAACAGAAGTAGTTGATGAAACGTACATTGCTAGTTTAGGAGTAGATTCTTTGTTAATTTACGTTTTAGTCGCTGTAGTGTACCTCTCAAAACTCACTGTCTCACTCTTAGATGCACGTATGCATATACCGTTCACATAACTTTTTGAAATTTTATCGGAAAGAAGCCAAGAAAAAAATCCGAGAGAGACGCACCACCAGAGACGCACCGTTCTAATTGTAATGCTTGACCCTGATACATGGCAGTCAGAGTATTGACTTCGTTCAATCCTAATTTTGATGTTACTATTTTATTAGAGAACAGAGTTAATACTTGAAAAGATTCGTAATTGTAGTCTGAAGTAACCGCTTTTAGTGCTCTTGTGTATGATTCCTTACGCAGTCTTTTAGTCTATAAAAAGAAGAATCATCTATAAACCTCTTCAAGAAAATACTCAGTAGTATTTAATCATCTATAATCCTCTTCAGTAAAATACTCAGTAGTACCTAGTATTCGGTGGCACGAATTAGATTTGTTTAATTACCATAAAGGTGAACATCCTTTACTCATTTTAATTTTTTTCTTAATGAGGGTGGCGGATCGATAAAACTCAATCTTTCCATATTAACGACCACCATAACAAAAAGTAGTAATCATTAGATGCGAGCCAGAAAGTAAAAAGCAGGTTTGATCAAGTATTTTAGTCTGGTTGACTAAAATCAGGAAATGAACTTAAAGGCTTGAATATGTTCCTGAAACAAGTTGTGCTACAGCACGTACTTAATCGTATTATTTTTAACGGTTATACAATATGTATTGCTACTAATTGTAAATTAATAATGCTTTAGTGCTTTCGTGAAAAATTCACCAACATGTCGCGGAAAATTCGAAGAAACGTCTTCATTTTTAAGAATTCAAAAGTTTTGAGAAAAATGCACTTGTTCCGCTGAAAAATTCAATGTCCTGTGCTCTAACCTTGCAATAGGTTTAAAACAAAATTTGCAGCCATTTTTGAGAATATATTTTTTCGTATTTGTGAAACATTGTAACGAGTTCACTCAAAATTACTCGAAAACAACTATTATTTTGAAAAGTACTGTACATGAAATGATTTAAAGATTGAAGTTTTAATAATTGATTTCACTGCGAAAAATCTCTCTTTAATATATTTGTACTAGAGTTTTGAAATATTTCCAAACTTTGGCAGTTTTTGAAATTTCAGAATTTTTAATGAAAATCATAGCTATTTCATTATGTTAAGCAAACGAAATATTTAAGAACCAAATACTTGGAGAAGTTTTTTATAATTTTTTTTACGTTTTTTATTACGATTTCTCTCACAATTACGCAAGGTCTACTCATATTTTGGCAAAACTATACACACCATTATTTAAAGATCTAATTCGGAAAAGCAGAATTCATTAAGAAACAATCTTTCTTCCATAATATAGTTGTAGGAGGGGGTCCAAAAATGTTTAACTGTTGTATTTTTATAAAATTGGTTAATTTAATGAATATCGAACTTCCGCATTTTTTACAAACGTACGGTGTTGTATTGAAGGAAAGAAAATAAAGAAAAAATTGGAACAATTTTTTGGAATATTTTGAAACTGTTCCAAGAGTTTCACTTAAAATATCTTCAAACAGTGAAACATCCGTTGCAGATTCGGGACCGTGAGATGAGTCAGGTAGATTTGGGAATATCCATTTTAGTGAAAATTCTGTGTACGCTTTAGGCGCTAGAGTTGTTCACACGGATGGATGGACGTTAAAAAAACAACACATTTTCGATATCAGGAACTTCAAATGGTGTTTTTCAGTCCTAATATTGACATCGATTTCTTGCAGCATTACATAACTTTCCCTAAACTATGTACATGAGAAAGTAAAATTTAATTTAAAAAATTAATTAAATCTATCAATCGGAAAATAAGCAAAAGCACCAAAGATAAGATTGTTTTATTCATATATATTCTGTAGTGGTATTATAATTGACCATTTCCTTCAAAAAATAGTTAGTTACTATGTTCGTAGTAGTTTCGTTGCCTATTCATTTTGAAAGTCCATGTAACCTACTGGTTATGACTTACAAATTTCAGCTAACTTCTTTGTGAGAAAATGTACTGTTTTAAATTCAGGCCAAAGCGAAAGGACAGAGAATTCTTCGTTCATGATAACCATTCGTTTGTTTGTACATGGGAGTGCAGACGCACTCGATTCAGAAGGGTAAATTAAAATCGTTCAGAATTCGCGCGATAGAAGCATACCCTTTGATCTCTGTATATTAAAAATAACGATAACAATGTCACCAATCGATGGAAAGATAATTAAAATTGCAGTTACCATAAATACAAAATCTTTTTAGTATCTTTTAAAACAAAGCCTGTTTTGGTATCACGACACAAATTTCAAGTACATTTTTTAAATTGGATAATTTTGCACCTTGAATTAGATAATATTATTTGTTGTATATTTTGTAAATCACTGAAAAACTTTTAAAATGTTGAATGTGCAGTTATTTCCGTAAAATTTTGATTTGACTCGCTCGTGAAAACCGCAGATGTTTACTTGTCTATTTAACAATTCCAAAAAGGCAACAGGTTCTTTGAAATTGGCCAATAGAATGCCGAGCTAATTATTTACACTGCATTCTCATTACCAAGACCCATAAACCAACTACCTTTATTATTATATATTATCGTCTACTGTATTATTTCAGTAGTATATCTTCCCTTTGCGGCTCTCACACGCAACCGATCTTTATAAATGAGGTGTGTAAAGAAAGAGAATTTCACGGAGACTTGACGAATTTTACTTTGATTTTAAAAATATGAAGGGTTTGTATAAAAAACTCATCTGAATATTCATGTAAAATACAAGCCGTAGCGGATTCATAAATAAAATACAAGCACGTCAGGATTTTTGAATCTACATCGTTAATAATTCCGAAACGAAGCGTTCTAGGACCTTAAAACTTAAATTTTGAGGCCAAAGGCCTACATTTGAGTACATTTAGTACATAAGCTTTAAATAATGTCATACACGTTTCTCGAAAACTTAACCGTTTTCTATGAAAATTGGCTCAAAATTCCGCTTTTTCAGAAACGCTCAAACGCCATTTTCTCATAAATTATTCCAATTTTTTTCTTCAAACATTTCGAACGGATAGTGCAAATTGCACTCTTTAATATGACGTAAAGTTTATTTTGAGGTATTTTTCCTTTTTTCAAAAATTACACAAATATTTTTTGAAAGATCTCTCACACTCTTAATATGTACATTACTAGCAATTTATAAATACTATTGTATTTGTGAATGAAAGTGCTTTAAATTACTTCAAATGAAGTTTTTCGAAAACTCAATCATTTTCTGTAAAAGCGTGCTTGAAATTTCGCATTTTTAGTAGCGCTTAAATGCCATTTTCTTAAAAACGGCTCCAAATTTTTCAAAGAAAATTGCCATTTAGAATGAGGTTTTATTGTTCTTTAATATTTCCGTTCTATCATTAGAAAACCAAAAAATTAAGAAAATGTGGAGAATATGTAGTTTGGACGGCGATAGATGGCAGCTGGCTCGAGTATGTGGCAATTCTCAATAGTTAGCCCAGACCCAAGGAAAGAGAAAATTAATACGGGAAAGTCTGTGACATTCTTTAGCACCACTAGTTTAGTCCTACCATGACGAGCGTAAAAAAGACGAATCCAGTGAGGCACAATGAGACCATTTGTCATATGTTAGATACACATTTTTTGAGTAATTTTGATTTTGCGTTTCGTGTAGTTTTTATTTATTTGGTAAAAAAATTAAAAACTGTATATGACGTGTGGGGAAAGAGATTATCTGCGCACATTTTCTTGAGGGCCAGAAAAAAATGTATTTAATGGATATTTTGAATGTAACAGTCCATCACCCAAGGTCACGAAAGATCTCTCCCTTCTAACGCGCACTCGGGGCGTTTCAATAGAGAGTTCTTCTTTATGTTTTTTACTTTCCCGTATACATACGTATATACAGAGTAATATACGTAGTATAGGGAAAGTTATGGAATGCTGCGGAAAATCGATTTCGAGATTTCAACCCGAAACACACGTTTTGGGGTTCCCTGATACCGAAAATGTTGCTGGTGACTATAAGGACCGTGCCGTCAGAGCGAATATGTGTCATATTTCGTGGTCAACACTGACAACATAGAAAAAGGTATGTGAGGTCTAAATAGGTTGACGAAAAGGTGCGAATACGAGTCCGAAGTCAGTGAAAACGTTATGTACCTTGCACATACGTCAATAAGGATAATGAGAGAATAATTTTAGTGGACAATAGGCAGATAGCCTACTAGACGTTCTTGTAGTAGAGAAGATATAAGTTCGGGAAGAAGCGATGTAAAGTTAAAAGTTATTTACGAGCATCAAATATTTTTCCTACTTAGTGTAAATACTTATGAAATTAAAAATGAATCATTTGCTGTGCCTCCGGTGATGAACTTTATCGAAAGATGAGTGAACACGTATTAAAATATTATTAGAATACTTTTTACGGACTGACGAAATTTTGAATGATAGTACTACAAAACCTGTCATAGGCAAAAGATCCAAGTCGCTCCAATTCTGGGACAAAATACGAAAGCAACGTAGGTAGAAATGTAAACAAAAAACGTGATAATTTTCAATCTTTGAATAACAGTAATGTTTCAAAATTCATTTTAACAGCTAAATATATAACATTTGCAACGTGGCTTTAGAAACCTAAACGCTTGAGTTCAAATATTAAGCAGGGGGAAATATTTGTTTTGTTTTTGCAAGAATAAGACACAGCACATTGAATCCAGTGCCCAAAAGTCCTATTTTCACTAAAATATTTCAGTTATCCAATTTTTTCTAAACTCCCGCAATTCGTTTGGTTAAGAGATTTTTTTGAAGATATATTTGAAGTATTCATAGGTCACAAATATGAATATTATAATACTACTCAACTTTTACAAATAAAATGAACTCACTCAATCACTTACTCACACACACGCACTCTTACACTCTCTCTCTCTCTCACACACACTTATTTACTCACTCACACACTCGCTTACTCTCGCAGGCATGCACTCATCAACGGTCTCACACATAAAATCTCTCTCTCCCTCTCTCTGACTCTCGCACACATTCACTCACTCACTCTTGCAGGCATTCACTTTCCTGCTCATGCAATATTTCACTCATTCACACAAAGAGCGAAGAAAACTTGTACTATCAAATTTTGTACAGAAGTTTCATCATTGTGTAAAGAGAAATTGCATCGTCTTATCCGTACGTCAAACAACGGCGTTGCAATTCGACACCAAAGTTTAAGACATTTGGTAGAAACTTTAGGCACACTACTTTTTCTATTCAGAGTCTTCATCAGCGTATATGGATTCGCTGTTGTCATACAAGGTGATCGTTGGAAGAAAAAATCTTTCAAGGGTGAATGGTGAATGCATAAGGATATTACAAAAGGAGATTGATACATTTTAAACTTTGGTGAACGATCTCCTTTTTATGAGCAGAGGTAAACAGAAGTTGCTGTTGACTTTGGATATCTTTAATGCAATATGCTGAAGGAGTAGTTATAAAATGTATACTCGTTAAGTCATTACCGCTAGGAAAGACTCGTTTCTCGCTACTGTAAGCATTTCATTTTCCTTGTAAATGCTCTTTGACAATTCACCAACTTAATTCTTTAAGCGAAATTCTCGTACTGATAGTCCTCGCAATTTTTCCTTTTCGTCCTGTATCTCCCCAATTTTTCTGTATCTCCATTAATTATGTTACCGTACCTTTCTACAAAAAGGTTTGTCAGTGACGTGACGTGATCACTTACACTTCTTTCATGAGATATAAATTCACATTGAATCTCTAATTTAATTTTCATTTATAGAATTATAACTTCAGCTATATTGAAAGATATCATTTTCACAACGATTATAATATAACAATTGAACTTGACTTGCTCCCACATTGATGTGAGTTCTTTATTTATTCTCTGCAAAAAATACTAATCTGGAAATAAGGGTATACCTGATCAATATATTTCACTTTAAAAATAAAATATTAAATCTTTTACGCAATGAAGAAATGAGTAAATATAATTATTCCTGTGAAATTATACCTTTATTTAAGTTACATATTTTGAATTTAATATACAAACACGGATGTGTATATTAGAAAAAAATACTCCTACAAAAATTATTGTTCTGAACTTTCATTTGTAAGACTTAGCGAAGATACACAATTTTTCTCTCCTATATTTATATTTGTAATAAAAGAAATTGATCCAAATATCGCCTAGGTGCAAATATTAGGTGGTAGTAGGTGTATGTGTTTTGACAGGGTAAGAACCCCAGTTGTGATCACTGGGTCAGTAGTGACCACTTATTTTTTCGAGGATCCTAGCGCAGACTTGGTTAAGAGCGGAGTGCAATGTGCATTTGTTCACTGACGTCATATCTACCACTAGTTGTAATCATACTGCCAACCTAAACGTAAGAAATATGAAACCGGAATGGATAATTAGTTAATATATTCAACACAATGATATTAAATCTTAAATTTAATGATTTATTCACGTCCAGGGTACAAAGACCTTAAACCTACTATCCTTCCCCCAAAATGGTCGCTATTTACTCTTTTATAGTCTTGAGTCCAAAGATATTCGGCAAAATGCATCGCCATATCCTTGTGACGTTACTTTCAAAGACACGTTTTCTCGCTTCGCTCATCCGGATCGAAGTCACGCCGAGGCTCTGGCTTTCAGCCCTCGCGTTCATTATAAACAACCTTGAGTCTATCCACTTCATAATTACTAATTCACTTTTCTAAGAAAGTACATTAATGGTTAAGTTAACTCTCTGAAATTAATAAAATTTAAAACTCACCTTAGTTTGTTATTGGTTAAACTTATCATCAAATCGCATATCACATATCACCAAATCGGTACCCTGCATTATGTCACTGCGGTGACACAAACGAACATCGCACAGCGCAGATCCCAGTCTCCTCTAGAACACCCTTTTTTCAATTTTGTCTGTTCTTGGAGGTTTCTCTCTTGCTTCGAACTTGCAAAACGTGAAGCTTATGCTCTTATGCTTTCTAGAATAAAATGCCAGCTAGCGAGTTGTTGAACAAAGGTAATTTATTTCTTTTCCATCCTTTTATTATGTAAGTATCAAGTGTAAAACGTTATCATTGCGGCAATATTATAACGCAAATAATGTAATGAACTGGTCCTTTTCACTTTCTCTCCAAATTACGTACTTACGTAGTAAGAGAAGATATTGTAATGTTGCAACCGTTGATTCTCCAACAGCAAAACTCGTATTGTGTGGCCCTGGTATAGAAAAATTAAAGAAAACTTGGTCTTATATGTAGTGAATTACATCCTATAACATGTTGTGTTCTCAGAATCTACGTTTTGTGGAACTTTGATACCGAAAAATTGGTTCACGGCAAATTGTCTGTCTTTCCTTCCGCCTGTCTGACATTTTCGGCGACTTTGGTTGACACTAGCGTCAAAATCGTTCAGAGATGTTCTCCAAAATTAATGTTTTATCCATGTGAACGATCTCGAGACCCTAATAAGCATAAAACGGATATTTTTATTTCTGATTATTATTAAAATATGTTATATATAACGTATTTTAATCGTTAGTAATATTATATATAACGTAGTTTTAGTCGTTGATTTCATTATATATATATATATATATATATATATATATATATATATATATATATATATATATATAATGAAAACATTTTCATAATTTTCTCATGAATGGTCCCAAATGTTTTAATTAAATTATTTCCTCAGATAGGGCAAGGGACGGCTAAAACTAACGTGGGTCTCATTTTCGTTTAGCTCTCTTAATTTTTGAAAATAGCAAATGTTCAAAATGTTTTCGTGGTCTTCTACAATTGTTATTGAACTTAGAAACTTTCATTCTTAATCAAATCTATTCTTCAAACATAGATCGTTAAGTAAAGTCATGTACAATTTTTTAAAAATATTAACAATTTTCGCGTAATTTTGCGTTAAATATAGGCAATTTTTTACATTTTCCTAAAGAAACGGCTACTAATGTTTTCTACAATTTTCCCCTTCAGATAGAGCGTTGGACGCTTAAAAAATGTCGCCGATATCTTTTTCGGCGAACTGTCTATATTTTCAATAATTGCAGAAAAATAACATTGCAAAAAACATTATTCATAATAGATTTTTTGTTTAATGAAATCAATCTAAAAATAAATCTTCAAACAATTCGTGTTCAACATTTTGAAAAAGGCTAATGGTGTGCACGATTTTTTTCTTAAAGTGAAGGTAAAGTTTGAACATTTATTTGTTACAAACGGCTTCAATTTCTTTTTCAGTGTCCTCCCCCATTCCAATAGAGCGAGGAACGCTTAAAAATGGGGCATGTCTCATTTTCGATGAAATCTCTGAATTTTCGAAAATTGCAAGAGTTACACATAACGTAAAAAAGTGAGTGCTATTGTACCACCATTGTTTGGTATTAAAGTATCTTATTGTCTCAAACACGTTGAGTTGGTAGAATATAGCGTTGCTGAGGCATGTGTCTGTCAATTGTCTGAACCTTATTATAAATATAAAATATTGCAATTTTCAAGTGACCACTAATGAACAAATATCGTGTTTGAAAACATTTTAAAAAATATAACAAATTGAAAATTGATCTGTTTTAGCGAAGAGAAGGAAGATTCAGGAAGAGGTATGTCTTTGTGTTTGAAATAAAGAATTTTGAACTGTAGCCCAAGAATTTTAAGCAAACTACAGAAATGTTCTTATCACAGGCCTCTAATATTACTTTTAACCTATAGAGAATGTTTCAGAATTAATATTACAAATAGAGCATGAAAAGGGGTCGAAAATTATAACCTTTCGGAAATTAACATGTAGTGGGAGAATGCATATGAAGGAATTATTTACAATAAACCCTCGATAACACGAATTCCAAGGGACTGAAATAATCTGTGGTCGTGTTATAAACATTCATGTTATCCGACTTTTATATATCTTCATTTACACGTTTCTTTGGCGGGACACAAATTTTGTTCGTTTTACGATGAGTTTCGTGTAAAGCGAGTTCGTGCTAACGAGGGTTTACTGTAATTTATAAATGTGACATTTGCTCCTGAGTTATAGGCAATCCCATCAAATCGCCTTGGCTGCGTCAGAATGTGACGTGCCGAACATCTGTGCGTAGAGAGTTGCCTGAAAATCAGGGGCAAATATCACATTTACAAATGTAACTCCAATTATATGCAGTTTCGCATTATATGTTCATTGCCAAAAAGTGATCATTTTCCACCTCTCTACAAGCCCTGAAAGTTTGTATTATTGATTTTGAGAATACTCTATTGCTTTAACATGAAAATGTTTAATTATTGAATGAAATTGGTTATAAAATAATAATAAATTATTAATAATTAATCATCACTTTGTTGTTATTATTACTACTTCCAATTCGGTCTCGGCATCCGGTGATGATTGGTCGGTATAACACCGTTTCAAGGAACTGGGAGAATGATATCATATCCCTGTTGTTTTATGTTTGGGTAGCGCGGTCTTCGTTGTGTTATCCTTGTTAACAGTACGAGCTTAATCTCTAACGGGCGCTTAAGTAGGCGAGATTAATTTGACCGAGAACATCAAGTGATGTTCAAGGATTTTTTAGCGCACTGCGCAACATGGCATGACGTGGATTTTCGCGCTTTAGAAATTAACCGGCTCTCGATCGAACTTGAATATTGCATTTTAAATTGAGTCTCGTTTGAAAACGTCATTTAAAAATACTATCGTTTTTGGTTCGTACAAAACTTTCTTAAATGCGTTAGCTTTATTATACAAATTTGATATTGAGATCTCGGCAAATTTTGCTAATTTAGGATTTACAAAATTATTAGTGAATCACTTATGCAACCATACAAAACAAGAATGCCACTGTATGTAATTTTAAACAGTTTTTAGAAGCTTGCACAAGCTTGCTTAGTAATAGAGACATTTGCCTTAAGAATCTTCAGAATAAGAATATAGATGCGTAGATTAAAGAAGTTCTGTTTTATTAAATAATAATTATAAGAGAACGTATACGAGTAAAAAGAAATATTAAGTTGTCATGCCTGAAATTATTTGTTTGTTATTGTCGACTTTTTTCTTTTATTATATTAAGAAAAAAATTCTGAACTCAAATATATAAGATTTTTTGCAATATGTTATTTAAACAATTCATAGCGAGTGTCGTTCTAGAAGGACAGTAAGCATATGGGGGTACATTGTATAGAACATTCAATAGATAGATATATTTTTTCCGAAACGTAGAATTTTTATTAAGAAATATACTTTAATTGAATAAATAGCCTACAAAATAAAAATAGATAAAATAATAGTTCAAATTAATAATAATAATTTACTAAAATAATACTTTAAGACTTACGTTATGAAGTACGGTAGGAGAGAAACAACTCGTATGTAACGCAGCATTACATTTTTTTGACATTTGGTTGATATCTCCTTGTGACAACCTATATCTGATTTGTTTTCTCTCAGACACAACTAAACAACTTTTACTGTCATTTTTCCAATGCGTTTGTAGCCATATATAAATAATTTTCTCTAATGTATTGTTTACATCCGTGGCGACCATAATATGGCACCAATGCTTTGTCGCCAGTGTAACGTTCATAGTGCGGTGCCATTTCTTGAAATTTCATGTTTATTATAGAGAAAATTGGTCTTACTCTTGCAAAGCGATGATTTCAATCGAAAAATTCATTATCACAACAATTAGTATTTGAGACTATGAATTTGATTCTATCACTAGACATTGCTACACCTTAATTGCAAGTGTCTTTACATTTTTCTCAGTGAAGTATTCTTCATGGAACCTGATTGTATCCACTGAACGAAAGGATTCCTAAAAAGATTTTCATTTCTTCTTCAGTGACATCATCCAATTTAATATTTTTTCTAGCCGCATATCTACTTGTATATTCTACCAAAAATTCTATTGCATGATGAAAAAAGTCTAAAAGTATTTCAATTAGCTATTCTTCGTTAAAAATCTCTTCAATTACTGGCCACTTCCTTTCGATTGACAATGTTAATTGGCCTCTATTTCATTTAAAAATGAGATACACTGAGATATTCGTTTGAGAATTTACACATTCATTGCAAGACAGTATGAAGAACCATTGTTTGTGCAAAGTGTCTCTATACAACCGTTGATTTCTTCATAATTTACATTGAGTAGCTCCAGTTCAACATTCAGATTTCTTTCGAGACATCTTAATTGGTTTTTCGAAATAAAATACTGCAACATCCAATATTGCGTAGGATGGCGATAAGTACTGTTCTGTGACCCTTTCACTGACTGAAATTCGCAGAACCAACTTCGGAGAAGTTTCATAATTATTCTATACCGAAAAAATAGAGGCGAGAGTAGTGTCCTTTTAGAAGGACAGTAGACACACAGAATTATTCTCAAGAGGATGATACTCTCATATATTTTCACAAATAGAAATGACTTGCCAAAAACATTTTATTTAATTTATTCGTAATCAAATATATATTTCTATGATTAAAATATATGTGTAAATATAATTTTAAATGTTTGTTCCATATTTAGCTGATGCCAGTTACATAACGTTTTCGTAATGCAATTAACTTCAATAATACACTTTTTCCAATTTCTCTTTTACAGAGTATTAATCAACGTGTACGAATACTAAAGTTATTGGAGTCTTCAATTGTTTAAGCAAATCCAAGTCAACATGTTTGTTAAGAGCATAATATAAGTCTTTATTTGAACTATTTCATTTATGTTTCGATATCTTTTTAATTAATTATTAAATATGTGAGAGGTCAAAATAATTTTAAAATTTTTTCTTGGAAAACTAAGCAAACATTTTCCCCACCGTACGTTTGTCTAGTCAAGTATAATATTTTTAAGGAGATATGCCACGAGAGCAGAATGTCTGTTTAAATATTATCCATTTCTAATATTAAATGGCTATACTCGTTTACTTAATTCTACATACAGTGTACTCATATTTAGGAATAATTATAGAGGATATTTTCCTGGATGTTCCCATGTTCGGCATTCAACACATCTGCTATGCGCCATAAGAACAGATTAACAAGTCTGAACACGCCTGCCACAGTATAATTAGTAGCGTGAACCGGCAGCACGTCACTCTTGCGTGCCATAACTCCATATATCGCGACTGAAATGAATTGAACCACGGATTTACATAATCACTTTCGCGTGTCAATGAATGCAGCATACGATGGAATGATCCTTCTATTTAGGATAGATATCAATAGTTTACCTAGTTTATTCATAAAAAACAGATTTTAATGACGAAAGTTATTGAAAAAATGGAAATAAAAGCGACTATATTGCATTTGAATGATCGGTTATCGTGGATGTTGTACTACACCAGATAAATAACTTTCGTGTGTTATGTTACGAACTCGTCTTAGAGTTTTACATTTAAATTTCGTTGTAATTTTGTTACATAATGTTATATTCATATAAGCCCTATGTAAAATAGGAATTTTTTGCTTTTTATCACAAATGTTCAAGAGGAATAAGCCTGACCTGGGAAAAACGTACATGTCAAATGGAATGAGATCTATTTAACGTCAGTTTGTGAAAGTTAATTACATACATTCACATTATTTAAGAAGAGACAGCGTTTTGCGACTTTTTTACTTTTCTGAAATGTAGTCCATACTGACTTCTGAGCATTT
This sequence comes from Acheta domesticus, assembly GCA_031308135.1. Lineage (NCBI taxonomy): Eukaryota > Metazoa > Arthropoda > Insecta > Orthoptera > Gryllidae > Acheta > Acheta domesticus. The sequence goes on along the minus strand of JAHLJT010008446.1, from coordinate 85,553,945 downwards.
TCACTCCGGTCGTACACACTTGTTCCCTAGCATTGAACTTTGGAATATTAAATACCCAAACTTTAATTTGGTGTGTTTTAGTCACTTTGTAGAGAATAAGAACATATAGTTTGCCAGTGGCGCACCCAAAGGCCTGAGGAGTTGATGACAAATAATCCCAAATATAACTCTCACTCTATTTCTTGGAACGAAATTTAATATTGCAATTGAATAGTATACAAACTATAATTCAAAAATTAAAAATACAATTTAAATTTAACACAAATCAAATATTATTTATAAGAAAACATCAAGTCGGCTGAAAACTACACCTATAGCTCTCCCATAGAAAAATTGTGGTTGCTGCACATAAATCTACCCAAAAATTTCGGAAATAAAGATGTATGGAAATAGGATCTTAATGATACTGAGAAAAGATGTAAACTTCATAATTTTGTACATTGCATATCTATATTTTATAGGTAAAGAAATTACATAGTATATTTCGTTTTTTTTTCGAGTAAAGGCAGTCAAAGACAATAAAGTAAAAGTTTGATTTGATTTATTTGGTCAAAAACAGTAAAAAATGTGTGTGATGTATGGGGGAGAAGTTTATCTGCGCACGTTTTCTTGAGTTCCAGAAGCCCTTAAGTTTTAAGAGAAATAAACTATGTAAAGAGTCAAGAGATTTGCAGAAAAACTAAGAAGGCTTTTGAGGATCTAAACATTGAAGAATTGTTTGTGGAATGTGTAAAAAAAGAATTCTCTCAAGGAAGATATCAATTATATAAAGCGCATGATGATAGGTTGTCTTTGAAACTAACCGACATTATATTATGTATGCTTTGAAATTATTTAATATGCATCTCAAAACAAAATACAATTATTTCTTACGTCCAAACTACAAACCAATATATCTTTTACTCTTCTTTGAAGATATTCCATCTGGATCACAGAAGTCGGGGGGTTACGGGGTGAAAACATTCAAGAGTCAATGGAGCACAAACGTGAGACGTGAAGGGGCGTGTCCTTATTTGTTCGTTTTTAATAAAGCTTATCCTTTTATCCAGTTATGTTTTGTTTAAATTCAAAATACTATAACACAAACTGTCTGTCCGTCTCTACTGATACAACAGGCTCTGACGGGGCCAAGACTTATCAGCCGCTTTCCGGCCTTGCGGTCGTGGGTTAAGTAAGGGGTACGTGTGGTTAGAACATACACATTCCTACGCCATATTCTGGCCTTAACCTGAGAAGTGAGCATTCTCACCGTCATACAGAAACAGTTACTGGGACATTTCAAGGCAAGCGCACACTATAATCTTGCCCGACCGGGAATCGAGCCCGGGGTCGCACCATAGAAAGCTAGCACACTGACCAGTGAGCTGCCCGTGGGGGTATAACATAAACTTCCACAAAATATTAGATTAGATTATCGAACGACTAAACTCAATTTCATCATCAGACAATTTAACTATTATTTAAAACATTAATTCAAGGATTAAGAAAATAAATACTGTTTTATTTCAATGGTTAAAAATAAATCTCGTAAAATATCATTTCGCATTTATCAACCAAAACAGCTACATGATCAAAATAGACTCATTTCGGATCTAATCTAGAAATATTTAGTAATTTAGTATGCTATTGATGGGAAACGTGAAAAAATAACTTAAAATTAAAATATATTATGATCATGAAAAATAGTTATTTACAAATTGTTTTAATCCCAGGAATATTCCTTCGGACAGAGATCTCGTTCGTCCATGAATTGTCAATAAATACATGCAATTCTTTAATAAGTTATTACGAAATATTATGAGACTCGATGCATACCGCTTCTATCTCACATTCCTGTCTTCTTTAAGTAAGACACATTTCGTGGTTGAGATGAACTTGGTATTCAGCTTTTTCAGTTTTTAGCAGGGATTTTGGAATCATTCTTCTCTGTATGCTGCATTTGTATTCAGTGATGTCTTATTAATTAATGATTAAATATATTTGTAAAACTCTTTACAAAAACAAAAATAAAAATTGCTTGAGTCATTATTTCTGAAATAAAGGTAATTAGGAAATGTGCTTTTCGTTCTTCCTCATACAGAACGAAAGAAAAACTTTGGGAAAAATATGCTGCAGTATTCTGCTATGCTTAAGAATCTAATTTAAAATTTATTATTAGACGCAACATACTATTTGTCACTACAATCTAAATTTTGATCATTGGTGACGTGTTCATTTCAATTAAATTAAGAAAAGCTCAAAATATTGAAATTTTGCTTAATTTATTCCCTTTCAATAGAAAAGTTTTCATGTGTTGGAATATTGAGAACACGACGCATTCATAATACTCAAATGCTGATGTAATTCGTTGTCATTTGAAATTTCTCTTTCCGGATGACGATTGGTATCGATTTCAACTGACTCAACTTCGAGACAGACTTAATTTCCAGAGGATTACACAGCAGTCACAATTGTTTTGTATTGGTTAGAGGATCACATTTATCTCCATATTCATTTTGAAACGAAGCAGCTCTTCAAAGCAATATTGAATTTACTCGCCCATTGGCTTTGGAGTTTCAAAGTTTCTTTTCCCTTCCTTTTTCCTGCAGTACATCTAATACCGATTTTCATATTATAGGTTCTACATGATTCAGAGGAATTTCCAAGAATTTTTTACAAAGAAAATCTTGTATAATTCTCTGGTCAAATCCTAAAATACTGGTTTCTCAAGTAATGCACTTGAACGAAGAAAGGAACGATGGAAGAAGAGTTCGTTATGCTTAAGGGAAGATCGCAATGTGAAGATCCCGGTTAAGTTAACGATGGAACGAAAAAACAAACGCATGAACGAAGTTTGGGCATATTATAGAAGTACATCCAATGTCAGATTTCAAATCTTGATCAAGTATTATCGTTTATTCTCTGATCGTAGTATTATATATAACGATAAATATCATACATACATTCATTGTAAAATTTACTCACAATAAAATTAACAATAATAATGAAGTTTTCATTTATTATTATTAGTATTCCTCTAGTACACAACTGCCGATGTTATGGGTCGGTTGATAATAAAGAACACTCCCGGTTGCAAACAGCTTCCTAACGAACAGATCTTGGGACTATCGGTCCCTCTACAATACTTTGCGCAAAATGTGAGCAGTTGCAAATAAAGGAATGTCTGGCACTTCCCAGTATTTTGAATGACCTGTGAGTTTAATCAAGTTCTTACAAAAAATTTTGCGGAACAAATCTCAGAGCTCCAATAACTACCGGGACGATCTGTGCTTTTATGCTCTACATTTGGCTGATCTCGATTTCCAAACTCTTGTATTTAAGACCTTTCTCTGCCTCCTTGACGTTTTGATTGACGACTACGACGTTTTGATCTCATGGCACAGTAACATCTACAAGTTGACACGATTTTCCCCCCAAATCCCGAGTAATAATATCAGGTTTGTACGCCGCCATCGTATGATCCATTTGAATTTTTTTTCTTCTGGGCCTCAAGAAAATGTGCGCATATAATCTCTTTCCCTATACGTCATATACAGTTTTTACTGTTTTTTGACCAAATAAATAAATAAAATTTGTTGGTGCAGTATGGTACACAGTTCAACAGACGTCACCGGTTTTGGTGAGTGTTCGTACTACTTGGGGCTTGAGTATGAAACTTCGAAGGCGGTACAGATCTGCCAATGGAGGTAACTACACACCCTGTAGTGTCTTTCCAATTATTCGGCCTTTGCTAAAATGGGACAAACTGAGACGATATGATCAATGGTTTCTACTTGTTCCTGGCAAATGTCGGGTTTATCATCTTGGGAAAATTTTAGAACCGCTTTATCATAATGTGTTCTTAACGCCTGATCTTGGGCAGCTATTAAAACTACTTCTGGCTTCATTTTTCACTTTTTAGTTACATAAATGATTGATATTTATTGATCTGCACCTTGTCCATTCTTTTTAGATACTGTCCATGGAATGGTTTGCCTCTCTACGATTTCTTTAACTTTTTTTGGGTCTTACATTTTATGGTAAGTAGAATTAGTTCAATGTCTATGTCATTGTGCGTGTCTTGCATAGTCTTGTTTGCAATGCTACTTGTTACACTTACAATGCCTATTTTCCATTTTTCGGTCAGATTTCATGACTTTACTCATTTATTAATGATCCAATATTGTACTATTATAAGTAGAATTAGAAATTGTATTTGAAAAATTTTGAATAAATATTGTGGGTCATCTTGATGGCTGACTACATACTTTCTCATCCCGACTTTTTCATTGTGCTAGGAGGCTTCAATTTGTCTGAGGCCTCTTCCTCCTTCCTTACGTGGCACATAAAGTCTATGTACATCAGCTCAAGGGTGAGCGGCATGATGCTTTGTAAGCATTTTTCTGTTTTTTCGATCCATCATTCGAATTTCTTGGTCAGTCCAGTCCACAAGTCCGAAGCTGTATTCGGCTACACGCACCACCAAACTACCTATTCCAGATATTTTATTATTACAATAACAACTTCTAATATTCCGGCTTGTTTGTAGTTTTAAGGTTTCGCTTTAATGACAAAGTGAAAGAACCTTACGCACGACATTAGTAGTTGCCAAGAGCACAACCTTCTAGATGGTTTTTAGTGTCACACTTATGTAGTTGAGTCCTTCACAATTCCCCAACTTTCAGCAACTATTGTTACATGTTATATGCAATAAACACGAAAACAAATGTATATTTTTGAAGCTGGTACAAGTACATTAGTGCAATTGCAAGTGATTGATATTTTATTTATTGTCCGCAATTGTTGTCAGACAATTCCGCTCAAAAGGGATTGCAATATATATTAATGTTGTCCTGCGAACGGTTTGTAGAATATGACAATATCAGGTTTATTTGCTTCCATTGATCTTTCTTTAACAATGACTGTATCCCATGAGATTTTTATTTTTGCATTGGACAGTTCCTGCTCCGGTAGATACTTGTAGTAAGACAGATTTTATCAGGTCCAATCTCCTGGAAAGGGCTTGATGAAAATGTTGGCTGCATTGAATCTGTTTGTACCAACTGAGAACATCCACTTCAGATGTGCTAAATAGATTCGGGGACCTTCTTATACAGCCGATACTTGTCACTGATGTCCTCTTTCATGATGTAACTCTTGGTGATAACCTACCAGATCTTGAATGGTCAGCAAAAATACGTCCGTCTCACCAAAAAGCCCAGCGCTTCTCAGCCAGTCAGTCGATCTCTTAATATCGATATGATTACTTTGTAAGTTGTTTTTCTTACGGCGGCGCATTACTTCAAGACTTTAGAGACCACGGTCTCCCATTCTTCTTCCTTTTACGAATTAATACAAATGTTTAATGAAGCATTCTGTTCTGTGTCTGAAAGAATAGCTTTTACGCTTTTGTATGTTTTTTGACCATCTTAATTATGTCGATTTCTACATGGGTGTGTGACTACTGAAGCAAAATGATGTCATTGTGATGTGGTGATGCGTTGTAATTATTCTAGGACATGCATTGTTTTCATTGTTGGAACTCTTATTCACTTCTACTGTAATATATTCTAATGTATGTTTGCGGACATTTGCAAGTGTCAATAAAATAGAAGAAACGAAATATGATAGCCTATACACCAATTTATATTTCTAGAATGAAATGGAAACATTTTTTTCAGTTATAACACTGCAATGAATGTTACGAATGAAGATGTATACTGGTTGCTATTTCCGCATTGTAACCTGTTTTAAATGCCTACTCTATCAAAGGCTTACATTCGCCGTTGTCTGGAAATTATCCTCGAATTTAGTACCAGAGTTAAAATTAATCGGAGCAAACATTCTCCTGTGACCCAATATAGCTCGTTTTATTGTACTACTACCGAAGTCAAACACTTTGAGTTTGTTCATCAAAAACACATTATTAAAAGAGACTGCCTTTTAATTACTTTTTACATTTTTGCTCTCTTATCCTCACCGTTATTCTATTGATATTGAGGCTGTGGAAAGTTTTCAACGAAACGGAATTGCATACTGAAAACATCAGAGTGGGAAGTTGCTGTAATTATGGGAATAGATTCTTCGTGGTGTGGGTTCGCTGAATGCCATTGAGCTCGGTGTGAGCACAGAGGAGAACATAAAAGTGGAAGAAACGCATTCGCGGGCCGGGGGGCGATTGACGTGCGAAGGGTTGCCACGGGCATTTGCGGTAGCGGAGGTTGATGCAACGCACTGGGTATTAACAGCTCCATGGTTCAATCGTAATGATCAGATTCATGAACTTTCTGTTATCTCATTAAAACTTGGGCAGCTAAATTATCGTTAAAATTCTACACAAATTTACCTTCATGTCCTGCAGGTAAGACATTCTCACTTGGAAAAAGAGCTTACCCACAACAAAAAAATAAAACCCGTGTACGCTAAAGACTTATTACATCTCCATGCATTGCTGATAATTATTTCAAACTATATGAAAATATTCAAGCTGTTAAATATATATTAACTTAAATTGTAAAACGTATATTAAAAATAGATAAATTATGTCATGTAAGTGTGTTAGAAGTACCTAAATAGGCTAACTTCTGACATTTTCATGTGTAATTGTAAAATAAAAAAATAATTCCCATGTATAAAAACATTGAATGTCAAATAGATTATGCATGTACGTAAACCCTTGAAAGACTAAGTAAGTCGTACGTGGACTCATAAAATGAAAAAAAATGATGCAAAGAACTCTGGAAAACCGGGCGAGAGGGGCGACGGTACTGATGACAAATTGTACCCAAACATCGATACATCGATATTTCGATGCATCTCTATAAGGTTTTTAATGTCAATGAAAGCATCGACAAAAAAAAACATGTTTAAAATATCGATGATTTAAATATAACAAAACAGATGGTATTTTCCCATCCTATTTCCATTTTAATTAAGTACTTAAATGAGTTACATTTTGGTGTTTGATCGCGTATAAATCATGTATTAAAAATAACCTTTATTGAATGTAAAGAAGGAAATAAAAAAAGGACACCATAAAGAAATCTCTTCCTCACACCCTCAAATTTACCTCTTAAAGGGAATAAACATCCAAATTAAATCCACTAACCCGGCAACACTGGATAAATGTTGCAAATGGTAAACGGTTTCGTGCCGTCTGGTCATCTACAACAGTGATAGATGTCAGTGGCTGTTGATTTTGGACAATTCACAAAAAAATTAAATACGGGATATTTTATTTATCACATGAGATTTTTTTCGAAACATGGACGTTTCTGGAACATTGTATCGATGGGAATAAAGCATCGAATACAAAATATCGATGTTAATATGTCGATGTTTGTGGTCGCAGTGTTTTAGAATCATCGATGTGTTTTTTTCATCCCTAGGCGGCGCGTTGCTCCGGGCAGTTACACCACGGCCATGACAGGGTAGAGCAGGGCAGGGCAGGGCAGGACTCGTGCGGACGTGGCAGAGCACGGCGGGCCCTAGGGGCTGTCCAACCGGAGTGACGGCTGCCTGCAATTAGCCATTAGAGCCGAACTCGCCGAACGGAAACGCCAACGGGAAAAAGAACCCTCCCCAAACGTTACGACGCGCGTATCATAAATCGACGTGCTGATGGGAAAGTGTTCGTCAAACGCTTCATCCGCGCCCACCGCGGTGTAAAGTTAAGCTCGGAATAAATGTCCTCTCCTTTTCCTGGTGACGGCAGGGGGGGTAGGGGCGGGGGCGGCGGCGCGTCGCCGCTGGGCGTCAGAACTGCGAAATGACCAGAGATATAAATGAATGGTAATGAAGAGGGAACTGTGGCGAGTCGAAGACAGACTGGAAGCAACAGGTTCCGCGGCCCTGCGCCCCTTCCTCCTCGGCGCCTTCGTGTCCGGAAGTTGTAGGTTGTAGGTCGCGGCTGGGCGCCGAGCGGCGGCGCGGCTCGCAGCGCACAGCGGAGCGACGCCCGGCGGTCCGGCCCGGGGTGGGCGTGGTGGCAGGGGCCGGGTGCGCGGGAATAGGGGACGGGGCAAGAGACCGGAGAGTACGGGGCGGAGACGGAGACGGGGCATGTCGAGAGCGGGGTGAGTGGCGTAGGGGCGCCGGAGTGGGAACGAGCCGCAAGGAGTGTGGCGGCGGATGTGGCAGCGGGGACTGGATATGGAGCGTGGCGTGGCGGGTCGTGGCGGGGGAATTGCGGGGAAGTGGCGGGTTGTGGCGAGGGCGTGGCGGGTTGTGGCGGTGACGTGGCGGGGGCGTGGCGGGGGCGTGGCGGGGGCGTGGCGGGGGCGTGGCGGGGGCGTGGCGGGGGCGTGGTGGGGGCGTGGCGGGGACGTGACGGAGGCAGAAGCGGAGATGGGGGCGTGACGAGGGTGTGGCGAGGCCGGGATGACGGACGGAATAGGGTTGGGGGCTAGGCAGAGGCGGGGAGAGGGCAAGTGAGGAAGCGTGGGCTGGGGCGGTGGCGGGGCCGGGGCATGAGGCGAGGGACAAGGTGGGGGATAAGGCGTCAGCGATGGTGGGGACAGGGACTTGGCGGTGACGGGGTGGGGGCGTGGCGGGAGCAAATGCGGAGACGGGGGCGTGGCGAGGGTGTGGCGGGGCCATCGGGGCGTGGGCGCGGAAAGGGTGGGCGTCGGCCGCGCCGGCTCGCCGACGTGCCTCTGCGCCGCTGAGCCGCTGAGTCGCCGCGCCGCCGCGTCGCTGAGCCCACAGCCCACGTCCTGCTCTCCCAGCCTACCAACTTCGGCGGCGCAGCACTGGACTCCCCCTCCAAAGCCACCGCAACGGCCGCAACCTCGCTACTTCTCCATTATTCCGCTCTTCTCTAACACCCCTTTCCTTCGCTTCGTGATTCTTCCTGCTTTTCTTTCTTCTACCTCTGCATTGATAGTTCCTCTCAATTTTCTACTTTTATAGTGTTTATTTTACAGATACGTGGATTATATTTGTCAATGCAATATTCTGTGAGGTCGTTTGTTTGTAGCTGATCGCTTTTTAACTCGCTTCTTTCGATCTTATTCCATTGTCCCTTTCACTATCATTATATTCTTCTCTACGTTTTTGTTTTGCAGTAATCATTGGCCCCTGTCTTCTCTGCACTCAGTTCGGTGAAACACACCTTCTTTCCCTTACGGACAATTAAATCTGTTATCCCCGACCACAATCTTTTCTCGCTCATATTATCTTCTACGTCTTTCTTCTTTCGCCTAATAACACTTCATTCATTTTCTATCGTATGCAACGACGTTGTTCATTTATTTACTGGTTCTTCTAAAGCTCCTTTTATTTGCCGTTTCCTTTGCTTTTCGCCAGAAATACATTTCTTCAGGAAAGGGTGTTGCCCCTCATCAACTTTTAGAAGTACATTGTAAAACTATTGCCAACAGTATATTGAAAAATATATTAATTACATTAAATTTAATATAATTTACGTACTTCAAATAAGTACATAACTATGATCTTTCCCAATGCGTGCATATATGATTTTATCATTATCTTCCTTTCACCTTTCCGGCATTATTATCGCTCCTTTTTGTTAACAATCTTTCTCATATCTTCCTGTTACTTTCCCTGCACATTCGTCCGTCTCCGTTAGTATTTGTTCACACTGCTACGTGTGTTGTTCATTCGTCGTTCGGCCCATCCCCCTCGTTCCCTCGTCCCGCGCCCGCCAAATCTCGTCTGCGCGGAGAGAAGATCGAACCGTGGCTCCACGAGCGACGGACTTGGGCGTCGCCTGGGGATTGAAGATCGCACATCTGTAACGCTTCCCGGCACATCGCACGCAAAAAAATTAATTCACGTCGCGCGGGGACGTCGGAAACGGAAGACGACTTTTTTTGTTGCAAAAACCGATTTCTTCGAATGACACGTTGTTTGAACGGTGTATTTTTCAGAGGTGCATTTTTGTCGAGAGCGCGGGTTCGTCGCGTGGCAGCAAGCCAAGCATTTGACGAACGGCTCCGCGTTCCGAGGGCGCCCCATCATCTGGCGCTGAAGATTAGGAACCGCGGGGCGTGACAGACATTGAACGAATCTTCGCTCCCGCGAAGCAATTTGTCATTCGGCAAAAAGTTCGTCTTTCAGACGTGATGAATTGATTCCCGAGCGCGTCCCGTTCTAAGCAATTTACCGGACGCGATCTACACGATCCATTGTTTCTTCACTTCCGGGAATTAGGAAGGACGGCGCGTCGCGAATCACGCCATTAAGAATGATTGTTCGCGTGGCGCGGCCGCTCACAATACAGTTGTACGTCGGCGGGGCCTTTCAGAGAGTGCGGCTATGGCTCGCTGCGCGCAGTCGAAGCCACGGGGCTGCTGCACACGCTGACATCGTGCACTCCGCCACGCCACCAACAACGATCACGCCCCACCGCTGCTTCCACCTTCCACTCTGCCCTTCCACACTACCGTCGCCCGGTACCCCTTGTCCCCGTGCTCGCTCTCGGTCAGGCCGCATTGCCTGCCATCGCTCTCCCGTTGCCCTCAATTCCTCCCTCGGCAGTCACCTTTTGCCGTCACCTAGACTGCTCCTACTCTGCTTCCACGTCTAACCCACCGCTCTAATTTCAATTTCAGCAGTGCACCGCAGTAATCAGAATGAGGAAAGGTAGAACGGCGCTCAGATATATGAGCATATGAAGTTGTTATATGTAGGTGTTCTCATTAAATAGAAGTAGACATTTACATTTCTAACTTTTACTTGCAAGCAAATTCAAAATGCGGAGAACATTGTTATTTCGTTGGTACAATTTGATTAGACGAAGCTATTTATTCTGATGAAGCAATGCAATGCTTTACGTCATCTTACTTTTGACTACAGTGTGTTTAACAGTATTTGACATAATTGAAAGATATTATTTTCCCTGTAATCGGAATCTAGTGAATGGCTCTTACAAATTCTTTATTCTGTGAAGGAGACGATTAGTAACTGTCACCACAATTGAAAAATCAATATCGTGGAGTCATCTGTCATTAAGCGTCACATTTTAGAGCCAACCCCCGCACCCCATCGCAGCTGAAGCTGACGACAGTCACGCGAAACCCCCAGCATCCTGCTCTTCCTCCTTCTCCACCACCCGCACTTTCATATTCACTTGTGCCATTTCGAACGGCTTTTATAACCCCCGCAACATCCTCCGCGCCTCTTCTCACTTGGCGCGCGCGCGCGCTCGTACATTTGTGCCTTTCCATTGGAGTGGCGCGCTCTCGTCGGTCTCGGCCCGGCGAGAGAGGGGGTGGGTGGGGGAGGGTGCTTGCTGCAACTCGGCGATGGGCGACCCGAGACCGGCCGACCCGCGCGCGGTCGTGGACGCGAGCGCGAACACGCACACGCACACGAGCGTGCGGGCGGGCGGGTGCACCGGGGGAACGATGGACCGTGCAGGAGAAGCGCGCGGGCCGCGCCGCGGGAACGAGGACCGCTCGGGCGAGGGGGATGAGGAGAGGTGTGGGAACGCGGCGCCAACTCCGCGCGAGTGAAAATTCGCAGTCCCTGTTTTGCGCCTCTATCGTGCTATTACTGGAACGAGGTTAGGCCGGTTCAGCGAACCGCGCGGGCCCGCTCTCGCGCCCGCCGACGCACTCCCCGACCAGCCCGTCCGTCCGTCCGCACGCCCTCCATCCCGCCCCCGCTACGCCCCCCCTCACGGCCCATTCGGTCGCGCCGGGTGGCACTTTTGCTCTATCAGTTTAGCCCGTTTCACCCGCGCCACTGGATTACGCGGGGCTGCCGGTCGCGCCGACGACCCTTCACGACTAACGCTCTTCTGTTTTTCTTAGTTACGTGCGATTTCCAGCGGGGCCTGTTCATATTTGAATACCGGAGCGGCGAGCGTTTCGCTATTTGTCTTCGTTCCGGGTCCGCCCTCGCCGCCTGCTACCCGCCCCCGCCCGCTCCGCGCCCCGCCCCGCCCGTGTCCACGCTCCGCGACCCGCACGGCGCGCCTCGCGTCCCACCCTCTTCCCCCCCGTCCCTCGGGGAGCGTAAGGTCCACCTCCGAGACCCGGCTCGCGCTCCCGTCTCCGTAATTACGTTATATTTCGTGCGTTACCCGCCCACGCGGCGGTTGCGGTTCGCTTCGTTAGCCGGAGCGGTCGCGTCGGGTTCTTGCGCTCAAGGAAAGCAGACATGAGAGGCGCGACGAACTGAAACCTAATGCTGCACCCCCGATGGAACCGCCACTCTGCACCTTCTCTTCCTCCCCGCCTGCGCCGCCTCCGCCACCGCCGCTGCCGCCGCTTCTGCGTCTGGCTTCGCCTTTGCCTCCGCATTCGTGGCCGCAGCCGCCTCCGCCCTAGCTGCCACCCTGCCTTTGCCCTCGCCTCATTCATTGCCTCGACTGCCACCGACGCATCGGTCTCCACTTCTACCCTCACTTCGTGGTAGTATGTTCGCCCCAACTGATTACTTGTATTCGCTCTTTTTTCGTTTTCGACTGCTGTTCGTCTGCTTCGCTTCACTTATTCATTTGGCTTGATTTCACATTCTTCTTCACTTCAGCCGTTTATCCAGATCAGATTCTTTCATATGTCTACCCAAAAATGTTTATCCTTGTGACTGATTGAATATGATTATGAGTGAATAGGTGCAGGCTTGTGTGTATGCGAGGGGACCTAGGTCCGGCTATGTATGTAAGCGTGTATGATTGTATGAATGCATGTGTGTAATATGTAAGTTTAATTACCTAAATCTTAGTATATATGTATTTTCATTTGTAGTATATGTATGTAAATGCCCTCTGCATGTACTAGGTAATGACAAAGATAATTTGGTTTTTTACATTATATTTTTATCTTGTTTTTTAGTTTTAAATTTTAATTGTTCCTTTAATTGTAATTGTATTTTCATATTTTTGCATTCTGCTATCGGGAATCTACCCAATTGTTTAATAAAGCTTATATCTATATCTATCTACTCCATTTCAGCACACTTTTATATCGTTTTTTTCCTCTTGTGATTTGAAACCCTCTTCCTTTACTTTCATAATCTCAACAACTTGTTAATTGAGTCCGTATTTATTTCGCACTGTTCCGAAACACTTTCCTCTCAGTGTTTTACTACTGCTCCGCCTTCGTTCTTCTCCGTTAATGCAACATGGCGGTCTCCTTTTATTCCATATGCTCTGCCGGCACCATACGCCATCCTCACGTTCTATCACTCTTCTCGTCTCCTCCAATATCTGCTCTCTATGCAAAGCCCCATCCTGCCTCCAATTAAGTCTCCCTCTGCGTCACTTCTGTCTCTGCTACTATTTCTGCGTCCGCTTCGCGCGCCGACAGAACCGTTCCCTCGGCGCATGTGCTTTATTTTCTGACGTACTAACTGAACTTCCATAACGTGCTTCTCAATGCGGAACTCCGGAACGAGAACATATAACTGAACGTTGCGTCGCATGTATGCTATGCCTCGGGGAATGATTGTATTGTAAATGTTAACAAGCCTTTCTGGTGTTGCAAAATAAATAATTAGTTCGTAAATATACTCTCGCACTTGACGCGGAGTTACTTTTACGTCGTAGTGAAGAACCCATTGAAAAGGATGAATACTTTGTTATATGAGGTTGAAGGGTCCCTTTTTGCCATCGATGTCCCAACTTAACCACAAAAAGTGAAAAGGATATGCCAAATTTAAATGAAAATAGAGAGCGCGAGAGAGAAGAATGCTGGACGAGGAAGAAAAAAGAGGGAGAGTGGCGTAAGATGGAGGGGAATTATGATTTCAAGACCACAAACTTGTTTTAATTTTTAAGTAACTAACTTTATTAGTTTCCTCTAAACTTGTAGGAATGGCAATATTATTATATTATATACTAATAATATATTTCTAGATATTTTTCTTTTGACCTTAATATTAATAATTCAGAAACATGGTAACACACACAAACACACGCTAGTTTGTTTCAGTATTAAAAACATCCCAACATTCAGAACGAAATGTAAGATCCCAAATCCAGGAAGAATGATTTATCATATGAGACACGGGAGCTACAATTTGTTTTTCTACATGCTTGAAAAATCGTCATAAGAACAGTGAAACTTTTTACTCTATTGTCTAAAAAACAAATCTTTGCGGGCCTTTCTGTCCTATGCTCTCTTAAATGTGTCTGTCAAGCACGTTCTTAGGAACTTTTAGGTTTTTAAAATTTATTGCTTTAGTTTTACATAGATATATGTTCGGGGCTACTATACTCTTATACGTTATTTTATAAGTGGACTGTATGATTAATGGTGATAAGGTACAGAAGTCCCGAAACCCTTTGACAGCTCGTGGGATTGGCGCAGGAGTTGCAGGATACACACACAAGTAAAGTTCCAGCACAAACAAGATATAATAAGAAGGTTTGTTGAATGTCACTTACAGGATCACAGCACATAAACATAAAGATTTCACTTGGCGCGTCAATTCACACTTGTCCAAGTACGGTTATTGTAGGGATCTTGTACACCGCAGTAATTACCTTAGGGCCGGCCAGAACCAGCCGCGACACACAGTTGAATTAACAATTATGGGTCTAAACTTATGCAAGAGCGACAGACACAGTTTAAATGCTTACTGCCACGATTGAATTAATGAATGTGTGCGAGCTGTTTGCAGCTCAAGTTGCACGATTATACATTATTTTACACGCTTCCGCGCGGAGTCCTGGACACACGCGTGCGTCTCTCACGGTGCCTTGCACTGGGCTAGTTTTCGCTTGGAGGCGACGGGTATCGTCAGAATTGCGAGCGCTCGCGCGCCAGGGGTGGGGATGGCAGTGGCCTATCACAATTTGCCTTTTGATTTGGACATGGAAGATTCTGGACGGTTTTTGTCCGTTGCTCCTGCAACAGGCGGAGCGAGGGGCGGAAATAGCGAGGCACGCACGTGCGCTAGGGCAGGATTTCTGAGAATGCCGTGGGCGCAGCTTGCCGACAAGGCTTCCGGTGGCGTGCTCAGACACGCATCCCGCGCCCAACCGCCGCGCGCTTACCGATTACAGTACAACTTGTCCTGCCTTGCATTGTGAAAATAAACGTATTTATTCCTGCTTTGCTGTGGGCCCGAAGTTCAAAATAAATACAGATCTATGTAAACACATTGGTCAGTTTTTACACGCACACTCACACATAATATATGTGTTAGCTTAGGTTAAATAATAATTCTTACACCATATATTATATGACTTAAGAATTATTATTTAACCTAATCCTAAGGTTAAGGATACCATGATGGTGTCTTATTTGTTCTCTTCTAGGTCTGAAAACATTTTTAGGATTGTAGGAAATGGGTATTTATATGTAATGCGAGTAGGATGAGTGAGATTTCTACAAAAGAAGAATGAGGGAAGGTTTTAGATAGAATGTGTATTGAAGAATTTATGGCAGAGGAAAGCAGTGTGTTGATTGATGAATTCGATATTTAATTCGTTTTGTAATTGGTGGTTTGATATGAAGGATGCATTAGTAATGGTCCATAGGAATTCGATCTGGACTATTTCTATTTTATTGAGGTTTATTTTTGAAGCAGTAATCCATATTGGGAAGGCGTATAGAGGAGTCGGTTTCATTACACAGCAACACAAAATAAGAAATTTATTAGACCCAAAAACTTGACACTTCTTTTTATATGTATGTCAAAACGCTGAATTCGAATCTGAAGCCAGAATTGCGCCACCACATTCCAGATTTTTTAAATTGCAAAAAAAATACGGTGGAATGTTTTTTTTTTGTTTTCGGAAGTTGTCAGACCCAGAGACTTGACAAATGTTTCTCTATGTATGTCGACGTGTTGAATCCAAATCTCAAGCCAGAATTGCGCCATTACCATCCATTTTTTTAAATCGCGAAAACCCATCACCAGTTTTTTTCTCGATAAAAAAACTGGAATGTGTCAAGTTTTCTCAATAAACACGACGCGTTTTCAAATTGCCAACATGGATTCCGGAAATCAAAATCTACGGAAACAGCCATTTTTTCTTTTCTTAAGGATGTTGCCTCATCATTGGATCAAAACGAAGCAACTATTGGAATATTTTTAGATCTTTCAAAGCTTTTGACGTCAATGATCATAACATTTTACTTTCAAAATTACCTTCGTATGGAATCCGTGGTATTGCTCTAGATTGGTTATGTTCGTACCTTAAACAACGATCTCAGAGAGTAGAAATACCTTACTGGAATGATGGAACTTTATGTACACACCTTTCCGGTTCTTTGCCAATTGTACGTGGAGTCCCGCAAGGATCGATTTTAGGCCCTATTCTCTTCCTATTATACGTAAATGACATGCCCTTAGCGATTCGAAACGGAAGAACAGTTCTCTTTGCGGATGATACAAATATTCTTTGCAACAAAGAAACCGTAAATAGTACAATATCAGACGTTTCAAATTGGTTCCGTAATAACAAATTAAAAGTAAATGAAAATAAAACTGTTTCAATGCAGTTTTCCATATCAAATAAATAATTCTTTACTCCATATAAAATGAACGGTGTGCCATTGACTGATGTTAATGTAACAAAATTTGTAGGTCTATCAATTCAGTCAAACCTCAAATGGAATGCCCACTTAAATGAATTGAACACAAAATTAAGCTCATTATGCTACGCGTTCAGAATTCTTTCAAATTCCGTCAGCCTTCATACAGCTCGTTGTGTATATTTTGCCAATGTTCACTCCCGCCTGAGATATGGCATAATATTTTGGGGAAACACATTTATAGTTCACAGACTTTCAGATTACAAAAAAGAATTGTACGAATAATAAGCAAATCCAACCCACGTGATTCTTGTAAGTCACTATTAATCTAGGAATTTTACCATTACCTTGTCTCCTGATTTACGAATCAGTAGATTTTGTCAAAAATGACTTACTTAAGGACGGGAATATATTTTCAGCAAACGCCGATGTCTATAAGTATAACACACGACGTAGTAATCATATTCACCAGGTGGCAGTATCAACAGCTCACTACAAAAATTCTCATACAATTCATGTACATTACTCTACAACACTTTGCCAGAAGACATTAAACGATTAAATTCAATAGAAAAGTTAAGTCCCAAGTAAAATCTTTCTGCTGCATAACTGTTTCTATACAATTCGAGACTATACGAGCCTCAAAAAGAAAAGTCGAATTAATTTTAACAATGATAGTTAATGTAATTATTTATCATTTGGACTGTATAATTCTCAAGAACCTGTAACAAGTATTGTACCACAGTTTCTGGGTTGATGGCTCCCATCTCGATCAGGGTTTTCGTCCAGTTTCCCTGATCCTTGAGCAAATGCTGAGATGGTCCCTTGTTTTGCTTCTGGACATTTATGTAACTTCAGTATTTGTGCACGTCTTCTGAATTTCAGTGGGAAATATAGTTATTCAAATTATCGTTTTTCATATTATCGCGGCAAAAAGTATTATTCTTTCATGAAGAACATGAGGGTTCAGGGCAGGAATTTATAGCTAATTTACCTTTGAAAATATATTTTATTATATAGGAGCGAATATTTTGTCAACAAAACTCAAAAAAAAGCCTCTCTTTTCTGTATTAAAAATTCGACTAGAATACGATTTAGGATAGAGACCACAGAATTATGAAAACGTGCACAAAATTCACTTCTCCCCATAGCTCGTCATACGCAGTTTTTAACTGTTTTTGACGTAAATAAATAAATAAATAAATTAAGCCTTCGATTTGACGTTTGGCGTCTGTAGAGTGTAATGTTCCCAAACACCAAAATCTAGTATTCTCATGTTTTTCATGATTAAAAAAACTGGAAAGTGGTGGCGTAATTCTGGCTTCGGATTTGGATTCAGCACATCGAAATACACAAAGAAATATATGTAGAAAAAAGCCTTTGGGTCTGACAACAACCATCGAAAACAAAATAAACAAATAAATAGGGTGTTTTTGCGATTAAAAGAAACTGCAGGGTGATGGCGCAATTCTGTATTCAGATCCGAATTCAGCGTTTGAACATACGTAGAGAAACATGTGTCAAGTCTTTGAGTCTCACAACTTTCTTTATTTTGTGTGCCTGTGTTATTGTTTTGTATAATATAAGTGCAGTGTTGTATTGAAATGATTGGTTCGTATTGATTGGTGTTTTTAGTTGTTGCAGTTTTTTCAGATTGTATTATTTTGGTGTTATGTGCTGTTGCCAATTTATTTTGCAATCTATGTGCAGTCCTAAATATTTGATGAGTTTATTTGGGGAGTACCAGAGAATGGGCTCATTCTTTAAAGTTAATGTGGTTGGAGGATTATATGGCCTTAATAAGAAAATTTTTGCCGCAGTTTCATTTAAGTTTAATTATATTTTTAATATGAATGTCCAACTGCCTATTATTTTTTGATATATTGTATGGTGTTTTTGACACTGATAAGAATGTGGTTGGATGCGAAACAGAGTGTATCATCTCCAAACTGTGCAGTTTTTAAGGATGGATGTTTGGGGATGTCTGAAGAAACGGGATCATTGTGGTAATTATTCTTTGATTGATTCGTGTTTTGAGTGATGATTATTGTTGTTACTTCAAAAGTCCTGTCTCCTAAGTAGTTTTGTTTTTTACGGTGATGGAACTTTTCACGTGGTAGTCAAATATGCTCAGTAGTTTAGTTTGATGACTCGAAATCAAATGTAATAATATCCATCAAATGTTATAAATTCCTTTGCTCGTATATCACGTTCAAAGTACCATTTTATCAATATAAACGTTTTATTGTGAAATAGTATATCCAACAATATTCGAAGTAACTTCCATTAGTTTGGTTTTGATGAACCTAATGTATATAAAACCTCAAAGGTCAAATATCGATAACATTGTTCGATTTCCTTAATGTTGAATATATTTTGTTTTTAAAAGCAATATTACATACTAAAATGAAAAAAGCAGCTTTATCTCATTTTTAGCTGAAGATAATGAGGAGATACATTTAAGAGAATAAACTTCGACTTGATTTATTTCAAAACATGTTTTTGGGACCTAACGAGTTTCACTTTCATACCGACAATTTCGCACACACTTGTCTGAGAACTGTTTTCGATTTTCTCTGCTCACCTCTTTTAAGAAATTTTCCTAAAAATTTGTATCCTGAAACCAAATTATCCATTCAAAATCTTTTATTTAATTGTTTGAACAAGTTACGGAAGTGCAAGCACAATTCATAAGAAAACTGAGGAATTGTTTGCCCTCAAAACTCATGAAAACCTCTCACGTCGTGAACAAGTGACCCTTTCACGCATTAAGGCGGCTCCACACATTCGTTACTAGGCGAACAGCGAGCAACCGCTCGCCGAATCCTGAGTATTGTCGATGAGTGGCTTGCTATTTGCCGGGTGACTAACGTTCGGTGCTTGCCCTAGCCACCGCGTGTCGGTCTTTTGAACATATCAAAGGAAGAGAACATTTGCCGAAAATATCAGATGCTCGGGACTGGGCGAGCTGCTCGGGACTGGGCTTGCTGCTCGGCGAATGCCGAATGTGTGGAGCCGCCTTTAGATTAGGCCATACCAAATTTCCCCATAGCCATATGTTGGAGATAAAATCTAACCCGTTATATAGTACCTCTTGCAATTGCCCGCTGAACATAAATCACTTCCTCCAGGAATGTACCCAATACAATTCCGTCAGACCTCAGACCTCAATTATTTGATACAGAAAGTTTTAATTCTATTCTAAGTGATAATACATACCAAAGTAATGTAGTAAAATTTTGTATTGAAATAGGTGATTTGGACAATATTGAACTGTAGAATAATATAATCTCTTACTCCATTCTGTAATAATTATCATTGATGTAATTTTAATGTTTTTGTGACCATAATCATCATAATCATAACTTAATATTGTTAATGTAAAATGCAAAATGTATTTATTCAGTCACTAACGAAATAGATGTTGATGCAACTTAAAATAAAATATTAAAGAAATTACGGAAGTATCAGAAATATTCTGTATATAAACTTTCAATTATTTTTATTATGTATATGGGATTATGAAATGGAGAACGTACGCAAAAATATTCTCAAATAAAAGAGAATAGCGGGCGATAATGGACCGAGAATGTGCTTGGTAAGTTCAATTTACAGGCAGGATTTGTGGCGATGGGGAGACTGGGAAAGGCCGGGAGGAATGCCACCCAAATGCGGGAGGATTCTGGGGCCCCTCAGATCACGGCGTCGGTTTCCGGACTCCTAATTAACGTCAGCCGAAAGCTGCATTTACCTGGAATGAATAAGGAAACCGCACAGGGGTCCTCATTCAAGTCATCCGGTTCCCAGAACCCGATCCGCAAGTCCACGCTGCCCCTTCTCGGGGCACCATGGAAAATCCGCGTCACGACCGGGAACCAAAACCAGACCTTTCTTACGTTCAACGCACAAAGTTTGGGGCTGCGATTATCTTACTCAATTTGTAGATGCGGGTTATAAGTACTTCGTAATTTTAAAGGACACCTTATATGCAAAAAGGAAATTAAATGTTCTTCCGTGATATTAAGACTGCAGGTCATTATTTCATTTGCGGTAATACCATATTAAATATTTAAATAGGAAAACCCAATCCTGGGTATTTGATATGGGGTTACTTATTTTCAGAATCGACTAGAAAGTGCAAGAATAGGAATCCAATAAAGAAATATGAACAGATAAAAATTATGCTTAGTGGAACTCTTGAAAAATGTGCACATTCGGCAAATTAATAATGTAAACAGAAAGCTTCTGCAAATGTCTTACTTTATTTTCTATTTGAAACCTATCTCAACGAAGTGAAATGTGTAGTGTTTTGAGAATGAAGTGGAAAAAAGTGTAAATTCTCGAAGAATAATTAAAACAGATGAATCAAGATAAATGCTTTACATGCTCCTTACGTAATTTAATTTTTGTCGTGTGAAATTAGTCACGGACTTTTAATAACTACAAAATCATATTAATCACTTTACAGTAATTTATGGTACAACAATCAATTCTGTCATCGATATCATCGTCATCGTCATGTTCTCGATAAATTTAGATATTTATATTTCCGAAAGTCAGAATAGTGTTTGAGAAGAATGGAAAACGTTTTTCGATAAATTAAAATCAAAACAAAGAAAACTATTTCTTATTGATTTTTCATACTACTCAAGAATCTACAAGTTTTTTTTTTCAAATTGTGTGAAATTACGATGCATGTGCCATTTTGGTGAAGAGGTGATGACGTCAAAACTTTCAATGGTGCACTCATCGTCAGGCGTTGTATATTTATGAAATTGTTGTTTTTTGTTGAGAATATGAGTACTTGCTTGGATAATACGTATATTTGTCAATGAAAATTTTGTGAGAGATATTACTTCAATTTCCGATTACAAGCTTATTGGAGAATCTACGCAACTATCAGTTAATGATCCAACTCCAAATGAAGTTTAAGTTGATAAAACAAAACGATAACACCGTAGATTTCACATTTCGGAATACGATTTAAACCTCTTAATAAATAAAGATGCTTATCCCTTTCATATTTCTCATGTGACGTTTAGTTGAATTGGGCTGAATTTCACGATAATTGCTTTAAATTTTGTTGAGAAATTTGTTCGATGGCTTTGTTTATTCCCATCCGTTTGATTTAAATTGCAGCGTAAACGAACCACAATAGTCCGCGGCAGAATAGCTGGTCTTCTCGTTGTTTACTACAACATAGTTTCGTAAATAATTGATCAGCGGTAGTTCAAAGTACTATGTTTAGCCCCAAAATCACTTGTTTCTGAATGTACTCTATAGAACAGATGAACTCTTTTGTGAATACGAATTGTAATACACTTGAAACAATTAATCTTCTGCTTGTTCTGACTATGAACTGCATTTTGCGATGTACAAGAAATTTGAATGTGATTGTACATTTAAATTATTTATGTAGTATACGGCCGGCATTTGAAATTTGCCGCGCCAACACCACAGCAAAGAGCGCCGGCGGCGTTCCCGCCTCCGCAGCGCGCACCACAGAACGTCGGCATCAGGCGCGCCGAGCCTCGCCGAGCGCGCCAAAAGCGCGCTCAAGAAACAGGCGATGCCTCCTACCTGGACTTCGCGCACCATCGAGCCAGCCAACCAGGAGGAGCCGCGGAAACCTTATGCGGGAGCTGGTCCAGATATAAGGGCGGCCGGCGGAAGATCCAGGGAGCAGAGCGCGCTGTGTAGAGTCAGCCAGAGGGCAGAATGTTTCCTTAGAGAGTCTTGTGGCATTTGTACATGGTGGCCGAGTGGGCCAAGATTGTTCGAGTAATAAATCTTCTTTTAAGAAAAGTATGTGTTTCGGAAATACAACAATTTAAAATGTCTGTCTTCAGTATTGTCCTTGTAAGAAGACGCAGAGAAATATACTTTTAGGTTTTCGTAAGATCATGGATTGCAACGATAAGACATACACCATTGTGCCGAAGTTGTGTAGTCAGAACATTTGGTGGATCCATAATCGATTGACGGCAAAACGTGTTTGACCGTGCGTTGCTCTGTGATTATCGCTAGCGCCTGAATCGTTCAGACGATTTTCTCCAAAAATTTATATTCCCCAATTGATCTGAACGAACTCAATATCCGTCAAGTTTGAGACGGGCATTTTCATTTTTGGGGTACCCTGAATGAAGTCTAACAACATTTTCAAAATTTTCTCGGAAATGGCTCCAATTTGTTTGATTAACCTTTGTCCGCGAATAGCGCAAAGCACGCTTAATAGAATGGCGCATGTCTCATTTTAGTGAAAAGCCATGATTTTGCGAAAGTTGCAAAAGTTCCAAATTTTATGTACTGCAACTACTGTATTGAATAGATATTTTAGCCTTAGTAAAATCTGTTATTGTAAGGCAGATCTTGAGATAAAACACTGTTCAACTTTTCAAAAATGTGAATGTTTCGAGTAATTTT
Organism: Acheta domesticus; assembly: GCA_031308135.1. Lineage (NCBI taxonomy): Eukaryota > Metazoa > Arthropoda > Insecta > Orthoptera > Gryllidae > Acheta > Acheta domesticus. The sequence goes on along the minus strand of JAHLJT010008446.1, from coordinate 85,531,089 downwards.
GCGTGATATGTAATAAATGATTAAACATTTCTTAAAAAACACTAAGATCAGAAGTTTACCAATTAGTGCTGTTAGTTTATTAAGGCATCGAAAACACGGCAGCGCTTTTTATTTGTTGTTAAAAAGCAATCATTGTTAGTATTCCATCTCAACATTCTATTGATGTGAATCTTTGCCCGGAACCCGAAGAAAATACTAACGCAAGCTTCAAGTGTAAGAATTCGAGAAGGCAAATTATTTTTCCACAGTTGTTACCTCGTTTCATAATAAAGACAGAGGGGAAGGTTAAAATGCAATAATTATATGGGCCTTCTACGGAATTGAGCACCGTTTGTGTGTTTATAATATTCAAGTAATAGGACTACGAGTATTTAAATAATTTTCTCTGCTTTGCATTTTTTTCTGTGGAACAGTGAATCTGTGTATTAATCTTCGTTAGTTTCATGAAACAATTTTTAAAAGTGCTTAGAACTTAACCCTTCCATGCACGGAGCTCGAATTTTGCAACTTTACACTTGGTGGACCTCAGAGGCCCGGTCTGAATAAAACACTAATTTGGGGCTGGGATAAAGAAGTAAGGGTCATTCCATATTAAATCAACACAGTTTTAATTAAATTTTACCTCACCATTTTAGATTCAGATGAAATTTGACACATAGGTAGTATACATGGAGAATAAGAAAACTACAAATTTTGAGTAAAATATTTCCACCCGTTTCTGAAATGCAGCCATGTAAAATTTTGCAAAATTGGCTTCCCGAAAATTTTAAATTGATGTAGAACCTCACCAAATTAAGATAGAGAGCTGGAACAGGTGTCATTTTTCAGCTTTCTTTATAGCCTTTTATATGATATACAACTCAATAGGGGTTGCATTCAAAAAAGGTTTTCAAATTTGAATTTAAAATTTTGATTTTGAGGTTTTTTCAAAATGCTCATCTTCAAAAAAATTGAAAAAATTTCTATAATAATCCTTGTATATTTCCAAACAGATGGTGCAAGTTTAAAAATGGGACTGCAATAGGGTTCATGTGGTTATGTTTATTTAAAATGCACAATATTTACTTACTCTAGATTTTACTGATTTAAAATGCATTTATTTCAAATTATAAGGACCTAATGTATACAAATTATTAATTTAGTGTTTTTATTGGCGAGTGTGTTGTGTTTTATTGTTATGAATTTTCTTCTTCTTCTTCTTCATCTTATTATTATTATTATTATTATTATTATTATTATACCGCGGAATGTCATGCAATTGCATATTTTTACTGACTGCATATCAAAAGGAAATGTATATAACTTTACCTATCACCAAAAATAAAACAAACCATGGTCACCTTTCAGTTGATGAACCAGATACGTGTGAACCTAAACATTTAAGCGAAATGAATCGTTGAGGAATTAACACCAACACCAACTTTGAGCAGCGTCAGCTGATTATTTACCATCATGCAAAGGGTTAATGATGCCCAAAATTTTGCAAATGCCATTAATGAAAAAAGTAGTGAGTGACAATCTCATGGTCCATCAATGAATAGGCGATTGAACTGCATCCCGGAGGAGAACGTCCGAAGACTTTCTGATCCAGAAGAGAATCTTGTTGTGAAAATAATAAAAAAGGACCCTCGTATTAATGCACCAAAAGTTACTCCACAGTTATAAATTGGAATTGGAAAGAAACTAAATCCCGAAACCGTGCGAAGGGTACTAAGGAAGTTCAATTTCCCTAGCCGCGTTGTCAGAAGAAAGCCACTTCTAAGTTGAAAGAGAAATACCCGAAAAGATCTGACCTCGATCCTCTTCTCCACAAAAACCTGGAATACATGCACTAAAATATATCGCATGCATTAAAATAAGCATTTAAGCTAAAAAATTGCACACATGCAAAATAAAAATAGGGTAGATTTGTTTTATTTTTGGTGATAGATAAATTTATATACATTTCCTTTCGATATGCACAGTCAAAACATTTGCAATTGCATGAAGTTCTGCGGTCTAATAAAAAAAAAAAATAATAATAATAATAACAATAACAATAAAACAAAACACACTCACCAACAAAAAACACAAAATAATAATTTGTATATATTAGATCTTACAATTTGAAATAAAATGCATTTTAAATCAATAAAATCTAGAGTAAGTAAATATTGTGCATTTTAAATAAAGATTACCATATGAACCCATTGCAGTCCCATTTTTAAACTTGCACCATCTGTTTGGAAATATACAAGGATTATTATAGAATTTTTTCAATTTTTTTTGAAGATGAGCATTTTGAAAAAAATCAAAATCAAAATTTTAAATTCAAATTTGAAAATTTTTTTGAACGCAACCCCTATTGAGTTGTATATCATATAAAAGGCTATAAAGAAAGCTGAAAAATGACACCTGTTCCAGCTCTCTATTTGATGAGGTTCTACATCAATTTAAAAATTTTCGGGAAGCCAATTTTGCAAAATTTTACATGGCTGTATTTCAGAAACGGGTGGAAATATTTTACTCAAAATTTGTAGTTTTCTTATTCTCCATGCATACTACCTATGTGTCAAATTTCATTTGAATTTGAGATGGTGATGTAAAATGACTGTGTTGATTTTATATAGAATGACCCGTAATGAATGCAATGATATTTATTATTCAATAAACTTGTACTTTAAAATTTAATACATAATAAAGCATTTTACACATTTTATTTTCAACAATAGCACATAATACTGTTTTTTAATGTTCTGGTAAAAGTTTCTTTACGCACGTGAAGCACTATGGTTTTGTTTTTTGTCTTTATCGAAGAGACATAAATAGCATCTGGAAAGAAAAGAATGTCCTGAATAGAAATAATTTATAACAGTTTACCACGATTTCAACATAACACATATAACTTTTTTTTAAGATTACGAACGCATTCAAAGCATCAACGTCTAACTTGTAAAATAACCTCATTGGTCATTGATTAGTATACTTTATGATGTGTAATTGTCGACTTTTTGATTCGTGAGGTCAATTCTAATCTTCCTTTTGAAATAGGTAAGAATAATTGATGGTTTCGTATTTTTCGTTACTTGCTCTTTATTATGATGTAGTGTGCTAAGAAGATAAATAATTTTGTTGTTTGGACTTGTTTGATACAAAAAATTCTATTGTTTAATTTTAGAACATAATTATCTACCGTTATAATCTCACAGTTTAGATGGTATTTCCTGTGTGTTAGCTCGTAATGTTAGTTTCTTCTCTATTAGAAATTCACTCAGGAACATGCACGTAAAAAGTTATCATTAGAAACTCAAAAAAGTTATCAGTGTAACGTTATAACCATCAGTGAATAATAACTGTACCAATCCTTCACCATTTCGATGCAAAATCTTTTGCAACAGGCTCATCTTTGGTTTTTCCGCAATATATTTTGCCACTTGGTGTAAATACGTTCCTAGAAACCCAACACAAAGAAATTATTTCATATATGTGGTCATGATTTATATCTGTTGGCAAGTAAATAATAAAGGCTGGAATGATAAGGAATAAATTCCAACAACATAAATGTGTTTCTTATGCGTTAAAAGATACATTAAGGGAAAACAACGTAACGGGCCTCGGAAGCCCACTTAGTGGAAAGCACAACAATCTTCAGAAAAGTTGAAAAATATTGAAAAATTTCATGGATCACTGGACCATTCTTTGCCATAAGAAATGAAACATGACAACAGAGGGTATCATGAAAAGAGACACCTGTAATGTTAACGGGAAACTATTTACAGCATTAAGAAACACGGTCGGTCCTCTCAGGCCCACTAAATGCATTGAAAGGTTAATTAAAGATTTATTGTGAAATTGTTGTTGTTATTATTATTATTATTTTAATTGGATACTTTGACTGATGTATGAAGAAGAACGATTTTTCGTGACGAAAAAATGCTTTCATCCCCGTGATTCGTTGTATTGATCCGTTGTCAGATGACGCAACTTGAATGCATTGTGACCAGCATTATCCTTTCAATCGCCTTATGCTTTAACTATAGTCGTTAGTTAACTATTTCCTGCTATTCTTCAATGTTCCTAAAAAATATTGATCACTGATGCATTTCATCGTAATGGAAATATTCAAGAAGAGCGATTAGATGCCTTCGTGTCAGCAAGATCTATAAACATCCTTTAACTTTCAACATGCTCTTCTTTAAACCTATTTATCCTATCATAAATCAAAGTATTTTGCCAAGCTAAGAAAAAGCCTGACAGAAAATCGAGGAATGGGGCTTCTGTAGGCCTTACTTAATAATCCTCACTAGGGAAACAGTTTTCCGATTACGAAATGTGGAAGGTTGCAGATTAAGCGAAGGTTTAACAAACTTTTTCAATGAAACACAAATATTAAAAACTCGGAATATATGAACCAACCCATTTCTCAGGAAATTCTAAAAAGACTAGATTTAAAAAGAAAATGTCACTGATGCAATTAGATACAGCATGTAATATTATGTTTACAACTTTCATTATTTCAATAATGAATTCTAATTCAATTTTGTAGTAAGTAATTACAATCTATTTACGTGTTTTTTGGCAGATACATTGATCTCCATAATATTACGTTCCGCTTCTAGTAACATTGTGAATGAAAATAGTATTGCATAATTGAAGAGCTTATCTTACAAAGGTGTCAAACACCGGTTTTTTCAAATCACATTTTACTATACAGCACTTTAGCACCTCCTGCAGCTTTTGAAAGGTTGAAGTTATTGCAGTGCAGTTTTCACGGATGCATACGAGGGAATGGGGCAAATTGATACACGTATTCATGTGTATTTTATCACTTGTATTTTACGAGATATTGTTTGTTTTTTCAAATGGAGAACTTTGTTTTTTCAAATGAAACTATACACTTTTTTAGTTTATCGGACGAGCGTATAAAGACGAATCCAATGATATACATATTGTCATATGTTAGATACGCTTTGTTTAGTAAATTTTATTTTACTAAGGGGTCAAGTAGCACGTGACGTAGTAGTACATGACGCGAGCAAGAAGTAGCTTCAGTAGATCTCTTCAGGTATGGTTCAGAAGAGGTTTAGTTTTCAGTTAAACGGTATAATTACAATTGAAATTATTTGAGTAATTTGCCTGTGAATATTCATATGGTGGCAAAAAAGATAGCTTAGTAAAGATAAGTTTGATATATAACTCGGTGAATCATGAGCTTACTTTAGACTAGAAGATTTTAACAATTACAACTATTAAGTAAATTTTAAATTTAGATATATGACGTCAGTGTTAAAATATTTACTCAAAGAAGTGCGCCCATAATTTTATATGAACTTACGCTCTGATATTCTGTAAAAGTTCCACCATTCACACAGTAGATACTGACTGAGATGTCTCAGATGGCCCAGGGCAACTACTGTTGTCGCTGCAGTGTCTCTGACCGGGAAATTGTAGTGTTGGAGTTCTGACGGTGGTGGATATTCGACACTGGCTAAATAACCGGAGGAGAATTCTTGCAGCCGGCTTCTCTGATCGGTAGTTTGACGTCGTTTCTCCGGCCAAGAGCAGGTGAATGCCGAAGCAGTACCTTAACAAACGGGTCAATGACGGCGCGCGAGCTTTCCTTCGTCATTCTTGCCCCTTCTCTTCCCTACACAGACACACACGAACTACTCTTGCCACATATGTCGGGAGCTTATTGCTTGTTCTGGCTGGGGTGGTGAAGAGATATACAAAGTTCTACACTTATGAAACTAATGACTATAGCCGTTGACGCTCTGGAAAACCAACTAATCAGTCAATCACATAGGGGATGAAGATTTTTCATCAGAAGATATTTTTTCCATTGCGTAATACTATTCTCTGTAATATGTATTATTATATAAATGTGTCACAAAAACATATTTTCATATAGAAAAGATAAACCTTTGATCCTTTCCCATTTATAAATTTTAATTTCAATAGTACACTGATATTTTACATTTGCAGAATTTTAACTTTACAGGCATGTTTCTAACAGTGAATATTAATTATTCAGTATTTATAAGTCAAAATTCGAAAAAATAGTACGAAATTGACTGTTTTTAAAGTAGCACAGCATGCATTTTGCATACATTAACATTTACCAATTAGGACAACTCTAATCATAGTTCTAATATTTGATTTGGAGCTTACACGTCATTACATTTATGTGGTTGTCGCGTTTTCTTTCGACTTTAATATATGTAATTTCTTGTATTCCAATACTTGTCTGTAATAGGTATAGTCTAAGCTGATGTGGAATAACACGAAAACTGAAATATCTTCGTGGAAACTTCTCAGAAAACATTACTGAATTAGGACATGCCTTAAAGTTATTTCTTGAGAGCGAAAGTAAAGTTTGCAAAAGCAAAAGGTTGACAATTTAGTTAAAGAGTGCACTTCATGTAGTAATTACATAACCAGCATTAGGGAAAAGGAGCGCTGTTAGTGATAAGAAGCTAATATTAACGGGAAATTTTTTTAACACGTTAGCACTTTAGAAATTAAGAATCGTCACTGTCAGCTGTGGAAATATCGTAAGATCGTAATGCGTTTTGAACACTTTCTTTTTACGTCCTCATTAAAGAGAACTATTTGAATAAAATCTACTTGTATTTAGGAAGAATGTTATTTTATGAATATTATACTTCTGGATTTTTAATGAGGGAATTACAGTAAAGTTATTTAAGATACGAGCAATAAGTCTCAAAACAGTATTTTAGTTCCAGTGGTATTCTAAAGAGTTAATGTGATAAATGTACTTAATTAATTTGTTAAATTCCCTGTTTGTTGTTGGACGTATGCTGTTCGAAATACGTACGCGGGATTTCTTGTGCCGGGACGCAAATCAGTTTCGTGAAAGGCACCGTATGGAAACACAGTACCTTCCTGTCGAACATATTGAGCCCCTTTAGCCGCCAGTCAATTGAATGCGTGGTGTGGGACGCGGTCTCGCATGTCGAGGGGTATTGGTCGAACCCGCATGCCTAGCTATCTGGCCACTCTCCATTGCGTCTAATGGAGGTCCCTGCGCGCCGCCTGTTACCCCTCGACAGTACGCGTAAAATCGTTATTCGCGTATGATCGTTGTCACAGTGTTGCAGTGACTGTTCACTATGTTATTGACACTTATTGGTACTGTAAATACTTTTGCAGACGTCTATTAGCATATCTCCAATGAACTATGATTAGAGTTGTCCTAATTAGTTAATGTTAATGTATGCAAAATGCAAGGTCCTCTGGTACATGCCATTCTTTAATGAACAAAATTTCATCCTTTTGCGTTAACTTGAGCAAAAACGCGGAAGGTACTGTTTTAAGGATGTAATGTTTATGAAACTCAGCAGTTGGACTATTTTTTAAAACTGAATTCAACATTTAAATTTTTGCTAAACTTTAATAATGTCAATATTTCAGGAGAATTTATTGTCATTGTTTGCGCGTGTTATACGGCAATTGTTAGCCTGTTTCGTCGAGACTTATTAGGCAAAATGGCATTAAAGATAATTTGTGCGTAGTAAATATTTGTACACGTATTGTAAATGTTTTTACACGTGTCCGCGAATCATCATTGACAACGGAATTATTGATTATGTAAAAGGATAATTCGTTACTGGGTTTGACGGAGCAACAATTGTGTTGTATTCGAGGCTAATGAATTGGTTATAAATGGTATTGTTATGGTTGTTTTCTTAATGCTCGGCAAAGTTTTATCTTCACCTTTGTAGTTCTCTACAATTTAATGTTCATTATCCAAGTTTTCAAATATTCATTAACGGCTTATTTACTTCATGCGTTTTTTATGATTAATGGTTTTTAACGAAATATTAAAAATAGTTTCCATAAAACGAGTATCATTATGTCTGTTCACATTTGCAAAGATTTACTAAATTAAACTAACATTAGGTAAATGTTTCAATTCACATAGTTTATGCTCTCGAATGTACGTAATTATTAAGTAACGACGGAGGACTACACACTAGGCAGAAGAAACTAATTGGAGAATTACTCGTAGCTAGATTGGTACGTCAGCTGTAACGTATACATTGTGGGAATGCGTCATATACATCGTTGAAAGCTTGGGTTGCGGGGAAGTTTAATTGCAACTTAGGAAATATTGGGAAGACGTAGTTGGGAAACGTGGGGAATGATTAGTTACATTAATCTTGATAGTTCCTCGTGTATTCATCTATAAGTACAGACTTATTGTTTCCTCCATGGAACTATTATGACCAGGATATAATTAAATTTGTGAATGAGTAAGCAAAGGAATGTGAAAATGGAACGAATATAGGAACGGGAAGCAGAGTAAACGAAAAAAAAACGCGCCAGGAATTAGTTTCACCACGAATTCGATAAATAGTAAATAATTTCTAAGAAAACTTACACACACATACGCACACACTGGCTGCCAAACATAAACCAAAGTATACAGTTATTGTCCTATAAGTAGCTCTTGTTTAAATGCTCCACAGGAAACAAAATCTAAACGAAGAAACGACGTAAGACTTACGATGACGCACATGACTCCTTGTCCATTAGAATGCGATTGGCTAAGAGGTTTTTTCGTCTTAAAGCACATCTTACTAATAGTAGTATATACTGCTTGTACTGTATGTTGCCCGTAACACTTCCAGTATGTTGCGTTTCGCTTTAACTACCGCGAAAATTTTCTGTACGTAAACCTCAGTTGCCTTTAACATGACTCATGCTTTGTCCTGCACTGTCCGATCTCGGAGGATCAAGTTCAGGCTCAGTGCCGCAAGCTCCTTGTTCCCTGGACCTAGCGGATCTCTGTGCTACATGTTGTCCATCCGCCGCTGCCCGGTCCGCGCTGTGTGCTTCCTGCCGTCGCTGCCGCCGCCGCCGCCCCCGCCGCCGCCGCCCCCGCTTCCGCAGCCGCCTGCGGTCCCTCGCGGGCTGCGCTTGTAAGCGGACGTGTCCACGGGGGCGTGCGCGGAGGGCCGGGGGGACGTGGGGGGCGGCGGGGGCGTCCCGCGCTGCTGAGTCTGCAGACTGTTGAGTCGCATCCGGCGGGGCAGGGGAGCGGTGAGGGTGTCGCGTGGCGTCCTCAAGCGCTGGCCCGGGCGGGTCCGTCCTCCCCCGCTGTTCCCAGTGCTCCGCTCCGCCCCGCCCCGCTCTGCCGCGCTCCTCCCGCCCGCGCGGCCGCCGCCCCCTTTTCCTGATGTCGGCGCACCCGGCGAGGTGACTCACAGCGCGGCGTCGGTGAAGCCTTGTTTACTCCAAGTTGCGAGGCGACGAAAGCGACACGCGCCCCGCTAGTTACCCCGTCCTCACCCCTGGGGCCCGCCCTCGCGCCCGCCCCCTCCCCGCCCTCGCGGAGCCGGCGCGCCCGAGTTGGAGGCCTGCGGCGCGGCCTCGGGCGCGGCGATGGGGGGCGGGAAGGGGCAGAGCGGCACAGGGACGCGGTGAGGCGGAGGACGAGGCCTCGCGAGAGAGACGGTGAGCGCGGGGGCGGAGCGGAGGCCGGGGCGGTGCCGGAGGGTGTGGCCGTCTGCTTGTCGATTACCTTCCTCCCAGGGGTCTAATCGACGCGATCGATGGCGGAGCCAGCTCCTTATTATCGCACGTGGAGAGATCACCGGCTGTGTTTCCAGCGTGTTCTCCGGCTCCCTGAGGGCGGCTCACAGGCAGATTTTGGCTTCTCGTCTATCTCCAATTTGCGGAGATTATTTTGGAGATTCTCTACCGCGGCGAAGTGGCGCTTTTGCGACTTACAAGACTTACTTCTCGTCTTCCTCTTGAAGAGTCCTCTCAACCATGCTCCATGTTCGGGAAACATGATGTTACTTCATCGAAGTAGAATGGCTTCTTCTCAAAACTCTTTAAGTCTTTGTAGCTGAAACCTCGAATTTTATTCATTACATGAAAATGTAATATGATGTGCAATAATACCGTAAATCACAGTAATCATAAATGTTCGTGTTATCTTTGGCCATCGTGTTATCAGGCCATGAAGCCTGCTCTTCTGTCTGACCACGCAAATTTCGTTACGCTCCTTTCACCAAGTAGCGGAGAAAGAAGGTATTCCATGGGCGACGAAACAGGCGATTTTGAATTTTGCTCAGAGGCGTCATTTAGGCTTGAGGATCTTTTACATGCAGTAAATCTACTAACATGGGACGGCCGGTTTTTACTTCCCCTCCGAAGGACGGTGTACGAAGGATTTTTTCGCCCCTAAAAATCCATGGTTTCGATCGGGTTTGAACCCGCGAACTTGGGTACGCTAACCGTTACACCATCGCCGCCTCCAACTGCATCAGTACAGCTAAACATGTAAACCGACTTGGTTTACTCGAGTTGGCGAGCGCTTCACCATGAGAACCTATGACAACATATGGTTTAAAAATATATTTGATACGAATATTGCCTGGGGCAATGATTCTCGACAACCTCCTCTTTCAGACATCTAACTCTGAGTCGTTGTCGTGAAATAAAAGAAATTCGTTTTACTCTCTCATTATTTGTCTTAAAGTCAGTATTTCATAAATATAAATTAATACACTAATTTCTTCGCGTTTTTGCATAATTTACTACATATTTTTAAAAAGTTGCCATCCGATTTCTTGGACATTTTCTGGATTAGCCCATAGAATAATAGTCCTTAATCGCGTTCGTGTTAAAATGAGAATATTCATTAATTCCTTTCATTTCCGAAGTTAATCCTATTTGTAATGTTAGAAATGAATATAGTATCATTGTAAAATTTTTCGTGTAAAATTTGAGTCTCCTACCCTACCACTGCATATGATTGGTTAGGTTTCAATACTGAATCCATTCTGTCATCATTGATTTTTGCATAATCGCTTACCCTTTTTCGGAAAATTAAAAAAGATGATGCATCTTCCACTGCCTTTACTGACCGTTTTCTTAAAACATCGTGCCGTATCTCAGGCGCGAGTGAGAAATGTCCAAAATGTATGCGGCTAAATGTTATCACATCATTGAAATGCATGCTCCACTTTCAAGTTAGATTCAATTGACTTACAATTTTTGTATTATTTTAACGTCAGACATTTCTGTAATGTTTATTTGAAGAGAAGCCTGAAATTTTGGAAATAGAAAAAGTCCTTAATATGATTTCCTTCATTTACTTTATTTGATAATATGAAACCAATTCCAAATATTCAAGATAATGTTGACTGTTTCTTTTCTTCGAAGAATATTCTCACCGCCGCGCCGGTCAAAGAGAGTCGTTTTCCTATTTTTGACTAGAAACTAATAGAAAGATAGCGAAAAGTTATTGTATTCATTCCCGTAGTAATCACATAAATAGCACCATATACAACATTAATTTCCCGTAATAGCTCGTGATGTATCTTATTTGGTATGTTAGATATTTCAGATAATTTCTCTTTTAACTTTGAGAAATTATTTTTACTACATGGGAAAAATCAGATTTTGGTATTTTCATATATCACCACCTTTTTTGTGGTTGACCGTTGTATTAATAATAAAGTGAATTTATGTACTTGAATGAAATTATTTTTTCTATTAATACCCCGTTGGTGTGTGAAATTTTATTATATGACATTGTTTATTCCTGTTTAAACCTACGGTGTGAAAATATAACCCGAAAATTAAAAATGTAAATGTAATTAGCAAAGTTTTAATTTTTTAATTTTTAAAATAAAATCTCCAATTTTATAAAATCTACATGTTGTCTCTCTTCATTCCGGATCCTCAGAGTTCAGAAGACTACTCCGATTGCCCCGGCGGCGCTACATTTGTGACAATTTATTCCTTGCCAGTTTGTGTTATTCGTTAGTAAACTTTCAAGGCTTCACACATTCGAATACAAAGCTCTGTAAGCACCGTATGACTGAACATTGATCTAAAATATCTCATGATAATTTTTATCAAGCTACTTTTTCGTAGAAAGGCAACGTTTAAAGCAGCTTAGTGGAAATTCTTACTCAATACCTTTTATATTTACTCGTTAATAATGTAATTTTTGAAATATTTTATCCAGAGTTCTTCTAACATTACTGAGTCATTATTTTTGTAGATTTTCTAATTCGATACGTTTACCAAATGCGATTACCGAGTCTAATCTCATCTGTAATGTATGCGCTGCGTATGCAATTAGACGGTGCGAAGGCATACTTCAATTTAACTTGTAAATTACGTGGGCACGAAGCGACAGGCATCTATCTTCATCGCCGCTTGTTTATTCTCGCCTGCGAAGGAAATACAACCCCCCTGGGACAGGATTGCACCTCAGGTGACCGAAGTGCTGCGCGTGCACGCGACTGAGAGGGCGACAAGGACGCGCGTGAGGAGGATGAGAGGAAGGGAGAGGACGAAGAGGAGGAAGTGATGACGGTGGTGGTGGTGGTAGAGAGTGATGATAAGCGACGTTACGAACTCCACCGCCACCTCCCCCTCCAATGCTTCCGTCGTCGTCATCTCTGCTTTCGCTGCCGTCTCCTTCGCCATTCTCCACCGCCACCACAATTGACGCTATTTCCACTACCACACCACAAGCGTTCCCCGCTGTCATAACTACCACCCCGCGCTTGCCTTCAGTAAGTACTACTACCGCCACCGCTACCGCCGTTTCTGCTATTACACTCCGCCGCCCTCTACCACCACATTCATTACTTCTGCTGGCGTCACCATCACTCTACTGCCATCGTCACCACTCTACTACTGCTGTAGCTCACACCACTACTGCTTTCACCGCCTCTACAACGTTCAATGCCTTCGGGCCGCCATCGCCTCCGTCGCCACCAGAATAGCCCGAGCGAAAACCGATGAACGCCGCCGCTCGCCGCCGCCCGACACCCGCACTCATGCGGCAACCACCATCTTGAATCACAA
>JAHLJT010008446.1:85293926-85517249 GCA_031308135.1 Acheta domesticus | reverse complement strand
AAATAATGAAATTTAGTCGCGTTAATGTTCAATAACGACTAAGATATGGAGGTAGTTGGTGGGTGGATTTGTCTGGTCGATAAAGGTCTGTGAATTGCACGTCCTCTCCGGCGATTGTATCCATGCAGCGCAGTTGATAGGAATTGATGTGAAGATGCGCTTATTTTGCAGTTCTAAATAATTACATTATTGCGTACGCGTTATTATTCGCGACACCGTTATATTCGCTCTGAATTTCCCCTGTAAAATTATACCCGATTGCATTCTGTTTAATTTGCAAACCAGCACCATACTTGCGAAATACATACTTGGATTAATCTATTCTTTTTTCCCTCTCCACTAGCACGAATAAAAACGACATAAGTTCGGGAACTTCAATATTTGCACGACCGTTCAGTGGTCTACTGTAGACTGCATCGCTTCTCAACCACTCTTGCACCGCAAATGCATTCCGACTGGCATGTTAAGCCGCAGAAATAATGGGCGAAAGGGGATGTGACAGTGTTCGATATTCATGAGTGTTCGGAGAACTTACGAGCCATTACACTGTTCTGTAATTGGTAGTTTCGATATACGTTTTCAGAGGGACTCTTTTTTGCTCCAGAGGGGAAACGACTCTGTAGTGTGCACTCAAAATCGTAATTACTTGAATAGAGAGCAGTAGTTTTCAAAATAACTTTTATGTAATGATACATAATGGTTCTGGAAACGAATGCAAAAACTCAAACGTGTAACAAAACAAATACATTCTCAGATTTGTATTTCAGTCTAGGAGCGTCGAATGAGAATGTATTAAATTTTAGGATTTAATTAGTAATAAGTGCACACGTATTGATTAAAGGTATACATTGACTCTTTGAGTGTCGACTTAATAACTATTTAATGGTTGATTTGAATATTTTTCGTCCATGTGCGTCCATATACCTAGACGATTGTTCTAGAATATTTACAGCATTTTGTATACATTCAAGTGTACTTTTACGATTAGGACAGAAATTAGGTGTAAGAAAATACTTAAGCAACTACATCTTGGTACTATTAGAGAAGTAGGTTACTTTCAGGTAAATCAGGTAATATGATTGCCAGATTATATGTTAATATATATATGTCTCCACCCTATTTGTCTCGCGTATGTTGATGAGTGTTGTTTCATCTAACTATGCAGGCAATTATCTAGCGACAACTCAGCAGAGAACATTTGGATAAGGAAATGACATCATTTCTATTCTACTCATTTTTGGAACCAATTTATCAAAATATGTAGCGGATTATCATCCACGTAAACACGGTAATTCATTATAAGGTAAAATAACCCGAATGAGTTATCTCAATAAGCCATTGTCTCCTGTTTCTGTTTTAGAGTTGATGAACTTAGTGAAATACACGCAGCGTGATAGTAACAAACGACTCATTGCAATGAGACAATCTAATTCATAAAGTATTTCCACACACGAACAACGTACATAATCGTGTTTCGCGTGTTTACCATGCGTAATGTAGAATTTATGAGACGCAATATTCACATGTGTCGGCCGATCATTTACCATGGCCAGTAATATTTAGGATAAATTGAGGAAAATGAAACTTTGAAAGACATTTTGATGGATTTTCATTGCGATGCGGAGGTATTAATTCATTCGGCACGTTGGATATTGAACCCATTTGTCTAAAGTTATCGTTTCCAGACAGGAAGAAAACGACAGGAAGACTTTCCCGAATGGAAACGTCCGGCGGCGAGTCAGCGTCGGAGGGAAGTCTAGCTGAAAAACAGCGCCGTTTATCAACTGTGGGATTTGCGCGCAGGTTTCCACACATTCCATTCCAGTTTTTTCTTATACGATATTTTTTTTTTGTTTTCGTAATAGGATTACGCCAGGAGGAGGTCTGCACTAATTTCCCTCCCGAATTCCGGGCGGCAAGTATTCGCATATCGATTGTTTAGTAATTGAATCCTCACCCTCCCGCCCCGCCGCGGTCGGTCACGGGTTACCATCCAACTGCGGGATTCTATTTTTGCCCGCTTTCGATGCTAGTGTTTAAAAGACAAAAGCGCACATATGTTTTGCGCGTCACGCGCACGCCGCGGGGGCGGCGGGCGCGTTATCGTGCGCACGCACTCGCTCGCAGGCGGCGCCGCCCGCGTCACGCGCGACGCGCGACGAGATGGCCCCTTCCGCACTCGCGCGCGCCCCGAGCGCTCCAGTGCGGAGATAGGTGGGTTGGGGCAGCGCCGGGTAGTGCAAGGCGGGGCGGGGGGTGAGGTTGGTAGGGACGGGGTGGGGCGGGTGCGGGGGTGGGGCGGGTGTGGGGGTGACGGGGTGGTTGGTATGGGGTGGGGTGGTTGGGGTGGGTGGTTGGTGTGGTGTGGGGTGGGGTTGGGCGGGGCGGAACGGGGTGGGGCGGGACGGGACGGGACGGGACGAGGCGGAGCGGGGCGGGGCGGGCAGGGGCGTGACGGGGAGAAGCGGGACGGGGCGGGACGTGACGGGACGAGGCAGAACGGTGTGTGCGGAGCGAGTCGGTACATGTCGGTGCGGGCCGATGTTGAAAGACACGTTTCGGTAAGCTATGGGGCGAGGCGAAATGGTGAGAAGAGGGGAAGGGAGGGACGGGGAGGAGTGGGATGGGGTGAAGCAGGGCTGGCGGGGAGAAGCGGGGGAAGCGGTGTGGTGCGGTTCACTGAGTGGGCGGATTGGGGTAGGTCGGTGAGTGGGATGGGTAGGTGAGTGGGGTGGGTCAGTGAGTGGGCCGGGTCTATGAGTGTGCGGGTCGGTAAGTGGCCGGATCGGCGGTGCTGTGTTAAGGGGTGGGGGCGGAACAGTTCCATGCTCTGTGAGGGATGTTGCGGTGCTGCAAGGGTAAAGGCGGAGTTAGAGCGGGTCGTAGAGAAACGGGGCCGGAAAGGGCGTAGCGTAGCGGGAGAGTCGGCGCGGAGAGGGGCAAGGTGGGTGGCAAGTCCGGAGCGGGGCGGAGTATGGCGGGGCAGGGTCGGGCGAGGCGGGGTATGACGGGGCGGGGGATGGCGCCGGCGGCGACGCGCGTGTGAGAGTTGCCGGCTCGGCGTTTGTAGTGGCAGCTGACTGCGCGAGCGGCGGCGCTGACGGAGGCGGCTTATGATAAGGCACGTTGACGGTGACAGAGACACGCGGTGGCGGAGGGAGCAGATGTGATTATATTTGAGATGACGATGGCGGGGATGGAATTGATCATCAGCTTGGCATTACGTTTTAATTGAGAAATTAAGCTTTCATTTCAGCACTTTCATTTCTTTATGGATGGAAATCTGCGAACCTTCCAAGATATTCCGGGATAACCATTTGTGACGCTGATGATATCTACGATCTTGAATGCGAGAGCAAAGATCACGGCGACGGCAATATGGATGAAGATAACGAAGTCTGGGTCAAGAACTTCCGAAAGTAGGATGTTGCAGATGAAGGAAGCTGTGTTGCTCCGATCGTGTGCCAGGTTGACCAGCGACAGTGACATTGATAGTAGTGTGGCTTCCCACAGATGACACAAACATGACCTACTTTCACACAAACAATATAAGAAGTGCAAATGCAGACATAGGCATTCGGCATTTCTGTCTGGATAGAAAGCTGTGTATAAATGAAAGTGTGTATAAATGAGCGTATTGATAACATACATATTATTTGTTCACTTTATATTTGCTGATGTTATTGGGAACTGGGCGGTGTGTCTGGTCACCGTATATCTGTCTCTAGGGCACGAAGCACTGTCAATAAACAGCATTGTGGGCTGTGACCAGCAGCACAGTGACTGTCAAATATGAAAGAAATACACGATGTAAGAAATCAGTGCATACTATATGAAAATTAAGGAAAAGCTCTCATTAATTTTACCATTAGCTCATTATGCGATGCAGGGGTGCTTGTTTATTTAACAAAAATTTGAAAATAGATTTACGAAGTTTTTTAACACAGATGTCGTGATGTCAGTATCTTAATTTTTTTTGACGTCTCGAGGCCCTGCATTTACTTGCATCATTGTGTTAAATACAATTTACAACATTGAATTAGCTTATTAGTACAACTCTTATCTATAACGTTTTGCCTTATTTGTAATTAATTGCTACCATATCATACTTGGATAACGATTTTGTTTTGAATTTTGAACCTCCGTGGTTAAAGGACTGGCACATGTGCAAAACCGTGGTCTAATTCGGTAATGTTGGGAAATTATGTTTATGTGTCCTGGACCTATTTTTTCAAAACAACTGTACTTGTTGTTGCGTTCGTAAAAGTAAAGTGAACAAAGAGTACTTTTGGTCGCAAACTTGAAGTAAGGTTAGAGTTGGAAAATTTTGCCGAGAAGTATTATAATAATAATAATAATAATAATAATAATAGTAATAATAATAATAATTGCATAATTACACCGAAACATCTTATTAAATAGAGGAGTTTGGCAATTGAAATTGACAGGATGTAGATTTTTTTTTTTTTAAAACTACAAGTAATACCGATTGTTCACGGACTTTTTGTGATACCGATTGTTAACGGACTGGGATTTTTTTTCTGCAAAATCTATGAATAACTCTGGTGTCCGAGGCCATTCTGAAGACTGGGCAGTGCAAAACGCGTTGTAGGAAACAACCCACATTTTACTGAATATATTGTAGACACCCGCCGTTACTGGATCTGCTTATTAAGGAAGCTGGTTGCAATCTGGAGTAGATTTTATATTTAATGCATCAGTGTTGCCAGATTGGGTGTAATTCCACTTTTTGGCCTGGAAAACCGCTCTCTCGCGGGACAGATGTTGACTTCGCGGAATACCGCCCAATGGGTGGAAATGCATTAAAACATGTGCGGTTTTGGACTGGTTTTCAACTTACGACGAATTAAAAAAACAAAGTGAATTTGATTTTTTAGTTTTTTTACTTTATATATGATTTTTCATTAATCATTTGGTAATGCGTTCAAATTTACTTTGAGAAGAGTGATGTTAATTTTTAGATTTGTAGTATAGGGTGTGTTCTAAAAAGTCACAGAGTCTTTGTCCTGGACAACATGGGTATATACTAAATATATAACTTTGTCAGTACTTGCAATTAATTTTAAAATACACCATTTAAAATTAGTCTTCTTTTGGAAATACGGTGTCACTGCCAGCGTTATCCGTTAAGCCGTAGAAAATAAGCATGCATATGTAAACCTCATTTTAAATATTAAGATATAACTTATTATTACAAAAGGCAAAGTTCACAAACAAAAAAATGAAATTAATCAAGCATTTCGTAGGTTCACTACCTAAAAAAATCTTCAAATACACATTATTTTATTGCAAGTTACAATTTCCCGCTCGGAAAGTTGAATTTTTCTTATTTGGCGGATTTACAGCTATCTAACGGCGAATATTTGTGTGAAGAATCTGGCAACCCTGTTAAGCAGCACCAAACCTCTTTGGTAGCCAATTCAGGCGATGGTACGTGTAATAATAATTGCAATTCAGCCGACAATTTCGCCTTTACCATAGGTGAGGCTCAGGTCTTAAAGCTAACTCTTTCGTCTAACCATTTTAAATGAAGATACATTGATAAAAAGTTGAAATATTAAGGAGGTGTGGTCCAAGTACACAACTACGATTGTTCATACACTGAACCAAGGCGTATGCTTTAAGAAATTAGGTAAAACCTGAAAAATTTCTCTGGGGATGGCGGAATAGGGCCAAACATAAACCTCATAAAGAAATACATATTCATACAAATCAAAGAGAAGAGATAATATCTTCAGAAATGAATGTATTAAAAAAGGAAAATGGACAAAAATTAACAACTGGGGTCAAGGATCAAATTGAAATATATTCTGATACGGCCCTGTCTTAAATTGTTTTCCAGATATTGTTAAAACAGATCTTTTATAGCCAGAGTCGACAAGTTTGGACCATTTTAATTTTTTAAAACTCATTTGAAGATTCAATATCCATTTCAGTATGCCATTGACATTTCAAAAGATGCAAGAGGGAAAACGCGCGATATTTCCTGCCAACTGATCTATTGAAAGCGCTTTTCTGATAACGAACATCGACTTGTATTCAGGCATACAGATATGTGTTGATTGTTTACAAAAGTAAAAGAAAATTATTCTCAGGAATCTGGAACGTGTTTTAGAACGCTGTTGATACAAATGACAGTGGAGATTCACTTTATTGACGCTTTCATTTCCCTCTAAAACGTGCTTCCCTCTTTAAAAACTTAAAGCAGTACCTGGATCATATGAGGGATTAGAACATCATGTAAAACCAAAGGATTTCTTTATTTCATTTCTAAACATTAAATATTATCTCATGATTTCCACCTCTTCTTCCAAATATATAAATCATTATTGAGAAAAGTCATAAAATTTGATATAATTGACGGTATTTTGAACTGAAATAACAAAACAAAAGCAACGTGGAATATAGTAAAAATATGACCACATCAACTAAAAACATTGTAGATAATATTGTTTTGAAAGATAATGACAGATAAGTGATAGATTCCACAACACCTCTTCAACCAATATTTTTCGAGTATTGCGGTTGACCTCACGAAGAAACTAAAGCTACGAAATTAAGTATCAGACGTTTCTCCAAGTTTCGGAAACCACTTCCTATGAAATTCTCAACATAGCTGGTAAAATAAAAAAGAACAAATGTTGGTAGGTGTTCATAAATTTCCGGATTCTTTGTTAAATACTTGTGCGCCTGCCATTATATACATGTTAAATCATGTATTTTTTGCTTCTTTATGCACAAGAATATTACCAAAAATTTTGAAAAGTGTTAAGATTAGGCCGCTCTTGAAAAAAGCAACAAAAATAATAATCAATTTATCGGTCAGTATCTCTATTGTTGGTGTTTTTAATTATTAGAATTTTCTACATTCCAATGGAAACCGTTTTAAGTAAATTTGAAGCATTTCGAATTGCCATCATAGATTTAGAAAATTTGCGGAGTCGATGTACGATATTATTTTCCTCGTAATGTTTGTGTCTCCTACCATTGCGATTCTTGACATTTTAATCCTGAAAAAGCGGCACTCATGACCATTAACGAAATTCTGGAAAATAGAATAGAAATCAAATTTTCGCTTCGTGCTCACAATAGAGAGCAGTAAATTTCTGTGCTGTTACAACTCAGAAAATACAGCACTTCGTTTCTTGGTTGCGGTTCTGCATTATGTGATGCCCGTAGTAGAGGAACGATTTGGTAGATGGTGATGTTTGGGAGGTTGTCGCTGAACTTGAATAGAGGTTTGCACGAGTTCGGCAATGGCTGCGAGCGAAAGAAGCAGCTACAGCAGCAGCAAAAGAGCGGCAGTTTGGTCGTGGCGATGATATCGGCATCTGCGAAAGTGGCTTCGGCATCGGCATCAGCGGCGGCGGCAGGAGAAACAGGGCTATCAAGGGGGCAGGGGGCAGTGGTGGTAGGGGTGGTGGTGGTGGTGGTGGCAGTGGTGGTGGCAGTGGGGGTGGCATTGGGGGGTGGCAGTGGGGGTGGCATTGGGGGTGGCATTGGGGGTGGCATTGGGGGTGGCATTGGGGGTGGCAGTGGGGGTGGCAGTGGGGGTGGCAGTGGGGGTGGCAGTGAGGGTGGCAGTGGGGGTGGCAGTGGGGGTGACAGTGGGGGTGGCAGTGGGGGTGGCAGTGGTTGTGACAGTAGTGGTGGCAGTGGTGGTGACGGCAGCGGTGTCAGCTCCGTGCAGCGAACCGCGTTTCGCCCGCAGCGACGATAGAGCGCGTCGCGCGAGGTAGCCCAGAGTAAATATTCCTCCGGCTCTTTCGCAGGCGGCGCGGCGTGTGGGGGGCGCAGAGCAACGGCATGCGGCGTGCGGAGGCAGGGCCGGGGCGGCTCGGGCCGGGGGGCGTGGCGCGGTGCGGCGCGGCGTCGAAGGGGCGGGCGGGCGAGTAAACGTCCCGCGCGCCGGAAGCGAACGCGCAGCGTGTCGACCGCAGCGGGCGAGCGTGCCCGCCACGCGCGCGCGCGTATTTGGCGTGCCGCTTCCTTCCCTTCCCTCCTCTCCCCACAACTCCACTCCACTCCCCTCAACCCACTCTCCTCACCACATTTCCTCTCCCTTCATTCTCTGCCTACCGCCCCCTGCAGCCCCGTTCGCCCCATGTCTTTCAGCTACCGTTCGCTTCCTCCGCGCCCCTAGGAGACCTACGATGCACTGCGTGGGCGCTCACTCCACCGACGCCGCCGTTGCCACCTGAAGCCTCGAGCCGCGCACCAGGTCTCTGCATCGTTTCGGGGCGCGGATACGCGCCGGCGACCTGGCAGCCATCGAGAATAGTTTCATTTAATACCATGCACGCTTTTTAATCTTCGTTTTTAATAAACACGCTTCCCTTGTTAATTTATTATATTGAATTTTTATTTATTTGTATACCTTTTCATTTAACTAATTATATATGCTTTGTGTTTGCTTATTAGGTTTTGCATTTGTGTGGGAGTATTTAACGAACATTCACATTAAACATGCTCTACATGACTTCACATTTCTCAGGTTGTGGAGAGATTCCGTTCACGCATTTTTCTCTTACGTTTGAGCTTTGAATATTATATGCTTTTACGTTAGAGCTTTGAATAACCTCTACATGTATTTGTTTATTTGCTTTACATCACTGCCTGTTCTGTTTTGTCATTAACCGGTGTTGCTTTACAGTCTTAAATTCTTTATTGTTCCAAGCAAACCTTATTTTGTTCAGTCACAGCGTGTCCCCGGTTTCTCCATTTCTGCTATTCTACCAATATACTATTCTTTTGTTAATACACATCTATTCTTGACGCTTATTTGCAGACGCTAGTTTCTTACGGTTATTCGTTGTCGCTCATTCGGCCATCCTTTCGTCTTACGTCACCTCCTTTTGCCTATCGTCAGCCATTGTTTCTGCGTCGCGCGCTGCCTTCACCCTTCGACGGCGGTCCCCTCCCCCGCGCCACTCGCCACAAGTCTCGCTCGCTTCGTCCTCGGCGTGCGGCGGTGTCGTTGCCTTCCATCAGCCTCCCCATTTGGCGGCGGCGGTGGCGGCTCCATCGCCTTTCGACGCGGTCCTACGCCGCGCCTCTCATTGCCCCCATCGCTCACGCCGCTCCCCTATCAGCCGGCGGTGGCGGCGGCGCTTCCGCAGTCTTTCTCCACCTGCCACAGTCGCCGCCCCGCCCCCGCCGCCGCCCCAGCCGCCATCCACGCCGCCGACGTCCTGGCGCGCCGCTCCGCGCCGACTCCCGCACCTCGCACGCCGTGCACTCGCGTTGTTCACGACGCGGCCGGGCGATAAATTTGAAGGTCCGTGATCCGGTTTCTTTGAAGCGCGTGCCGGTCGCTTTTCGGTAGGGGAGCGGCGCGCGCGTGAGGGTGCGGGAGCGCGAGTGGGGGCGGCGGGGGCGGAGGGGCGGGGCCGCTGGGCTGCGGGGCTTCCGCCGCGTGCGCGCCTCCTGCCCTCTCACGCGCCCCTCTTCCGGGCGTTCAATGGCTCTCGCGCCGCACGCGGGAAGCCCCGAGGCAGTGGGCTCGACGCCGACGTGGTGGGGTGCGTGTCACAGCACCTGCCAGTGCGGCCTGCCAGCTATTTCTGCCTCTGCTCCCCCCCCATCCCTTGCTGTTGTTGCCGGAGTTCTCGCTAGCCTCGTTTTCCACCCTGTCATTTGGCCTGCCGTCAACACGTCAAACATTCGCTCAAGCGGTGGTTTGCAGCCTGCAATCAGCGGAACCTTGTGATTACTCGGTTCATTTAGAATGTCACTGATTTAATTTGTTTTTATTTTGCGTGTTAATTGCACCTGGTATTGTTATCGTCTCTCGTTGGATTTGATAATTTTTTTGGTTGGGAGGGGATGAATTAAATGTGTTGATGATGGGTTTCTTGGACAGACGTTTCAAGACCTCTGGTTTCTTGTAATAATGTTTTTTGTCATCGAATGACCTTTCGATATCTAATACACGTGAGTAGGCGTAGTTCCAAAATGAATGTCGAAGGTGTATGTCGTGTAAAATGCGTGTATTTTGTAAACCATTGTTGGCCCTATTTCCAGACTTTTTTCAATCAAATTGCTTGTTCAGGTACACTATCCAAAATATTCTGGTCGTAGTAATTGAACATGAAAATAACCTCCGTCTATGATGTGTGCTGCTAAAGTGCACATTAATTTGTTATTATAAGGATATACTATAATTGACATATCTCCTGTACCTTAGAAATTTCAAATAGACTTGTTGCTGCAATTATTTCTTCACGCACTATCTTCTGCATCTATTGCATTATTACAATTTATATTCTGACTGTTCTTTACACATTATTAAATTACCCCATTTAACGAAATTCCTCAATTTATAAAATTATTTCTGCGCCGTTTTCCCCGTCATTTTCATAACTCTAAAACGGAAATTCCCTCAATCACTGATCGGTAACGAATTCTTGTATTATTAAACTAACTTTCAATTATACGGTTTCATATGTCGCATGTATAACAAAATTGTCGCATGGTAATCATCCTATAAAGGAATGAAAATATGATGGAATGAAATGTTGATTAAAGTTTCGAAAGTGATCTGCCCAAATCAAGAGATTTATTAAAAATATTATCTTCCAAATACCGCTGCAAAAATGTTTTGTTGGCCTGGAAAATATTACGTGTCAATTCGTCGGAATATACTTGTATGTAACGCAAATAAACGGAATTCTTTCTTGAAAATTGGAGAGTAACCCGACAGAATATTGTATTTATGTATTTGTTTTTAAAATAAAGTTAGAAGTAACCCTAAATTAGTTTAGCCTGTTGTTTTGACATTTGTATCTTTAAACAGTAAGTGTTTTTATGCCTCGCGTACTTTGAATAAAACCTTAAAATATTGTACTCTGAATTACCAGGCAAAATGAGTTATATGAGGGATAATGGGAAAAGCAATTTTAATTTATTTTATTTATATTTTTCTGTTTCTTTTATTTTGGTAATGAGCTGGTTGTATAATATTTTTGCCAACAAATTATAACAATGAACGAAATGAAGATATCAATTTATTTCATATCTCAGTAGTTTATCTTTAAAGAAATTGTACATCTTGCGTTCCAACGCTAAAAACAAATTTCATATAGAGCTAATTTTAAATTTTGCTGAAGAAAAACTCATTGACATTTGTTGTTTTTTTACAGTTCCGTGGGGGAATTTCACTTTATTTTTACCTGTAGTCATTGTAAGTACTGTATATGATAAATAACGTTATGACAGTTATTTTAGAGATAACATACGACGTATGTTTTTAAAGAATAGTTAATGTATTTGTGGTTTTTGTTTAATTAAAAATGTAGGTATGTGCCACCGCTAGTCGTTTCGGCAACTTAAGTTCCGGACGACATTGAGAGTTATACAAGAAAATTAGAAACCAACTATTGTGACAATATGCTATTGTTAAAAATATTAAAATATTAATAAAATTTAAAATTTAAATTTTTTGGACAATAAGGTATTTGTTTCAGACAACAAAACATTGAATAAAATAAAACGTGTTTTATTTACTCAAATTGACATTTTGGAGCTCAAGTAAGAAACGAAAGCTAAAATACATATTAAAATATACAAGTAATATTTTTGAAACATTAAAAGTTATTTAAACAATTTTGTTAATGACTCCCAAGTAAATAAACATAAAATTAGCCAGCCAGAAACACACCTTCCTTGGAAGCTTACCTTCCTTTGTCATAATTTTAACATTTTTTTAACGTAATTATAATTTTTTTGTGATTTGACACAACATTAAACGGGTGAATATTGGGAAGCGCCAATCCACGCCAGGCACTAAACATTCAAGTACAAAATAACAGTATTACAATATTACATTCCAGTAAAAAAATTACATTTTGAGAACCTCTTTCCAATGGTATTTCCGGAAAATTTACTGGTTAGGTTATTATTTTGAAAATTTCTACGCAAAAAAAATGTCGCAATCTAGACAGGTTATTGACAAACTTTATGGTTGAAAAACAAAACCTAAAAGTCTCCAAATAAAATAACATAAAAATCATTAGGGAACCACTCATTAGGCAAAATTCGGAAACCTCGCATAGAATAAACATTGAGTAGAAGCTAGATTACAATAATGGTTGCATTGTAGATAATGACCCCAGAAGATTTTCTATATTTTGCACTATCTGAAAATTGAATTTCAAATTAAACAATTTCATGAATTGAAGCACTCAATGCAGTCATTTCCCAGTCAGTACGATAACATTCATCAATAATGAATGTCAATTAAACATCCCTTATTTCCTCTAAACCCCTTTTTTTTCTTTCACTTTGCTTCTCAACCCTCCTTTTCTTCAACTTGCCCCCCCTCGCAGAAGTACAATTCTTACGCTCTCGTAGAAAACATTTGCAGTTATTCGGAAAGTTTATCTCAAAAGTATAACGCAAACAATCTTAATTAAAAGAAGATATTATTAATTAACATTTTGAAACTCAGTAGCCTTGTGTTTTTCATTTTATTTGTTTATTAACACAATAATTGAAGTGGAATCGATGAAAATGTTAAAAATCTTCGTTGTTTGATTTGATTTTTCGTCAAAAAACGTAAAAAAAGTATGTGACGTATGGAGCCAGAAGTACTTTCATTCTAAAATATTTCTAAAAGTATTGATTTCGTTACTCTTCTTCATTTTGATTTATAACGTATTCTGAAAATAAGAATTATTAATTAATTTTTGTCCTTTAGTGATAATAGCAACATTTACAATTCAGTGCCACTTAAAAAATGCCCTATAACAGAAATAAATTACAAAATTCCTTTCCAGTAGGAAAGACGCAGACCGATGGCCCGCTTCCCTCAGACCTCAACATTTGGCAGCCTAGATATTCCACATTCTGTGTATTGCAGAGGTACTCGTTGTCATTCACGCGCCTCGCCCAGCACGCGGTGTGCGTCCCCTCCCCCTCCACTCGGCGCCGCGCCACGCACGCCGTTCTCTCTGCGCTCCCCCTCCATCCCTCCCCCACCCCTGCCCATCCCCGCCGGACACGTGCGGAACGGCGGCGTCGGCAGCGAGCGCGTAATTCCGTTCCCGGCGCGCCATAAACGCGCAGCTCGTCCGAACGCTCGCGGATTTTAGCGCCCAGCCGAGCGCGCGTCGCCCGCCTGCCTGCGGGCAACGCTCCAGTCCATCCCGTGCGCAGTCGACGACCCCCCTGACACCTCCCCCCCCATGCGCACCCCCGTCGACGCGCCAACGCCGCGCCCACAGCCGCCATCAGCACCCTCACCGCCGTGGCCACTATCATCACAGCTGTCATTATCGCCGCAGTCGTTGACAAAGTCAGTATCATTGCCGCTCTCATTACCGCAATCACCGCCACCGCTGTCGCCACTCCTCCACACTGTCAGGATTACTGCGCTCCACTCCGTTCCACTTCGCGAATCAGTTACGCGCCGCCTCTACCGCCCGCTCCCGTTTCCCGACCTATCTCATTCTATGTGTTCGCCACGGTCACTAACTTGTCATAGACACCACTTGTCACCACTTCCATATCCAATGCTCCCTCAACACCTCCTGCCATCCGACGTCCACTACGTTTTATATCCATACCCTTCTCTATGTGCCAACAAACACACCACCGCGCCGCCATTCCCACCGATATCACTACCCCGCTTCGACCCCCTCTACCGCCGTCACCACCTCCGCGCTCGCGCGCGCGCGCCACGCCGCACAATTGAATCTACCGCCCGACTCGACCGGTCCGGGAGATAAATGCTGGCCCGGCGGGAGTTCACCGCTACGCGCGCGAACTTTCTGCTATTCGCTTGGCGAGGCTACAAATCACGTCCTTTGTTCCGCGTCGATAATATCTCAGCGGCGTCGTCTTCGAGGGCGCGGTTTACCGATCGCCGCGGCGGAATAAAAATTCCCGGCCCGGAGGCCACCACCACCGCCGCCGCCCGGCGGTGCGGCGCTGCGGGTGCCGCCCCCGCTCTTTCCGACCCCCGCGTCATCCGGACGCCGCCGTCGCCGTCGGCGCCGCCGCCACCGCCGCCGTCCGGACGGCGCTGCCGGGCCGAGCGCCGTCGGGCCGCACCGTTTCCGGGAGCTAATTCAATTTCTCGGCCAACCGTTTTCAGCAGGGAAAACTGCCGGTCGCCGCGCACCGCTCGCTGCGTCCACCGCGCGCCGCGCCCGAGCTCTTCTCGCCCTCGCGGGCTCGCTCTCTTCCATCTTCCGACTTCCAAATCCCTCCCCCACCCTCGTCTGTGCGTCCTCTCCGTGGGAACGGCCGGCCTAGCAAGCACATTCACCGCGGCGCGGCGCTCCGGCGTTCCATGGCCCCGCGCGGCCTGCGCCTTGCGTGTCGCTTTCGTTTACGCAAACAACGCGGACCAGATTCAATTTACAGACGCTTGCTGTTTCGTTTATTGTTTTTTCATTTTGATGTAATAACTCACACGCTGCCACTTTTTGTCAGAAGGCATTTCTATTTTTTAACGATTCTCGTGGTACTTACTGTTTATGTTTATGTAACGTCATGTTTATTTTCCGTCTGCCGTCGCTTACAATTTGCAGCCACGTACTTTGTTCCTTATTCTCGTATGTTCACCCCTTCTTTTGCGATTCTTCATTCAGAGTAGTCTTTTCTCTTGATATGTATCTTCTTTATCTCGACACATCCACGTTCCGTCCTTTCTTTTCTCTCCCTTTCACACTCCTTGTCCCACTCCTTTCACACGCCGCTCCAGCACTCCATCGCCACTTCGTCAACGTTCAGAAAATGTCCTTTCGGCGGATCCCCCTTTATCGCTACTACATTTCCTCCCCCCTCCGGCGCGCGACTTACCAAACTCTGCCCCCGCCGCCCCCGCCGCCCGCGCTCCCGCCTCCGGCCCCGCCCCCTCCCTTCGCTCGAAGCGTCGCCCGCTGCCCGCCCGGTCCTCGGGGATCGCTGACGCGCGCGCGGCAAGTTGTAGGTATTTTCCCCTTCATGAATATGTTCAGCTAACGCGCGGCGGGGACTTTGTTTTGTTAGGAACTCCGGCGCGGCACGGCGAGCGCGCGCGGAAGGGGCGTCGGTGGCGTCGGAGGCGGCGTCGGCGTCGGCGGCGGGCGCCGGGTCGGAGGCGCGAGCGGCGGCGGTGGCGGCGCGACGCTGCCTTATCGTGCGCGGCGCGTGCTCGCTCCTCGCAAGCGTTCGCCTCCGCGCCGCCCGGGCGGCGCCGCTCGCCTCCCTCCCGGCGCCTCCGCGCCGCTCGCGGGGCCCCGGCCCACCCTCCTCCGGAAATGAGCTAGCGGGAGGCGCCGCCGTACGTCGCCCTCCCCCGCCCGCCACACCCGTCCTCGTCCCCGTCCCCCGCTGCCGCCCTCGCCGCGACTTACAGTTAGCGCCGCCCTAATGGCCCGTGCGATTCGTTTGCGCCTCGCGACGTCCCCGCGCGGGGGCGTGCCTTTCGCCGGCGACCCCCACGGCCCGCCCAACGCCCCTTCGCCGTGCTCCCACCCGTGCACGAGACGCGCCCGCTCTCGGACACGCCTGCGCACCCCTCCGCATGCCCGCCCCCACGCTCTCTCACGTTCACACCTACGTCCGTAATAACGCCCACCACGACTTCATTCACAACCGTGTATGCACGCTCACGCTCATATTTACGCTCATGTCATGATTACGCCCGCGTTTTGCATTTACGCATACGCTCCTAATTACATCCATGCTTGTAATTACGTCCACGCTCGTTTTTACGCCAAGCTCGTATTTACGCTCATGCTCATATTAACGTCGACGTTCGTAATTTCCTCCGCGCTGATATTTACGACCACACTCACATTTACGCACACGCGCATGATTAGGCCTACGTTCGCATTTAAACTCACGCTTGTTTCTACCCTGACGTTCGTATTTACGCTCACGTTCGTATTTACGCCCACGCTCATATTCACGGATACGCTCACACCCCCACTCTCGGTCGCATCGACGCGCATCCTCACGCTCACGCCCACTCACGGCCACGTTCACATCCACGTCCACACGCGTATTCACGCCGCCGCTCACGCTCACGCTCACGCTCACGCTCACATTCACGCTCGCCCACACCTCTGTTCTCTGGCGCCACCCGTGCGCGCGGTAACGAGCGCGTATTCAACGGCTTCGTCCCGGCGCTCCTCGCGCAGACGGATGCTGATCTGGTTCCTTGTCCGAGAAGTCGCGCCGCCGCGCCGGGCCTTTTTTATTCCTTTTCCTTTTTATGTGCGCCGCGCCAGGCGCCGTCCTGCCGTAATGTCGCGAAGTGCGGAAATCGGATACGGCGCACTGGGCGCGGGGACGGCGGCAGCGGGAGCGGGAGCGGGGCGGGGCGGGGCTCCTGGGGAGCGGGGCGGAGCAGAAGGTGAGCGGGGTGAGGCTGAGGAGAGGCGCGTCGACGACACAGGAGGCCGAGCGCGTGGCCGGAAGGGCACAGGTTGCCAAATTTCCCAAGGAAACGCGACAGGTTGGATGATCTGATCGGGTTTGGTAGCGAAAGGCGGGAGGAAAGGGTATGTTTTGAAGAGCGGCATCTTGAGTTCTGTTCATTACAAACTATACTTTGGATAACATGACGATTGTGGATGATCTTGGCTGTCCGGGTGACGCCGCGTCGAAGGCTGAGTGGCCGACGTTTCGACCATCTTATCGTGGTCTTCCTCAGGGCTGGAATGCGAGGAGGAAGACCACGATAAGATGGTCGAAACGTCGGCCACTCAGCCTTCGACGCGGCGTCACCCGGACA
The DNA here is from genome assembly GCA_031308135.1 of Acheta domesticus. Taxonomy (NCBI): domain Eukaryota; kingdom Metazoa; phylum Arthropoda; class Insecta; order Orthoptera; family Gryllidae; genus Acheta; species Acheta domesticus. The sequence goes on along the minus strand of JAHLJT010008446.1, from coordinate 85,500,502 downwards.
GCCAAGATCATCCACATGACTCCGGCCGCTGAAGTCTACGACTTCATTTAGCATTGCGATTCTCTCTTTGAACAAAAGAAACCATTGACGTGAGAAAAATAATTAAGTATGAATAGAAATGAGAATTTACAGTTATCATAATATTGATTTTCGTTTGATTTATATTTGAAAATAATTATTATACATAAAAGTTCTGAGGAGCAGTTTGGTCAAAATATTAGTGTTACTTGAAGTAATTTATAGTAGCCTCTTACATTCATTGGGTCATTACATAATTAGTAAATGCATAGAGGGATGCTAAAACACTCGCATAATTGGATGGCATAGAGTATATAAAGAAACGAGGTGGATACAAAGTGTGGTTGTGTCAAAGATACGTTGAATAACAATGGCTCCTGGGACGGAGCCAGCAGACGCCTAGCCGCTAATTGGGGTAAGCTGCGGTAACCCCGGCAAATGTTGCGGCGAGGACAGATGCTGTGGGATCGACCTAGAGAGACAGGCGGCAAAACATTGGTTTAGGGTACGAGGTTCGCCGCGTGGACACAGAAACGGTAATGACTGTTGGAACAGATGGGGTGTACCCGGCGGCCTGTGTGTTCTGTGGTTGCAGCAAGAAAGTCACGGCAGTGAATTGCAGTTGGAAAGAACTAGAGGAACTTTTATTAATTTCTCAATCTCTGGTCAGGGTGAGCGAATGGCGTGTGTGCTCAGTATATTGTGCAAAGAAAGGGGCTTGGAGCTGAGAGCAAGAAATGCAACGTCGTAAAAGGTTACAAGGCAATAATTTTTACAATGTGGAAAGGAGAAAGTGAAGCTAAATGTCTCTATCGATTTGGTAGATATAAGTTTATAACCTGGATGTCACGTGGAGTAAAAGTCATGGCTACTGAACTGGTCTTCCGTTACTCAATTCTGGGATTAAAATACCGAAATCCTAAATTTAATTTGGAAGAAAAAGTGGAAACGTGTGTTTTTTTATGTTGTCAGTTCACCGCAGATATATCGCGTATTTCTCTCACCGTTTATTCTGTTTTTAGACGGCAAAACAACCACGCAAACCCTCTCTTTCGAAATTTGCGCACAACAGTTAGGCGCTCGTATCTTCTTAGTGTTTTCGAACGACTGTCAAGAGATTATAAATAGCCGTTTATACCGTAGCTATCTATATTCTCTAAGTGACTTATAAAACGAACCACATCGCAACTTGGCACTTCCCACTTGATTGGCTGGCGCAGTGCGCGCCCGCGCAAATTCGGAAAGTCCGTCGCCGTCGCTCTGGCGTCTGCGACAGACGCAACAGTTTCATTCGCTTGGCGGGCGACTCATTAAAAGTAGTGCGGCGCCGGGTGCATTTACGGAGGCGCTCGCAAGACGCTAGTCGTCGTCTCCTTCCTCGGCCGCCGTCTCCTTCCCGCGGGGGGGGGGGGGCGGGGGGTTGGGGTGCGAGGGGAGGGGCCGAGGCGCGGAGGCGCCAGACGCGTCCACGCCGCAGATACGACTGCGGGGCCGTCGGGACGCGGACGCGTCAAGTAACGACCTTGCGAGGACGCGAGAGGCGCAGCTCCGTTCAGGGTGGTTCCACGCCGCTGCGAACCGCCGCGCTGGCTGAGATGGCTCAGGGCAATAACTGTTGCTACTGCAGCGTCCTACCAATCCAGTCACGACGGCGGGGTCGGGTTTTCGTCACGAGCTCGATAGCTAGATCGATTTGAGGTTTTGTCCGGAAAATTCTAGTGGATCACTGTTCTGATTGTTGGTTTTCCGTGAATTCTCTGATCAATGTCATGCCAATACTGGAGCACCACCTTAACAAACGAGCCACAGACTGCGTACGATATTCCCTTCCTTGTCCTTGTCCCAGCATCTTGCACACACACGCACACACACATTCATGCCCTACACTACCACATTCATGCCGGGAGATCAGTCAGAGCTTAAAACTTGCCCGGTCTGAGGCGGAGATACCTGCAGGGGGACACATTCACAAGTCAACATGTAAGTCGGCGCGTGATCCCACGTTCCAGCGGGGGAGAGACATTGCCTCCTCCGGAGTATAAAATGCGCTACACTTACGAGACTAATGACCACAGCAGTTGACGCGGCCCGAAACACAAAATAACCAATCAGTCAATCCGCACCGCCTCGCTCCACACCACCTCGCCTCGCTCCGTCCCGCTCCGCTCCACACGGCTCCGCACGGCTCCAGTCCGTCGCGCTCGCACTGCGCACTGCGGCGCAGTGCATTAGCCAACGAGCGGTTGGATTCGACGGTCGCGCGAATTTCCGTTACGGCAAAGTCAATTATATTAACTAGGAACTGCTTTCGGCGGCGGCCGCCGCGCCAGTGCTCACATGCGCGCGTCGCGCCTCCCGCCTCCCTGCCCCGCCACGCGTCGCCCCGCGGCGCTCCGCCCCGCGCCGTGTCGTCCGCTCCTCCGGCGAACGCCACGCTCCGCCGTCGCCGCCGCCGCCGCTCCCGCCCACGCGCGCCGCTCTTATAACAAAGCCGGCGGAGCGTAATTGCGCCTGCGCGTCGCAACGTGCGGCTTCAATCACGTTCGCGCAAACAAAACAAATTGCCGACGATGCCGCTGTGATGTTTGGGAATCGCGCTTAAATGTGCGCCAGGTGGGAGGGGTCTAATTGAAAGAGATCCCCACGCAGTTTTTTTTACGAGCCATACGGCGGCGGCGGCGGCGGTGGCGATGCAGCACGCGCTCGCGCTTGCCGTGCGCGACCGCGGGGGCGGGGGGAGGGGGGAGCGGTGCGGAGAGCGCTCGGTGGCACCGGGTGCGTGCTGCAGAGGCGGTGGCTTGGTGCCGGCTGCCTGGCGGCCGCCTCCCCCCCCCTGTGCCCCCTCCCCCGGTTTCCGCTCGTTCACCAACCACTCTCTCACTCGGGTTTTCGCTCCCTCGCTGACCCACTCGCCAGCTCGCCTGTTCAACCAGCCATCCGCCGGTCCGTCATCCCAATCTCCTACTCACCTACTCCCACACAACTCCCACTATCCAACTTCCACCTACTGCCTCTCCGACGCGCTTATCGTCCGGTTCTTCTCGCCCTAGCCCGCTCGCTGGCTTCCTCACTCCCTCCCTCCCACCCCCGCCAGCCCGCCGCATGCCTGCCCTCCCACCGTGGTGGCTCTCTGTCTATTGATTTTCGCCCGCCCCGCCGCTCTCCTAGGCGGCGGTTTTTTGGGCGGGGGGCGGGCGCGCGTGCCCCGTTGTTGCAGCGTAAACGAGCCGTTGCCGTTCGTTTGATAGGCAGCAGGACGGCGGCGTCGGCGGCAGCGGCGACACAGGCCGTGCGCTCGGCGCATGCACTATGCTGCCGTGTAGCGTGGCGTGGTGTGGAGTTGTCTGGAACGGGGAGGCGCGGGGCGAGGCGGAGCGGAGTGGAGACCGCGAAGCGCGTCACTCAGACGTACCCCTCTCCAGCCTACCACTCGCTGCCTCTGTTTGCTCCGCTCGCAGTGGTTTTCGCCGTCGTCCTCTCCTTTATTCTCACTTTAATTATGTCGGGATGACCTCGCTTTCCCATTCGGCAGACAGCATCTCGCAGCTATTGCTTTCATCAAATCCACGTCGCACTTCCCACCACAGCACTACGTCATACTTATCGTTTTCGAATCTTCAGCCTGTCTGCTGTTCTTCATGTTTGTGCTATTTTAGCCCCATCTGTTGATGTTCTTATCACCGCTCCACCTGACGAACTCAACACCACGACGCTTGATGTTGCTTATTTATTTACAAATAGTGATCAGGACCCGCATATTAAAGAAGAAATATTCATGTCATTTTTTCATGTTCTTTCATTATTTTCATTTTACTTCTTTAAAAATGCGATTATATTTTTTCATATCATTTCCACTTTTCTCATAATTGGACCATTCCCCCGTTTTTCTGGTTATTTGTTAGCATGCACGTAAAATTTTCATGTATTTTGAACATGAGAGTAGCATTATATAAAAATAATGATGGCATTAATTAGTCCTGTGGATTGTCAGATATTCCATATGCAATATAAAACTCGATATCCAGTTTTTTCCGAGGTACTAGAGTTCATATTGTTTGTGTTGATTTGAATATACAATAAGAGTCTTCATGGTATGATAAGACTTTTTTCACTGTTAAATAGACCAGACGTTCAGTAGACGCAGTGGTAAGGGCTATCGCTCGCCAGTGAACGCAGATAAGGCTCTCACATTGTCATCATTGTTATCTTGGTGGCAGGCACTGACAAATGCCGCAATGCTGCGCTATGCCGAAAGTTGAGTGTACCTTACATAAATTAATGACAGGAGCAGGGTTTCAGAAGTGGAAGCTCTCTACCCCTGAACTTATTTTGTGCACTGCTACTATGCTGAAAATGTACCTTTTGTAGCGTACGAAGGTGCTTCATAGTGCACGAAAACTTTAAATATTTCTTTAAATAGATTTATTTTACTATTCTTAGATTCTAGCTAAATTAATGAAGTTTTGGCAGTTAATGGAACGAAATGGCTAGAAATTAGTGAATAACAACTTCTATTAACGTGGTGCAACACTTAAAACCATTCTTAAAGGGTTTCCACTACTTCCGGCCGATAATATTTTATTTAAATCGACGTTTGAAACAATTTTTCATCAAAAAGGGACCGTTATTTCAAAAATATTCTTCCCTGACCACACAAACAAATTTTTTGATCTTTTAGTGTTACAGGCCATCGCATTGTCATACTAGGAATCGGGTAAAAACGCTAAAGACAATTTTGTTATTTTCAAGTGTAATTTGTCTATGTTCTTAATCCAAATCATATAATTCGTCAAGATAACACAGAATCGTTCTAATTTATGTGTTGCTTTCGTTATCCCATCGGCTCCCTTCGTTTCAGAGTTCTCTCTTCCCCCCCCATCTCTTTTCCCTCCTCGAACACCCAATCGCGAGACCCCAATTCATGAGCGCGAGACACCTTCTAAGAGCTGTTTACTGAACAGGCCTGGTGTAGTCAATAAGAAAATCATAGGTGTTGAAAAAAGGGCTTTTAGTAAACTTTGTTCGAAAGGATTGTAGATGGTAAAATGTGTGCAGCAAACGCCGCTGTAATGGTTTTAGGATCCAAAACTGCAGGGTACAGCAATTGTGCCTGCAGTGGATAGTAGAGGTTTTAAGCAAGATCTCTGCTTGTTGAAATTGATTTGCGTGATAAGTAATGTACATTTATTTCTTTGTGGTACGAGATGCATGCAGTAGGAAGTTCACAACACTTTCCATAAAAATTCCTTCGTAATGAGAATATATATTGTGTTCAAGTCTTAGCTCTGAGAAATGATTATTGAGGAAATTTTTAACAATTTTATAATTTCGAATTTTGATAAAGGCTGGATTTTGAATTATTATACTAATATTTTTCATGAAAAGGCTTTCTCTTTAAAGTATCTTTTTTCTAATCATTGTAGTTCCTTATCCGCAATAGACTTGTCCGTTTTGAAAGTTGAAAATGGAGGAAAATTTTCTGGGACTTAAGCACTGATTACCTGGAAATGAGCAGTCTTTAGATTTTGCTGGAAAATGTAAAATTGTAACCTTATGTACATCTTCTAGAGGCCAATTGAAATGTCGTAATGCAATTTATCCTTTATTTACAGGTCATATTATTCTGGGTCAACAGCCATTTTATAAATTATTTTAAAACTTATTTAGGTCATTATTATTCTCTTCATGATCACTTAATATTCCCTGTTGATCATATATTCCGAACATGGCTGAATTGATTATATTAATTCTGGAAAATCAGCACGAGATCAGTCTCAAGCGAGATCACTCTCAAGTTCTCGTTTTCACTGAATTTACGCTGTTGTAATTCCCCTTGGACTTGTGTTACGGGTGATGTTCAATCAATCACCGTTGCTCTAACCATGCTGCGTTGTAGCTATTCCTAACGGATTAACATACCTTTCCTCAGTTCCTTCTAACTCATCATTTTAACTTGCAAGCTTTCAATACCCGTGTGTTGCATAAGCCATTGGTTTAGATATTATTCACTTCATTAGGACGGCATAATATCCTTACTGCAAAATTGCAGCGAGTAACAATCAATCGACTACCCAAATGTTTTTTCTTGATGCTTTCCGAGTTATCAATTTCTTCTACTTTCTATTTTTACACTATATTGTAAAGGCGATGATAGATACAAGACAACAAAATTACTCAATTAAGAAGGGCAGTTTTAAACACCACTGTCATTATGTCCATAACACTATGAAGCCAATGTTGATTGCCCATTACCATGATGCTTCCAAACGTGTAAAATTATCTTCTTCAAAACTGCTGCAATTAAGAATTTACCGATACGTTTTGCGTAATCATTATATTCGGATCCGCAATTGTGGGTATTTGAAGTCCAACACCCTTATTTACTTAGTTCGTAAATCCATATTACTATTTACCTTTGCTTCTTCTGGACATTCATCATTTCACCAAGCACATTTACTTTCATCCCTTTGACTCCGCGGGGATTGTCTTCACCAACCGATTCATATTTCATATACCTTCTCTGTTCCGAGGATAATGCTCCTTGGTATCATTTCCACCACCGATTCTCGTCTCATCGTTCTCATCCCAATTTTCTCTTCGGTAACAGCTGGGCCCTCTCAGCCTGCACTCGCCGCTGTCTCCACTCCCTCCCGTTGCGCAATTCCAGGCGTCTTTGCCTTCACAGCTGTATCCAACGGCGTCCATTCCTCCCCTTTACTCTATTCCGCCGCTAACACTCTGCCTGCGCAACCGCCTTTCCAGCTCCGTCGCCGCCTCCGCCCGCGCCTCGACCCCGCCTCGTCCCCGCCTCGTCCTCGCCTCGTCCTCGCCTCGTCCCCGCCTCGTCCCCGCTGCGCCCCCGCCGCGGCGCCGCTTCCCTTGCTGAGCGCGCGTTCGCCTTCGCGAAAGATTCGAATTTCCGCGGCGGCGGAGGCCGACCGCGCGGCTGCCGCCTCCGGAAATGAAGGGCGAAGTAGCGAGGCGCGGGCGGCGGCGGCGGCGGTGGTGGCAGAGGAGGCGGCGGCGGCGGAGGAGGCGACGACGACGACGACGATGACGACGACGGAGGCGGCGGAGGGAGCGCGCGGCTGCGCCTGGGAATTAGATCTGCGCGAGTTCACCTGCGCTCCGCGCTTGCTCTCGTCGCAGCCGCCGCCGTCGACTCCCCGACCGACGCCGCCGCCCAGGCCTCGCGCTGTTATTTGCCTGCGCCTCGTCGTCCCACCTGGCGCCCCCGGTTTCCGATGCACCCTTGTTGAACATCGGTTTTCCCGGGCGATACCCCGCGTGGGGGTATTACCCAAGCCCCGCCCCCCTCCTCCCCGCCCACCACGCCCGAGCTGCACGTGCTAGCAGTCCGCGAGGAGCGACCGCGCTCGCGCCCCCCCTCCCTGCCCCAACCTCTGCCGCTAAGCTTCGCGTAGTCTGCTCGGTGCCGCGACGCGGCCGCGCGCTCGCCGGGCTCGGGGAAGAATAATTATATCATTTCACTTCGAAAGCTCCTTAACGAAGTTGCTTGTGGCCGGCGTTGCCGTGCGCGCCAGCCCCGCCCACCGCTGCCGCTTGCCGCGACTCTCAGCCGCCTGCCGTTCACCCCGCCCCTCGCCTGCCGCCCGGTGCTCTTCTCTCGCGCGCTCCTCCAGCGCCTCCGTCGCCCGTTCGGCGCCTGCCGCTGCTTGCTATCTGTACCTGGTTCTGTATTCCCCAATGCTTACTTGCCAACTTCGAAACCGTTCTTCCTGCTTTTCGACTCCATTGCCTTCTACTACTTCGTACCTGCGCGTAGAACTCGATGTGTATTCGTCACGTTTTGCTCTTCAAACTTCTCTCAATAGCCCTGCTTCGCTTTCGTAGTATTGCAAAAGCCTTCATAACGGCACTGTATTTGATATTTCCTCCTCTTCCCTACTCACTCGCCCCATCGCTTCTTTCCCATAAGCTTTTTCGTGCCACCACTTGTCTACTTCCCGCCATCTTCTATCAAAGTATCCTCTCCTGTAATTCACCGCCCTTTCCTTTGGGATTCTCTTCCCACCAGCTCGCGAAGCCACTCAAACTGTTACATTCAATTAGTCGTGCCCTTCTGACCGCCACCGTCTTTCGTCCAGAATTGCCTCCCTTCATCTGCATTGCTCTTCTCCCCCTGCTCTTCCTCACCGCCTTGCGCCACCCTCCACCGCAGCTCTTCCCCTCGCGGTCCCCGCCCCGCGCGGCGCTCCTGGCGGCCTCGGCGGGCGGCTCGCTGAGCAACGATCAAATTAAGTCAACTTGGGAATTCGCAGCAGGTGCTTAACTTTCTGCTGATCCCGGAACGTTCTTTTAGGGATCTTTTCGAGTTTATTCGTGCAAATTCAGGGCGGTCGAGTCCCTCGGCGTGTGCCCGCGTCCCTGCAGGCGAACGCTCGCTCTCGCCTCAGGTCGCCCCCCGGTCGCTCTCGGTCGCCTCCGGTCGGTCTCGGTCACCCCCAGCCGCCCCCGGTCGTCCGCGGTCGCTCTCGGTCGCCGTCGCTCGTCCTCGGTCGTCCCCCGGTCGACGCCGGCGGCAAAGGCGAAGACTCGGGGAAGAGAGTCCCGAGAGGATGCGACGAGCACGGGAAGGGACGGTGAGGACGGCGAGGACGACGCAGGCGCCTCCAAGACGCTGACGGCCTCTCGGGTCATTTCACCGGCGCCGGCTGGATGGCTGTGCTTTGCGCGGCGATAGCACCGGTGCTTGCGTTCAACTGTGACCCGGGGCATCGGATCGTGGTCGCGCACGCCTCGGTGCGGCGTGCGCCAGCCTGTAACGAGAAGCTGGCAGAGGAAGGGGAAGTCGGAGGCGAGGAGGAGGGGAGGACGGGGTTGCGTGTGATGTTTGAGGATGAGTGAGAAGCGTTGAGCGGGGACGTGCGTAGTATGGGTGTGAACGGAGGAGGAAATAACGTGAGGTGGATGGGGTGACAGGACAATGGACACAACAGAAGCCCCGCGTAGTTATCGTAGTATGCGGGGGAGAGTAGGAGACGTCACGAAAGAAGCCCGATGTGGATACTGGTGAGGGTGGTGTAGAGAGGAGGAACGAGGAGAGACAATATATGGGAATTCTTTTCGGACTTGGACAATTTCAACGCAAATGTTCGAGTGGATGGATCTGCATGCAACAAGGGAAGTGGCAGGAGAAAACGCAGGGGAAGTGATAGACGAAAGGGAACTGTAGACGACGTGGCGGACGGCAAAAGACGACGAAGTTGGAGATGGACATGTGAAGGGGAAGCCGGCGAGAGTCAAGGCCAGAGAACGTATGGAACCCGAAGTCTTAGGGTGAGAGAGGGCAAGGGTCGCTGAGGAATGTGCAAGCAAGGCAGGGTAGGGTACGGTTTGGCTCGCGGGACGGAACGCTTGGCGGGAGGAGCGCGGGAGGGGGGCGAGGCGTGGTGGGGGAGGAGTTGGGAGATGGAGCGTGTGATGTAGAGCGCGTTGTGGGTTCGAGGACAGAGTGGAACGCGTTGGAGAGCGGGGCGGATTGGATTGGAGGAAGGGGGCAGCAGGGGGAGGGCCTGAGAAAAAGGGGGCGGGGTGGATGGCGGAGCGGGATGGAGGGCGGAGCGGGGAGGTGGGTGGAGCGGAGTCGAGGGCGGAGCGGAGTGGACGGTGGTTCCGGGTGAAGGGCGAAGCGGGGAGGTGGACGGAGCGGAGTGGCGGGTGGAGCGCGGTGGAAGGGAGAAGCGGGCTGGAAGGTGGAAAGGGTGGGGGCGGAGCGGGGTGAAGAGGCGGAGCGAGGTGAAGGGCGAAGCGGGGTGGAGGGTGGAGCGGGATGGAGGGTGAAGCGGGGTGGAGGGCGGTCTGGGGTGGAAGGCGGTCCGGAGTGGAAGGCGCAGTGGGGTGAAGGGCGAAGCGGGGTGGAGGGTGGAGCGGGGTGGAGGGCGGAGCGGGGTGGTGGGCGGAGCAGGGTGGAGGGCGGAGCAGGGTGGATGGCAAGAGGGGTGGAGGGCGGAGCGGGGTGGAAGGCAGACAGGGGTGGAAGGCGGTGCAGGGTCGAGGGGGAACGGGGTGGTGGCGGAGCGGGGTGGAGAGCGGAGCGGGTGAGGAGCGGAGCAGGGTGGAGGGCGGAGTGGGATGGAGGGCGGAGCGAAGTGGTGGGGAGAGGGGTGGAGCTGGGCCGAGGCCGGGGCGCTGGGAGGGCCCGGGTCGCAAGCAGGCGCAGCGGAGCGCGTGCGTTTGGCGTGACGCAAATCGTGCGGGTGGGCCCTTGGGCTGGTGGGCGGCGGCCGGCGGCCATGGCCTCTGGGAACGCAGCACATGCACCCCGGCGTTTAGTGCCCTGTATTTCTCTTCGCACTCTCTCTACTCCTTTTTTTAAGTTTGTATCCGAATTTTTCATTCTGTTTCTCCTTTTGGCTTTCGTGTTGCATTTTTCTTTTAATTACATTTCTTTTCCAGAATTGTGTTAGCAAGGTTCTTGTTCTTAGATCTTTTCTTGTTTTCCTTTCAGATCAGCATTCTACACTAATGTGGGTATACTGTGCCCACATCTCTGATTCTAGTGCCGTGTTTCTTTCCACATCTCTGATTCTAGTTTAGTATTTTTTTTTGTCGCCGATGAACCGTTTCCTCTTCCGGATATTCTCGTTTTTTTGGCATATTTTCTTCATCAGATCCATTTTTTAGTAGATACCGTACTTTTCTTACTTTCTTGCAGTATTAGTTTGCATTAGCTACCTCCAATTCTGCCTAATCTTGGCTCTAAGGACAATTTTCTGGGAACTAACGTTTGCCAGAAGTGAATTTCCTGACACTCGTTTACGTTGTACATGAAAAAAGAACGTTCTGGCGCGTATTTTCTTTCCGATTTCTAATGGAGGGTTCATCTTAGTCTTCTTTCTCGATCAATACTATTCTGCGTGGTTAAAGATTTACGACTTTGTTTTCCAGGAAGCCGATGGATTCAGTGAACAAAATGACCTTCTAGGTTTTCGATTAGTGTAAGTGCTTATCGGAATACTATGCCGTAAACATATCTCAACCATTTTAATCGGATATAGAGATTTCTTCTTTCAGATTTTATGAGATTTGGGAAGACACGAAGGGGAAAAACAACGAATATGCCGAGTGAATTCGAAGTAATAAGCACTCCAGATGAGTAAAGAGAGATTTTTACAAAATTAAATGTTATTTTCTATGTACATTCGGTACATGAACGTCTATAATTTGGCTTCATCTTATAACGAAACAGTATTTTTGAAGTTACATGTAACATGAGAGAGAAGAGGATAGGCAGATACTATACAATTTACGATTTGTTGATGTAGTGCACGCGCGCTACTCCCTCACGAAGGTAGCACAAATTTCATACGCTTACATACTCTATGTCTCAAAGTCCAATGTGAATATGACATGCTCCTTTTTGTTCCCTGTTATAAATTTTCATTTCGAAAGTGGGGTATTTATGCGTCGTGTCAACCGGATTTGAATTGCAAAAATGCGTCGCATGGTTAAAATCTTCATGCGCTGGTGTGGGTCGTGCAGTACCTACACAGACTGCTGTTGACAGTCGCCTCTACCTGCCGTCATGATACTTTTTGTGCAGAAAAAGAGAGATGGATGAGTGAAAACGAAGCAAAAATATAACAAAAAACTCGCTTACGAGAAAGTTAAAGTCGACAATTTGCTCAACTTCAAGTCGACACGATTGCCCTCTCGTATTTTCTAGTATCTTTTCTCCTTCTTACCAAATACCGAAAAGAGCTGCATTATTATTTAATAATGTAAAATATATTGTTTGATCAAATTTCAGATTGAGATAGATACCGTTTAAAAATACAGTGATTATTGGACCTTACAGATCTGTGAAAGAAATTATGTTGTATTTTCCGTGTAAAATAATTTTTCATGTTTTTGCTGTGTTTGAAACACATGCCGTAATTGTGAATATACTGTATGTTTAATATAATTAAGTTAATATTTCTCTTTATACATTTATACTTAATTCAGAACTGTAACAACACATGTAAAACATATACTTTTATGTATGTGATAGTAGACCTTTCGGATATGCAGAACTAATCAAAATGTATTTTTATCGTGTGTGCATACCTACCTCTTAATACATCAAATTATAATTACTATTCGATTTATTGGTAGATGATTTTTTTTATCTGGCTTATACGACTTAGGAAAAGCGAAGAATCGCTCAGAAATGCTTTTAACATTTAATCTGTTAATTTGAAGATTAAAAATTAAAATTATCCTTTTATTCCAGAAGATACTTTCCATTTACAATTAATAGATGTTTTCCTTAAAAAAATGTATTTTTTCTCTAAATGGTGGCTCTTGCCCAACTAGACGTGTGAAAATTATATGTTGCTATCGAGAACGTTATATTGTTTATTGAACATAGTGTATGTGAAAACAAGAGACAATATTCATTCGTCTTAGTGTTTACGATTTTCATCTCTTGCCAGCTCAATTTAGCTGTACTATTGTTAGGTTTGGTAGGCTTTAACTTGGACTACAATGCGGTCTTTATCAACGTTGCTTTGTGTGATGCTGTTGGGTAGTCAAGATACGTGTAACAGACCTGGAGGTAATTACGTCCAGTCTACTTGCGAATATGGACCGTATCGATTATGGGGTAGTTATTCAGATAAGTCCTGCTTGAGAGACAGAGAGAGGTCTAGCTAATCGTAGTGGCCAGAGGTCGGGTTCTGTTTGCTCACAAACAAAGAGGATGGTGAATGTTGGCCGCTCAAACACACACAGACAGAAACGATGGACAGAGCAAGATAATACTATTTTGCAACTTGATGTACTGACTTGAGTAGAGGCACATATGCAACCTTTAAAATAATGTTCATGAAATAATTTTAAATGCGATATCAGTTTTTATACACATTCATTGACCAACAGCGTGCGACAGCGTCGACGATAGGAAAGTCGCGGTTTCGGTCTCGACAAGGAAATAAAAGATATTAGAAATTTGCTTGATGCGTTGAAAATCAGTGTGGCGCCTGCCGAAAATGAATTTGTAACCAGACTGGTCAGTGGTTTTCCTGATAACTTCCTGGCGTATGCCGGAGCAGCCCCTGTTACAACGGTCTAGAGAGTGGCATTTGGGGAGTACGGACCATTCATTCCTCCTCACAACTGTTAAACACCACGGGTATGAACTTCTGATGATAATGGCCACGACAACAGCCATTAATAGATGAAAAAATGACTCGTTTGTAAAATATATTTTCATTAAAACTTTAAGTACGTGTAGTCAGAAGATTCACGTTTATGCCAAAGTTTTGTACAAATTCTCCTAATAGGAGACTTGGTTACGTTATATATAAAAGTAAGTACAGTAAAATACTTTCTTCAAAGCACACTATTTTCATATTAAATTAAAACACTCGAGAACTGAAATATAAAACTTGAAACTAGTTTCACTTTCTCTGATCAACACGCCGTACACTAATATTGTGACCTTGTTATCGTGAAAACAACTTTAATTGTTCTAAGCATTTGTCTTCCCTGTCAGGGAATCTTACCTCGTACTAGTAGCTACGCACGGTCGAGGTGACTAATGCCTTGATCAATTCACTCATAATCGTCATTTGATAAAAAATAAATTACGAATATTGATTACTGTTATTGCGCTTATTGAAAACACTTATTGATATTGTACTTGATATACATAACTGATGAAAAAGTGTGTTTCATTAAATTTGTAGTATTAACAGTTTAAAGTAAAAGTAACATTTATAATTTAACATTACGTTTCATTTTTCATCTCCATTGACCACTAATGTATAATTCAAATTTTTCTAAAATGTATGGGGTCAAATGTATTTTGCGATGCAAAGTAAAATTATTATGTGAGCCAAGCGAGAAATGCAATGACACTAAAAGAATGACGAGGGTTATTGGATGATTGTGGTGATGTTAATGTTGAAGATGATAGATGTTCGACGTAATTATCAATAACAAAATTTTCTCGATATTAAAAGTTTAAAAATTAAATGACTGGGAGTTATTCAAGTTCTTGATGAAATAATAGCATTTTCCTTTCGTTGCACTTAAACCCAACACAGTACGAGAGATTAACGAATGAAACAGATTCAAGAAATGAAGAAAATGGGAAAGCATGCAACCTGGAGAAATATCACATCTTTTGAGGAGATTAAAAAAAGACAAATTTAGAGAGCTTCTTTCATAATATCGGGGATTCTGTATTATCATTGAAGAAAAAATCATCGGATTGCAGAGCTTTATGTCATCGTTCTCAACTATCTATCTTTTGTATATTTCTCTTATATAAGAGAAACACTATATTGTGTTTTTATTGATATTGTAATTTTACTTGGGTATCTATATATTTAACTTATATTTGCGTACTTTCCGTCAGTTTAATTCATTTGCGTACTGAAACGCTTAATCCCTCGTCATCAACAAACATTTTTATGGTGAGAGAATAATAAAAGGAAGTTCATACTTTGTACTACGATACAGTGTTATAGATATGAAAAGCTTTTTTTAAATGAATTATTTCCCCAAAAGAGAAAATAATTTTAATAAAATGTTTTAATTACTTAAATTTAAGTAATAAATAAACTACTTAATGTTCTTGCTAATAAAAATAGTAACGTGAATTATTATAATACACTAATTTCCTCGAACTTCATTGAGAGTGAATCGGTAGTTTCCGAAAACAATTTCCGTGTTACCATTCACTTTAAAAATTCATATTGTGTAGTTATTTTTATTTACAAACATTCCAAGTAACATGTACCGTGTGCAAACACACTCCCGCTTTTTGTCCGATTTGAAATACTAGTAATCTGTTCATCTTCATTTGGTGGCGATGAATGGCGAAGTTACAAACCTTGCTGTTTGACAACTGGCTTGAAGAATTATATTTTTGGTAGAGTTGTGATCACTCAATATTTCAACACAAACTGTCCATTTTTCGCAATATTTGCTCTGAATACCTGATCGTTGTCACCCTTTTCGCGAGCACAAATTGATCGAAATGGTGATTAGTTTTTCTTTCAGTTGAATGACTTTTATACGCCCAAGTGAAGTGGTTTAAGTATGATGTTTTCAATCGTAAAATGTTTTCATGGAAAACGAATTCCATTTTTGACAGTTGATGAGAAATGAATTCACATCAGACATATATAGAAGAAGGATGGGTTTCAAGTATCCACTTGCTCTAAAATGTTGCTGATAATTTGGAATTCTAATATTCATTGCAAACATTATAGTAAATTTAATAAATTGCATTTAATTTACTATTTAAATTAGATCCAGAAGGGATGTATGCTTTCAGCTTGTGATAGAGACGTGGAATGACAAATAACAAAGCACTTAATTAATCGTAATCATTTATCACGCTTATCATTCATCCATTTACTGCAATTACAATCGTTTCAAAGTATCATTATCTGACTCATCAACTTATGAGGACTCATTTCTGTTATGAATATTAAGTCATAGAGCCATGTTTTAATGTAGAAAAACAATAATAATATTAGCAATAATAATAACTCATAATTGTTGCATTCTTTCGTAAAATATTCTTGCTCTTCATAGTACTTTCTGCCCAGTAGTAAAGAAGTTTTTGTTCAATTCTTTAAACACTTTTTTATATGTAAATGTACACTTTCCTCATAATTTAACAGCTGCATATTGCACTGCATTCGTGAGCACTTTGATTTAAAAACGTAAGTGTTTATTTTTTATTTTTTACTGATACGTTTTGCTTGTTATTATCTTCGACGCGGAGCTCGATATACACTGCATAACTTACCTACATCGAGAGGATCGTAGTTAGAGGGAAGAAGTTGAATGATGCTACATGTTGTCTTACAGAGAGAATAATGGGATTGAAATATGAAGACAAACCGAGTCAAGTTAATATCCAATTAATTAGTAAATAAGTAAATCTGTATCATTAAAAAATTAGGTAAGAAATAAAATCTTGTTTGTACCACGGGCATTAATGGTCTCAGGTGACAAATAGCCCTCGAGTTTTGTCGCCGCGTGATCATTAGAACTCATAAAGTGCAACATTTAAAGTACAAAAAATATACCACATAATTTGTTAGGAGAGGACGTTCAAATTCTGAATTTACATCATGGGAACTTTTGGGAAAAAAAAGAGAGAAATCGCGTCTTTGTGCTTTATTGGAATCAATAAGAGGTGATCGTCCGTGCGGGGAAGTGCGGGCTGGATTATCAAAACCAACATACGTCGCCCGGAAGGATCATCCGTACAAAAATTCGGCAAAGGAAACAGAGAACAGATGTAGGTAAATTCTCATTTGTAAATAGAACAATACAAAATTAGAACGAATTACCTGTAGCACTGCTGGAGACTTTCACCCAGAATGTCAAAAATTTTAAAATTAGATTAAATAAATTGTAATTTTTTAGAATATGTTAGCATTAATTTTTTTGTACTATTATTGTTATTTTATATTAGGTCAGCTTTATCATGACAGGGTAATATTAATTTTGCAAAATTTTATTAAGTAATATGTAAATATGAAGTTTGTTTCTTTTGTGTAACTTATTTATAACTACTGAGAAAACATTACCAGCGGAAATATTCTCTGTATTTCTATGTAGCAAAATAAATAATTTATTCTATTCTATAGCGCCCTTGGTGCATATATAGCTATATATATTAATTTTTTCTTCTCTAGGGTCATCAGAAATTTATTTCGAGCTTACAAATATTGCACTCCGTATTTGTCATGTACATGCATACCACTTTTGTATTGGTGGTGTTTGTATGTTCTAATGAATAATTAAAATCACAAAATCAATAATCGTGGTGAAACTTTTAGTTTCACGAGCATATAAGATGTACTGAATTTCTGATGTAGTGGTACAGTAAAGAAACAAATATTGATGTCCAGAGATTTACTACAATCGGATTCAACTTGACATAATTTAATAATGAATGGCATCCGGATAAAAATTACGCAATTGTCTTCTAGAAAGTAAAAAATATAGGAGTTGTGAAATTTTTAACGAAGCTTTCATATTGGTATACTGCATCTTCTCAGTCCGTTCTTCTTTGATGCGTTTGATCCACTTCCTGTGATTTCCGTAGATCAAATCGATTCATCCTTTTCACCACTCGAATAATCCCCTCGCTTCTCTCAGATGCGGCCGCATGACAGACAAAGAAAAACAGCAGTAATGAAATCTAAATAACACATTCGATCGCAAGGCGAACGATAAATGAGGAGAAACGAGGCAAAGCGCGCTCGACGTCAACTGAGGCGCACCGAACGGAGACGCCGTGGGCGCAGAAAAGGACGGAAAGATAAGGTTGTTACCTCGGCGAACAAGATCGACGGATTTCACGTATTTCGAATTCCGCCAGGTGAAGAGAGGTTGCCAAGAAACCGATTAGTTTGGCGACCCTCGCCTTTTGAGGCGAGGCGTGGGGCGGCGCAGGTGGGAAGGCGTTGTGAGAGTGACGATGGGGCGCTGCGGCGGGGGTGTGGGCGAGGGGAAGGGGTGGGGGGCGGGATGCGCGATGGGCCGCTCGCGTGAGGTTGCGCCGTGGCGCGGCAGCGGTGCGCGTGCCGCGCCCCTCTATCTGAGGAAACTCATTTTCAACTCCGTTGGCTGCGATGTTGCGCGGCGGTGGGAGCGGCGCCGGCAGCGGCGGCGGTGGCGGCGGCGCCGTGCGCGGTTCGAAGGTGGCGGGGGTGGCGTGGGAGTTGGAGGTGGGTGGGGCCGGGGGAGCGCGCGCGGGGGTGGAGGCGCGCAGGGCCGCCTCGGAGCTGCTCGCTCGCTCGCTCGCTCGCGCGCGCGCGAACGCTCCGCCCGCCGCGAGGGGAGGCGGGGGCGGAGGGGGCGTTGGGGGTGGGGCGAGGGCGGCGGCTTTAGGGCTCACGTATTCATAAGCCGACAACAAAGTGGGACGACGGGGTCGCTGTGGTCGGGCGGGCGGCGGGGAAGCTTGCGGGTGAGGTATGCCGGGAAGCGGGTACGCCGCCACCGCCACCGCCGCCGCTGCCGAGCGAGAGCGTACGCGCGACGGGGGAACGCGGAAGCGGCGACGGCGGCGGCAGGTCTGGGCGGCGCGGGACACAGGGATAAAGAGGCGGAGGAGCGCGCACGGAGCGGAACGAGAGATCTAGGATGAGACGAGCGTCGCCGAAACGCTGCAGTAGCGGCGTTCGCGCGCTATTTGACTCGCAGATGCGGGTAGGAATCAAAAGGGTAATTGCGCCGCCCCCGCGCGGGATAAAGTTTATTAGCCCAGTAGTGTGTTGCAGAGGATCCTCGGTAACACCTTCTAAATATATCGGCGTCCCAACCCAGCACGCGCGCTCGCGCGCGGTGGCAGCTAAATAAAGCGACGTATGTTTTGCCGCGGCGGCGCTCTCCCCGAGGGTAATGCAGCTTGCTTTGACGGTCAACCGGCGCGCCATTTCCATAGAAGACTCCGGGCGCGTCGCGCGCTAGTTGTTCCCCGGGAAACAAATGAATGCGACGCGACGGGACGCGGCGCGGGGGGCGGTGGCGTTGAACAGATGGCGCGCGTGGCGGGGAGGCGCGGGGCGGTGCGGGCCGCGGGATGTCGGCGGGCAGCGCGAGTGGTGACGCGCGGATGGGTGCCGAGGTCGGGGGGAGGGGGGGTTGGGCGCGGACGGGCGTAGCTGCGGGGGAGAGGAGACGGCTGCGGTGGCGGCGGTCTGAGAGGGCTGCGTGCCTGGAGACGCGCAGCCGCATTTCTCCAACTTGATCTCCGCGCCTCATAAATGATGCGCGGGCTTTGCTTCGCTGACCGTTGGCGCGCGCCCCAAAGTTCCTCCCAAAGCCAGAGCCGCGGCGCGACGGCGGCGCCGGGCGGGCGAGGAGGACGCCGAGTGGGGGAAGCGGGGGGATGGAGTGGGGGGTCGGACCCGTCCCGCCCAGTTCCGCAAATCCTTTAGGGTCGTAGTTCAAGGCGTCTTATTGGGTGTGAACGAGGCGCGGGCATGTCCGGGGGAGGATCGGAAGGTTCGCAAAGGTTGCGAGAGGTCGCCAACGGGGTTCGGAGTGCCCATGGCTCTGGAGGCAGCGGGGATGGGTTAGCCGGAGTAGAGCTATGGGGAAGGAGGTGGGGGACGGGGGTTGCCTGCCTCAAAAGCAGAACGAGTGAAGTGGGTGCGCGAATTTCGGCGCTGATTTGCTGCTTCGCTCGCGGAAGCCGCAGTCGCGACGCTTCTTATTTCGTTGACCGCCTTATTTGATTTTGATTTGAAGCGGCGGGGAAGGGAAGGGGTTTGGCGTCACTTCCGTTTCCTTTTTCGTCCTCCGTTTTGTTGCCTCTCCTCTTTTCCGCGGTTGCGCCCCGCCCCGTCCCGCCCCACCCCGCCTGTGTGCGCCTGCCCTGGGGCTCGGGGAGGACGGAGGCGTGGGGGGTGAGGGGGCGGGGCGGGGGAAGTCGCGTCCTCGGGCGCCGGCGCCGGGGGCTGGATTTGTTTGCTTGGAGCCGCGGCCGGCGCCGGCCTGTCTGACGCTGGCGGGGCGGAAGGGCCGGTGCCGGCGGCTGGCGGCGCTCCCGCGCGCAGCGGCGCGCCTGGGCGGGTGGCGGGGGGCGGAGGGCGCAGGGCGGGGCGGGGCTGACGGGCGCCTCAGCGCGCGGCACTAAAGACGGAGGGAATATCGAGGGCGGTGCGAGATAGCGTACTATAACAGTGGGGCGCGCCACGGGGCGGAGGGGGACAGCGGCGCCCAATGTTGCCACCGCCGCCGATGTCGCCGCCGCGGCTGGGAGCAATGTCAGCTGCCGAGACACTGCGCCGGAGAGGTGATGGGTGTCGGAGGGACGGTGGTGAATTCAGTCAGGAAGTAATTTGGTCGTGTATTTAGTGTCAAAGAGATGATGATTTTAGAGTTGCTAATAATATGGATATTAATAACTGTGGAAGTTAAAAGAAATAAATGATGGTGGAGGGCGGACGGGGAACATGACCACGTTCCGTAACGCTTTTTAGCTCATTATACAATGATGGGTTGTCCCAGAAAAACCACAGAGGTGATTGGTGGCCAATGTAAAAGGAAATGGAGGAAAGTTTCAAATGATGAAGATTCAGATGGAAGGATAATACAAAGTACAAGAAGGTATCAAAGTGAAAAAGTGTTAAAACCTGACGCTAAAGTACATTTAGTTTGGCAATGAAGCTGATGACAGTGACTGAAGAGACGATTGTGTTAGTGAAAATACTGATAATATTAATTCCGTAATCGTCCATGATAACCATTGGATGGATAAGGAGTAGAGATATCAATTATACGGTAGCAGTAAAATGACTTCGAAGTAACATTGGCGCTGTGATGATGTATGTGAAGCAGGTGGTAGGATAAAAAAGAGGCAGAAAGAGGCAAGCCCGGTAAAAACCTGACACTAACATTTCCATATAGTGTGACGACGAAGGTGGTGGTAAAGACAGCAAAGGCGACGAAGTTGATAGTAAGAGTGCTGTGGAAATCCGGATAATATATCCGGATTTAGCATGACAAACATAACGCCTAGAGTGGCGACTGTTGCCGCAGCAGCGAAACAATGGCGGGACGCCGCGTTGGTTGATGATGACGGCGCGGCGTCTAGTAGAGTGGCAGTGAGGTAGCGCCGCGGGGGCGGGTGGCTGCCGGCGCGCACAGAGGCCCAGGCGGAATCCCCCGGCGCGCCCCGAGCGACGCTGGCCGCGGCTGCGGTGGCGTCCTACTTGCACGCAGCGTTGCGTTAATTAAAATTTCGGCGGCGAAACCTGGCAGCGCGACCGCTGCAGCAGCTTCCATCGCCGCTGCCCCTCCCGCCCCTGCCGCCCCCCCGGCCACCGAGCTCCCCCGGTGGCCCCCCGCGCGATCGGTCACGGGGGACGGGGGGATGGGAGGAACGCGGAGCGGAGGCTAGGAGCGCGGAGCGGGCGGGGTGTCTTCCGGTTCGGCTGCTCGTTCCGACCCGTCTGCCGCTTGTCGCTCCCGATCTGCCTGTCACGCTGTCGCCGTCCTCGACCCCCGTCGCCGTCCCCTCGCGCCGACACAGCGACATCGCTCTACGTCGCGCGTCCGTCCCTCTCTCTCTCTCCCTCCCTCTCTCTCTATCTCTTTCCCGTCCCAATCGGTCGTATGTTGTGCTTGCCCAGGCTACAGCGCTGCATTCTCATCGCCTCACATTTGATTCCAGCGTGGATTGGCTGCTTGGCTTAACTGTCTGCATATTTTTCTCTTCTTTCCCAGTTTTTGTTAGCCCAGTTTTCTTTCTCCCTACTGTATCTGCCCTCTCCACCCATCACCTGACCTCTCCTTCCACTCCCTTTGTCACAGACAATTTTCCATTCTTGTTCCTAATCCCTATATTCTTTTGTTCCCTCGTGTTTTTATCCTTTTTTCACACTCTGCCTAATGAATTTCTGCTTGTCTCCTCTTTTAGATTGTTCCCCCACATCTGGTAGAAGAATGGTATTTGCTCCAGCGTATAGTCTCTGTTTCAATTAATCGGTCGTATGTCGTGCTTGTCCAAGCTACGCATTCTCATCTCACATTTGATTCCATCTGGATCGGGTGCTTTGCTTAACTGTCTACACATTTTCTCTTCTACAGGATGGATCAATTTTGTTTTTTCCCTACAGCACTCACCTCCTGAACTCTCCTTCAACTACTTTTGTCACCGAACATTTTTCATTCTTATTCCTAATTCTTATTACTTTCTTCCCTTGAATTTTTATCCTTTTTTCTTCGTACTCTGCCTAATGAATTACTCCTCACCTCTTTATTTAGATTGTCCCCCCCGTATCTGCTAGAAGAATGGCATTTGGTGCAACTTGTAGCCTCTTTTTCCTCGCACTTCCATTCGTTGGCGCTTGCCGCTCTTCTGTCCATTCGCTCTCGTTTCGTTTCTTTCCCGCTGCATCCGTTCGGCCGCGCTGCTCGTGTATCCGCGCCGCCCCTCCTGCCGTGCACTCTGCGCCCAGTGTTCCACTCTGGCCCTGGCGCTTCCATTCTCGCCCGGCCCCCCTTCGCGCCGCTCCATCTGCCCCCGCCCCCTCGCCCCCCTGACACTCTCCAGAGCGCGCGCCACTTCCCGCCCGCGCGGTGCGGTGCGGCGCGGCGCGGCGGCCGCGGCTCCCCGCCGCGCTTATGAGCGGCTCCCCGGCGCTCTCCGCCGCGCCGCAGAGAGCTGGAGGGGGCGTGGGGCCAGCGCGGCCGGGGGTGACGGGGGCGTGAGAAGCGAAGGGGGCGTGGGGGTCACGGGGGGGGGCGGCGCGTACAGGCCCGCACTTCGCCGCTACACAGGCACTCGCAACCCGCTCGACGCGGCCCGCCGGCGCGCCTTCCGAAGTGTTGATACGTCATTTATAATGGGCTGTCTCTGGAGCGGCCGAGTGCGCGGTCCACATCAGCCGGCTGGCGCAGGCGGCCCGCGGCCGAGGGCGCCGGTCGATATAGGGCGGTCCTCGCCGTCCGTTGCCCGTCGCCCGTCCCCTCGGACCCGCCGCCCGGCCCCGTCCGGCGCGCCCTGCCGCCCACGCAGCGTCCTCGGCCGTGGCCGCGGCCGGCGCGCGCGCCCTGCCTTCGGTCGTGCTCTGCCGCGCACGGGGCCCCGCGTCGTCCTTCGCCGCCCTGCGCGGGTCGCGTGGCCCTATGTCGCCCTGCGCCGCCCAGAGGCTGTCCCTCCGCGCCGGACCCAACGACGACTTCCTCGCCCTGGGCCCAGGGCAGGGGTGAAGTGAAATCGCGTCCCCTTCCCTGTCGCAGGTCGGGGTTGCCGGAGGTGGGCACCAGGTGCACACAAGTAGGACGGGGAGGCTGCTGGAGCCTGAAGGTGGCTCCACCCATTCGGCATTCGCCGAGCAGCGAGCTACTGCTCGCCCGATCCCCATCAGCTGATGTGTTCGGCGAATGTTCGCTACCTTTGATGTATCCAAAAGACCGATACGCGATGGTAGGGCGAGCGCTGAATGATCGTCACTCGGCAAATAGCAAGCGACCCATTCACACTACTCGGGATTCGGCGAGCGGTTGCTCGCTGTTCGCCGAACAGCGAATGTGTGGCGCCTCCTTGAGCGCTCGGTGGGCGTTGCAAACTGCTTACAAGGAAAGGTCGTGACGAAGGGATAGGATTCTTTTCTCTGGAATCTAAATCCAAATTGCTTCAGAATAACTAGAATTTTTATTCCGTGGCGTGTGGGTGAATTTTCGGGCCTTACTTATGAGAAACTGTATGGGTCTATGGGTTGCAGTGCTGGACACCTTTAGTTTCTGAATGCAGCGTAGGTATACAGGCACGTGACGATTCTGTAAGAAATAATTTTATTTTACCACATCGCTCACTGCAATTATATTACCTTTCTCCGTCATTGACAGTTTGGAATTATTTCCAAAAATTCTAAGCAATAATTTAATGTAAAAATTACAATCAACGAATCAATTTTTACGATGCTTGAGTTTTAATTATTGTCTGAATTATTGACTTGTTTAATCCTGGGTAGCTGATTCTGCCCAGCGGACCTGATTGCAGGTGGATGAGCGAATGTATACTCGTTGCTCAGAAATAGATTAAAATCTTTTTACTAGTTAAATTGAATTGAAATGGAAAACAATACAATAATAAGACTTATAGGTAACTTAAAATTAGATGAGGATGAGTGAAGAGCATCAATTGATAATATACAATGAAGCAATAACAAATAAAAGTAGCTGAGATTTAGTTATTTTAATTGCACCAATGAAATTGTTTGTTAATAGAGTTCTGTTTGGTTATGGTGCGATTATTACTTGAACAATACTAGGTATTTTAAATTTGCAATCCTAATTTTACTGCTGTGAGAAATTCAGTTACAGAACATTCGCCAGATGTTCAGTTAAAGAAACTTGTTTTTTGTTACTTATATATGTAGTCAGGATAGCAACAGTCGTTCTTACTGGCAGGTCGGGAGCGTGAATGCCCGAAAGTAGCATTCGGCAGCAAAGCATTCGGCAGGAAGGCGTAAACAGTTCTACTTCGACACTAGACGTGTGGGCAGCACTACGCAGATACTAGAGGTCTAGAAGGTCTACGAAGATACTCGAGGTTCTGGTAGTTGTCAATAGTTGTGCAGCACTCCAAAGTTCAGATTGTTATGCATCCCAATGATGTTGATCGCCATTTACGCACGTTCACAACTAGTTTATAGAATATTGCACGTGTAAGAACGTCGCAATTAGTTAAGTAGAGATTGCACTATAAGAAAGTCGCAACTAGTTCAATATTCACAGCAACTCACGAGAAGTGCGTCCGCTCCCAACAGCGATCCGGCGTCCACGATAGTTTTGAAGCGAGTGGTAGTCGCTTGTTTTGTGAAAACGGGGCTGTCGGAGCCGGCGAAAAACTGTCGTATTTGTGTCTGTAGTTGGTCTGTGTGAGTGGAAATGCGTTTCCGTGGGACCAGTTGAGACATTGACAAGTGTGTGTCTGCGCGACGGGCGCCTGACAGACGGGGGAGGGGTTCGGCGGAGGCGTCCGTAGGAGGCTAGAAATATACCGTTGTTTAAGATTGACCAATTGACCTTAACACTAAGAAAATATCTTGGATATCATCTAACAAGAAGCAATTTTGAGCAATACATGATGTCCCATTTTTTTGTCAGTTCAGCGATAGAGCCAACATGGATATAAAATAACAACACAATATCAAGAAATTATCTGAGTAATTGTGTTATCTTTTTTCATGCAAAAGTTTAGTTCAGATTGTACGTATTTCCCCTAAGCAGCTTAGACACAGAACTACTACATTCATTGCGTAGTCGCAAGCAGTGATTGTGATCTCCTAGCCAGTCTATCTTGCGAAACGACACTCTTTTTCTTCGGAGCTACGGACGCGCTGGCTGATGCAAACGTCGGAGTCGCTGCAACTTCTTCGATTGCTTCCCCCCTTCTGATTCTATTCAACCGGCAAAAGAGTCCGTTTTACTCCGCTGTTTTCCGCCGTACGCTCCCGCCTCCCGCTCCCTTCGCTTCAACTTTTCTTCCGGGTGTAATTCTCCTGCGGGATCGCGGGCGCCGCCCTTCGTTCATCCCGAGAGAGGGGTTCGAGCTTGTTCGTGGTCCGGCGTACGCTTCGACTCGGAGCGCGCAGCATCGCGTGGAACTCGGCACAGCCCTGACCCTCATAAGAGCGCGCACCGCCCCGCGCCGCTGCCGCCGCTGCCGCCGCTCTGCCGCTCCGCGCCGTGCCGCGCCGCGCCCGGCTTCGACTGAAATCCCTCGCCTTCCGGTTCCTCCCCCGCGATTTCTGGAAGTCCGCGCACTCTGAGCACGGAGCCTGGGAGGTAGAGAGAGATAGCGACGGAAACACATGCTGGAGGGATAATGAAATAGGCAACTGAGACGGAGGTTAAAGAAGAAAAACCGACGTTTCAAGAACGGTTTTGAAGTCTAGATAATGAGGGAATAGAAACACATCAATTACTTTTTAACGACCCAAGGTTTGACCGGTAGTGGGAACAACAAAACTTAAGAGAAGATGCATCGGTCGTTACTTTCGGGACATTTACGATCGCCCAAAGATAGAACGAAGTAAGTTCTGAAGATTCATGTTGCCTCTCTGCGCTGTGAGTACTGCTGATTCGTTTCCTGAAGCCTGTTTAGTTTTACAGAGCACTCACCTCTTTCTCTGATCTTTCCTAACCCCGAGGTTCACTTCATACTGGTAGCTTTCGGATTGAAATGAAATCGGTAGCGAATGTGCTTAGCAAGTCTTGAGAAAGACTTTGTTCCTTTTCGGTCAAATCGCCTGCAGTTGCATGGAGTCTTCCAACATAAACCCAAAGTGGTGAAGACGATTTCATAATCGTACCACTAACGATTTTAACTAACCAACGACAGAAA
This sequence comes from Acheta domesticus, assembly GCA_031308135.1. Classification (NCBI taxonomy): domain Eukaryota; kingdom Metazoa; phylum Arthropoda; class Insecta; order Orthoptera; family Gryllidae; genus Acheta; species Acheta domesticus. The sequence continues at coordinate 85,474,638 of JAHLJT010008446.1, read as the reverse complement.
AGTATCACTTCATCAATAACATAAAATAAATTAAGTAATTCGATTACATCACATTAATTTTCCACAACGAAGAGATTTGTGATATCTTGTATAAAAATTCATGTGCGAAAGTAAAATATATAAATTACAATTCCCTATCACGCAATAATATAACAGTATTATTTCAGAAAAAATTGACTCATTGAACATTGAAGTTTGATAGATCTTATTATTGATATTGCCTAATATATATTTTAAAAATGAACATGTACCTATTCTGGACATACGATACCAAACCATAATGATCTTAAAATCAAAATCTTCACATTACATGGCTTAAATGCTGTACTAAGTTAAAATGTGATTTTCACATAAACTGTTCCGCTTGCCTGAGACCAAGCCCCATTTATCTTAAAACGAGTTCTTTCCCGCGAGTTCCGTGGTGACCCTATCATCGGTACGTCCTGTCTACACCTCTGTTTGAAGCAGGGGCGGATCCAGCAAATTATTTTGGAGGGGGCCATTACATATTTTTGTTAAATAATAAATATATTTTTTATTATATTTTTTATTATTTTTGTAGAGTGTATATGATTCTATTACAATATTTTTTAAGTAATTACATAATTTTATTAACATTTAAAAAATTAAATATATTTTTCCAAATAAAGGAAGGTAACAAACTAAAACTCTAGATCTTTCGGGGAGGCCATGGCCTCCTATGGCTCGCCCCTGACGCGCCACTGGTCTGAAACGTCCCTTGTCACCATCCCGACTTCCTACCGCCTCCGCCGCGTGGCCGTCGCCACTGTCACCGCCACCACCACCGGGGTTAAGTGAAATCCGTGCCTGCCGTTCGCGGTTCTTGGGATGGCGGGGCGGGGCGGGACGGGGCAGGGCGCGACGCGGCGGGCCGCAGGTGGCGCAGACGGCCCACGGAGACAGAGACGCCGCGGAGGGCGACGACGGCGGAGGCGACGTACACTGCACGAACACAAAGCTGATGAACTCCGAGCCTCTGAAAAGCACGTACATGAACCAAGGACAGACTATGCCTGGGGTGACGCGAATGAATGTCGCTATTCTTGTTAACCGACTTTGAAATGGGATGTTGTTCCATATCACGTGCGTTTAAACAACGTATTATATACAAAAGAAACCCCAACGTTTGAGATGCGTGTTGGTTGTGGTAACTCTTCATGTCGTATAGATTTTTTGATGCTTTCGGAAGGTGCGAAAAGAGATATAAAGGAGTATGAATTGAGTTAAAATAAATATCCAAAATATGACAAGCAATTAAAAATTTATATTTTTAGATTCTTCAAAAAATTTCACAAGACTCCTTAAAATATGTGAAATGACATCGTTCTGGAGTTTACCAATCGGTGGTAACATGTAATAATTGAATGTGCATTATTAACATGTCCATAATGTATTTGTTTCATCTTGAGTGTAGCACGGGGAATGGAATTCATGATGTGATTTGTATTACGTTTTTAAAATGCACGAGGGACGATAAATATCTGGATCATTTTTGCATATACAAGTTGCATTTAAATGATATTTGGAATAATTCCACAATGCGAAATGCATTCTCTATTAAACGAAACTCATACATTTTACTTAATATTCTAGGGAATGGAAAAGTAGAACTAAATTTATATATTTCTAATTTTCAATAATGAGATGTATATTTACTATTTTTATGACGAAATGAAGTATTTTTTTGTATTAGTATCGATGTTCACTATGCTCGCACTCGATTTACTTCAATATTTCTTTACATGAATTTGTTGTGAAGATATATATCTTTCGATTGCCGCTCTTCTTATACTATTAACTGTTTTCGTTTTGTATAATAACTCATATTTTGGTTTCTTGGGAAACTGGTTACATAAACACCCTATTTTTCTCACATTAGACTCGTCAAGTGATGCAATCAGTGCCACACTGCGGAGGAACCGGTTGGGTAGCAAGTAAGAAACATTTCACCTTAAAAAAGCGTCTTAGTTGTATGATGTATCACGACACCACTGTCGTCACCTCGATCTCCAGTACGTTGTGTCACGTTTCTTTTTTCGTTGATTTTCTTATCGAGTTCCTCATTAACAACATTTGTTGAACATTGCCTGCGTACATGTTCGTACCGGTCTTAATAAACTCGTCAGGCTTTATTGCACTCAATACTATTAATTATTGATTAATTTGTATTCAGTACTGCCAATTACATCCATTACTTAAATCATTAGCCTCAGGACTGAATGATTGCCTAAGAAATCCGCCTAAACGTTTCCCATGTTTACTCGATTATCAGTGACATCAGCGCAACAGATTGACGGGTTGCCTACCTTCATTTGGGTAGGCGTCTGCTCATCTCAAAGGGAGGATTAAAAATGGTTTCCGATCGTTGGCCAGCATAGATTTTATCCTATTCTCTTTGTCTTTGAGTTCAGTGAGTATTATTTAGAACGTTGTATCCTAGAATATTCACTACTGACTGCCACTGTGCATGAACTCAGGCGTGTGCAACTTTAATTTTGAAGCGTTTGCCCAAAGTTTTACATGAGTTGCAAGTGTGTGCATAGAAAGTGATTCTCTTGTGTTCCGAATGTATGAATGTGGATGGGGGTATAAATGTAAATAGGGATCGATTAAATTAACATGGACGTACAAAAATCAGGAGAGATGATCAGATGGAGATCGTTGCCAGACTTGCGAACATTTTCTCTGATGTTCTATTTCCAGGCATTCTACTTTGAGTTTTCCTCAACGTCAGCCATGTAGTCTTCGAAATCAATTTTCTCATTATTAATTATGTGTGCCGAATTCAAAAGTCAGTATTGAATCTACTCGTCGATGATTAATGACTGTTTGCTCGGGAGCATTTCTCTATCAATCAAACTAAACTTACACAACGTTCTTGAAAGATTTAATTAAGGTACCTAAGTACCTTTAAGTAAGGTAACGCCATGCTTATGTTGCAGCCTACTTTCTGGGTAAGAGCGTTCACTTTTGAAGTTATAAAGATCCGACAATATAGTAAATCATGACTATTAAATGCAAAGTCTTGACAGACAATCTACTTTGATATATTAAACCTTTACCTTTTAAGTACTTAAGTTTTTCATTGATGCATATTTTATTCTAGTACCTTAGGAATTCGGACAGTTGTCTCTATTCATGTGACTAACAACGATGTTAAGATTTTCTTATGCAAGAGATAAATTATATTCTCAAGACGAAGTATATAATGAAATGTATTCAACTAGATAGAGGTTTTATTTCGAGAAAATATCTGATGAATTAAATATCTCATACATATTGAAAATAAATAAGAGCATCACTAGACCTTGAATACAAGTAATATCGACAAAACTTTGCGCTATGCGATATCGGCCTGTCAGATTTCAGATATCCATACCAAAGCATGCTGTCGTAATTCCGTTTTTCAAACATCTATATGAATTAATATATTTTAAAAAATATTATGAAGTTGTTTTTAAACGTAAAATACAACGTGTTATTTTAGTGGTATTCGGTGCATATCACCGGGAGAGTTGGTGACGCTGGTGACATGTTTAAAATTATGTTGAGAAGGAAGCAGATCCGCCTTTGCCAGGTCCGAAGGCAGTGGGAACAAAGCCAGAAAGAAAGAATCCGCGGGTCCCTTCAACTCGTCTTTGCTGGCCTTCTCTAGTATCCCCTTTTCCCCCTTCCATTCAATGGCCTCCTTCCCTTTCTCTTTCTCATGACGGCGAGACGTCAACAACCTTCTAGCTCGCAATCTTAAAGGACCCAAAAATATATATTTGGCTGCGCAATTTCCCATAGCATTAACCATTTGTAAAAATAATTGAATGATACTGTAGGATGTGTAAATAATGGCAGAGTCAATTTCTAATTAAAATTAATGTACTATGATTACTCTTTTATATTACTTTTGCGATTGGAATATATTTTCTTTAAAGAAAGTAGTACGCTAGTCATTCTACTGTGGCGGTCACCGTGGGGAAGAACAATTAATCCAGAAGTAAAAAATCACCCAATTATCACAATGCAACTGCTTTTCTATTTCTTGGTTAATTTTTATTTCTGAACAAATAATTTTATTTCTTTTGTAAATAATAAACAATTTATATGCTTCTGGAGTGTATCTATGCTTCTACAATATAAATCTTTGCCTATAAAGCATTTTTTGAAACCAACTTTTGAATGCTTATTACGGTTCAGCCAATCAGAATATCCAAGTAGTTGAGTAGGCAAAATATGTTTAAAATTCTTTTAAGAGCTCATTTTCGAATTTTAGACGTTTCCTCTCCAGATACTCTGCACAGATAAGTTAGTCTATGAAGTCGCCAAACACTAGATGATAGCTCCTCTGTGATTACGGCTGGCAACCTAACAGAAGATTCTGTCCTTGTGCTTGTCAATGATATCAATTGGCGCTCTTTCCTCCATTCGTTCATTTGCAATTTTTCTCATTTGTGTATGGCTTCGACACTTCCTCAAGCGATATCATGGTCCGATGAAAATATAGTGGGCTCCAAGATATAACTGAAATGATGACGTGAGCATACTGTTTTTTCTTATTTTAGAATTTTGTTTACAAACAATATTTTGGTGTTAAATATTATGTATATTTTAAAACTGATTCTCCATTGTGAGGTGAGTATGTTAATCCCGTGATTCGTAACCACCAATGACAGAAGACATCAACGAACATAAACGTCTTATGAAGACACGTGACTAAACTGATGTCGTGGCGGAGGTATTCTTCTCTGAAGTAAACATGATGTTCACTCGTTTTCTGAACCGTCAGTTTAGCTTTAACTAATGTTCCGTTTACATGAGGACAACTAGATGGTCGAAAGTGAGCAAGGCAGAGGCTGTCTTCTTCTCTGTCTTCAAAGAACGGGACTCGTGTAAACGCGCGAGGACAGGCAAGTTGCCCTCGGCGACAGCGCGCTGTCCTGGCAGTGTCTGCGACGAGAAAGAGAAGGACGCGAAGACGAGATGTGCTGTTAAACACTCAGACCTTACGATTGCAAAATTTAGTGCAATTATGATTAGTGATGGTAAATTTTGTACTTTAAATTTTAAAAAAATCGCACTTTGTACACAAGGCATTTTATGGCATTATAAAAATTAAGATTTAGCATTTTGAAGCATTTATTGAGGAAATCATTATGAAAGGAAAACAGTGAGATATATTATTTTGATGCTTTTTAGATTTTCCCGTTAAAATCAAGAAATTAAGGAAACTAATTTAATATTTCATCATTTGTGAAATTCAAAAAAATATAGAAGCGCAAGAAGCATAAAAGCGTAAAAAACGTAAGAAATAAGTCGTGCGCCGTAGGCACAGGACCTTCCTCTTCCTCGCGTGGCCTTCTCCGTACAGCGAACTAGAAAGCTGAGACTGCGTGAGATAACCTCTGAGAGCTTCGATTTTCAGGATATGTTTTTTAAATTTTCTTACTATTTTTTAATTTGTATTGTCAGTTAAATGTTAAGTATTAATTAATAAACACGACCACTCTCAAATTAATTGTTTTCCACACATCGAAGTGTTGTCGATGTGCCATACCTAGTCAGAGAGCGAACACGAGGGAAACCATAAAATGCAATTTAGCAATTATAGCGCAGATTCACGACCATTTCGAACTTTGTACATGATTTTGCATTTTGCGGTCGATTTTACTTTTTATTGCAGATTGAAATATACTGTACCGACCGTCAAACATAAAATTATTAATTTTTTCCAGCATTTGGTAACATTTTGCATTTCTTAAAATTACTAAAATCGACCATTATCCTAATTATGATATTGGCAGAGTTGGCGTAGTTGAGTGTGGGCTGGTTCAAGGCAGATGCCCTATGATGGCGCCAACACCACCGCTTACCTTGCAGTAGCTTCGAAGGACCAGTGCTGTTATTAAGCGAGCACTCGCGTTGTTAAGTTCCCTGCAATTAGTTGTGCTTATAGGGAAACCTTTCCGTCATTTGGGTGAATCAGTAGTCATAGTTTGAAATACATAATTAAAGTTAAATAAACATTACATAAGTTGGATTGATATGAATATATTTTCTCATGAAAATGTTTTGATAGGATTGTATAAACACCGTGTTTGTAAAAATTGAAACAATTGAAAGAAAATCATTTTAAGTTGACGCTTGATGGGAAGCGACAGAAATAAATTGGAACAAAACGGTTTCAATTATGCTGAAATAAAGGCACATGACATTAAACATACAGTATGCACTCGATCGTCCTCATAGTTGTGCTGAGATACGCAGTTTTCTGCTGTTGTGGACCCGCCAGCAGGCGGTGACGTCATCCACTCGCCGAAGATCAGGCGCGGAGAGACTCAGCGCCGGGAAATGCGCGGCAATGCACACATGGACACGCATGGACTTGCAGTTGGCCGCGGGTTACGATCGTTTATTTGCGGAACATATTTTAGCGGTATAGAATTGAATCTCGCGCGTGGCAATAAGGCCGTGATTAACAGTTCGTGCTCATAGGCACAGCGCCCTAAACACAAAGATTGTTGAAGCAATTGTGTAATGCAACGTAATAGCTGACACATACAGTCTGTGGAGTAGATTTACACAAGCTCAGGGACTGCATTGTATATATTTATTGATCACGTAATGAACAATAGTCAATGTGCATGATTCTCAAGGAAGGCGGCATGGCGTAAGGCACGTAAATGATCTATAGTTAATTACCAATTATGATGTAAAATAGTTTTACGGACACAACACATTGTAATCGAAATAGATTTACGCTTAATGCGCACTCACACAGTTTTTAATAACTAACACAAATTGCACTAAAATTCAGAGAGCCGCGTCATAGCGTCTGATGTGAATGAGAGCTGTAGAGCAACTGATTTTCTTCTGTTGGATAAAAGAGAGAGAGAGAGAGAGAGAGAGAGAGAGAGAGAGAGAGAGAGTGAGAGTGAGTCGTCGCAATTATCCCGCGGCCAAGTAGTTCACCCAACCAGATTTGATCTTTCATTGCGTTACCAGTTAAGATAGAGAGCATGCTTGGATCATAATTAAAATAATTTACATTATTCTAGAGGAATTCAAAAATTAAGAATAATGGTATGTTTTACAAGTCTAAAATATTAATGATTAGAAAGGTATAATTATTGCAGCATGTGTTGCGTTGCAACGACAATTCAGCCCGTGAGCGCCGGGAATCGCAACGTGCGGAGTTCCGAGAACTGAATCCGCGGCTGCGCCTTTGAGATTCAGATTAGTGCGGGCATCCGGCTGTTGTGAAATGCCCAGTCCCAGCCGACAATGTAAAATACAGAACATGGAACACATTACATTTGAAATACAATTCAACTAATTGTACAAGACTTGTCGCTATTCGTATGCCAAGGTGTGCTTGTAAAGTATGCATAATGCTTAAAATTATGTTTAAAGGAAGCTTGTTCCAACCGATTTATTCAATAAAAATTGCATTTAATGGTCATTTGAAGTGAAAACAATTATTCATTTCACAGATTTAGTTGTTTATCACTGAGAGCGAACATAATGCATGTTGACATAATCTCATCTTATTCACACGATTTTGTCTTTTAATGAATCAGAATCCACAAAAGGGCTATTTAAAATATTCACTTTGTGCATTATTACATTTTCCCTCCGAACTGCATTTCTCTAGTGCGACGGGTTTGCACTTCCGAAAAATGCCTTTTTATCATACCAATGCCAGAAATAAAAACATCTCTCTGTTCTACCATTTTGCGATTAGCTACAAGAATATTTTTATAACAATTGTAGAGCTATAACTAGTGCGAATGAAAATAATATATTTAACTAGCCCGTTTGTCGCTCATACTTGGAAAATTTGCACTAAAATGAAATTGAAACCCAGTGTCACAGATTACAAGCATATACCGGCTTAGGTGGCGCAGGGCATCTGCTGGTGTTACAGAAGAGCCTACGAGCGGGGATTCCTAGGGTTCGAGTCTCGACATTGGCAGGTTTTTCGACACTTTCTCGATAGCTAGGTCGAATTCAGCTGACGTCAGGGGAGAATTCTTCAGGTCGGCTGATCGGTAGTTTTCCGTGATTTCTCGGATCAACCCCAGACGAATGTCGGACCAGAACCCTAGAAAACGGGCCATGTACCGCGCGCGATCTTTCCCTCCCATTCCTTGCCCAATCCTGAGCCTTTACCTACACACACACACACACACACACACACACACACGCACTGCACTACCACACAGGCCCGGTTAACCAGTCGGGGGCTCAGAGCTTGTCCCGGTTGGGGCGGTGCTTCGCTGGTGGGTGATAAGTGTTTGGGGAAACCCCACTAAACGAAGTGTAGGTCCGGGACAGATCTCGCTATCAAGGAGAGGAAGATCACCGCCATCTCCAGAGGGAAATATGCACTACACTTACGGGACTAATGATTTTAGTCGTTGACGCGCCCGGAAACACGAAATAATCAATCAATAAATTACAAGCACACGACCACACAATCCTGTCTCCTGCACTACGCTGCGCGTTTCTACGGCGAGAGTTGACTGCTCTCGGCGACTACTGTCAACTGTCTCGTCTCAAATCTTGAAGCGCACCCAGTAAGTGAGGCAGTCTGCTGTCCTACAAACTGTCTTCCGCGCGGTCCCCGAGTGTTTACACGACGCCAGTCTCTGACCTGTCGACTGTTCGCCAGAAAGCTGTACTCGTGTAAACGGTCCATAATCCTTAGCCGTATTCACACTTCAATGGGATTTTTTCGGTTTGTACTGATTGCTCCAAACTAGCGAGCTATTATAATTTTCTCCCCGTCATTAAGGTATCGGATATTAAACCCATAGTTAAGAGTCCATACAGTAATGGAAACTATTATCATTATGCTCCCGGTCTTCAAAGCATTCGTTTGTGTGAATGAAGAACCTGCTAATCAGTGATAGTTTCTTTTTCCCTAATACTGGAATCCGTCTCTCAGTTACATTTTGGTAAAATGTATCAAGTTCGCAGTACTTCGCAGTACACAGAACCGGTCGTGGTATCGTGCACTCTCCCTTTTTGAGTGCGCGCGTGGGTGGGAGAGTTTATTGATAACTTGGGGGAGCGGCAGCGAGCCCGGTCCTTGAGCGATGAGGTCGCGCCCTGGGCGCAAGCAGTGCTGCGCGCCGCGCAGGGCGAGGCGATTGACCGCAGGTGGGGCGGGGGGCAGGGGGGCAGGGGGCAGGGGGGCCAGGGCGGGCGACAGGGTCAGCGGCGGAGTGGTCGGCCCGCGGCCCGAGTGCGAAAACGACGAGGGCAGTGGGGAAGGCCGACTACACGGTGTTTTGTGTCGGGCGGCCCCGCCCGTCCATATGGTGCGGAATCAAAGCCAACCAGTGCCGTTTTTCTCACGGGCCTGGACTTTCCAAGGGATGGGGTGACACGCTCTGGCCATTTCGATCAGCCTTGTGAGAACATACGAGGATTGTGCGTAAGTGATGGTAAATTTTTTTTTCTCTCAAACATACAGAACGAAACTCTAAATTGCACATTTGGAAGGGAGCAGTGAACAGTGTTGTGTAGGGTATTATCAATAAAGAACACATGTAGTACAAGTGGGCGTTAGGAAAACACACGTGAATTTATTGCTCTAGAAGATAACCATGCTTTAGATGTGCCCAGCTCTAAGCTCTCCGGGAAAATACACTATTGGTTCCAGTTTCTACGGGAAATAAACATTGAAGGTTTGCGGTCAAGATCAGAAAAAATATAATCGTCAGGATATATGACCAACTTTCCGTAGTTTTTTAAATTCATGATTTTCATCACTATAATTATTATTTAAAAATAATTATTATTTAAAATTATTTCTCCTTACTAAGAGTTTAACCACCAATAATCGTCATACTTTTAGTGACATGTTAGTAATGTATTCTCTCCCACGTGGGTTGTACACATTGTCTCTTGTTACTGTAATTTTAGGCGTCATTTGCTCCTTCCGAGGACAAAGTTTATTCACCAAATTTAGAGCTATTTTTGAGAAAATTCTCAAAATCTCTTTTAAAATATCCGTTTCAAACTCGCAGTGTCGAGTCCGTGCAGATCGATCGGGGAACATCAGTTTTTTTGTTATTTAAGTTCGCATCAACTACTAGGTTATTAGCGACCTTAACGTTATGGCATAAGGATTTAACGTTATGGCATGAGGATGAAGCGATATGGTGATGATAGTGGGTGAAAGAATGAACACCATACACGAAGCGGGACTCGAAACTACGATTCCTCGGTCCGAGATCACTACGGCACTACTGCCGTAGTGATCTCGGAAACGGGACCGACAATATCAGTTTTCGAGAAAATTGTGTTCACGGTTTAGGACCTACCGTTGACCACAGACGGACAGACGGTTCGCCGTCAACCAGTGTTTCAATATCAAAGACCCAAGGATTTCTGACAACACAATGTTTTAGAAGTAATTTACTACATGTAGGAAGAAGATTTACCCAATTTTTCGATACTTTCTCTTTACAACGTAAGTACGTCGCAAGGCGGTAAAGTAAAAAGGTACCATACAATAAGAAATGCATGGAGCATTTTAAATCGATTCATCACTTTTTTTACTTTTTACTATTCGTAGTATCCTCGGATATTAAATATAAATTCTTGAGTCTGCGAGCAATTCATGTTTCGTTATTCTCACGAAAATAAAGATGAGAGAGTAAAAATATGGAATTAAAATATTTTAATATCAATATTATTGCTTTACAATCTGCAAACGATAGACGTTTTATGTGTTGATTTGAATAACTTAATTAGCCATTCACCTAGGAGGGTTAAATAAATCAGTGTAAATATCGTTATTGTTCTCTGTGTTCTAGTTGAAATGGCTACAAATGTTAATTAAAAACATTCTTAAGAATTATTACTTGCATCATGTATGAATTTGCTTTTCCCTGCGCATTGTAATAGTTCATTGTGAACATATAGGAAATGCTTTGTCTTTTCTATTAATCCATAACAGAAATAATAAAAATTAGAAGAAAAGATCTTAGAAGCTACTCTAGAAGCTAACTACATTTATTCTCAGTGGAAAGCATGAAGAGATAATCTCTTGCCTACTCGCGTACTAAACGAGACAGAAAAAACGAGTGCGAAGTGCGACCACACAGGAAGGGGGCTCGCGTATGTAACAAGTGCGTGGTCGGCGGCGGAGAGATCGGCGACTGCGTGCGGCGTTGAGCAGCAGGTGCGTGGCGCCGGCGCGGCCGCAGCCGCAGGAAGCCGCGACACGACCGGCGCTCCTCTGCCAAGCCCCAGCCGGACCACCGGCCAACCGCTGCTGGACCGGCGGCCGCGCTTACGCCATCGTTCTTCGCGTGCGGTTGGGCGCTCGCCCAGCGCCTGGGCTTTGCCCGGCAATCAACTGCCCACTTCGAGGGAACAACCGACTCCGCCCAACCAATGCCGCCCTGCCACCGCCTGCCTCTCGCCTCCTGCCTCTCGTCTCCAATCTCGTCTCCTCTTCCTTTACACCTTTTCCCTCTCGCCTTTTCCTCTCACATCCTCTCTCGCTTCCTCCCTCTTGCCTCCTCGCGCTCGTCACCGCTCTCGCCTTCTCCCTGTCGTCTACTCTCTCGGCTCATTCATCTCCCCCCCCGCTCTCGCCTCCTCCCTCATGCCTCATCGCCCTCTCCTTCTCTTAGTCGTATCTCCAATCCTAGGACCTTCTGGTTAATGTTGCTGCAAACAAAGCGATGTTGCCTCTGAGCTGTCGGAGCTTGTCAATTTCGCCGGGATTCGTCCTATGGATTTCTTGATTTTACTCCCCCCCCCCCGTGGTCTCACTAATTCTGCACTAACGAGTGCAGAATTCATCGTGTGAGGATTCCTCGGAATTGACTCCTTGCGGACGTGGTAGACCAGAGAGTGAGAGTGAATTTTGGGGGGAATCATAGTACAAGGTTGGCATTCAGCGTCTAAGACTAATACTATTCTGCAGATAATATCATGACCGGCGGTCGGGGGCAAATTAGCAGAGGCTCAGGAAGAAAAGATCTCACCGCATGAATCATAAGTGTTTTAATATATATGATTGCATGAAACATAAATTAATTTACCGCTTAATTATTTATTCGGGAAATTAAGTAAAGAATCAAAATCCCGTTGCTCTAAGAAAATGCTATTCAAAAAATCTGTAATGTAGATTAAAACTGGCGAAGTTGATTTTGACATTTCCAATAACTACAGCTTCAACAGTAACGGGAGATATCTCAAAAGTGTAAAGAATTTAATCCGTAATTCAGTGGAAAATGAACGATTTAATAATGTCAGCACAATATTGTCACTTAAAAATTCTAGTTAAACTGGTGGCGAGTGGTCAAACAGTCGAAAACACAAGTCAATGATAAACTCGCAACCATTGCAAATTGACGCATTGGTTTCTTGTAATACAAAAATATATGGTAAGAAGGAACAAGAAAATGTTCTTCCAATCTACTCGCAATTAGTATGTTTGCCCCGCCATTGACATATTTTCTTTGTCAGGGGTACGTTTCGTCAAAAGATCAAGTTCCAATTATCTCACGATACGAAACTTAATTCTGTATATAAAAGCAACATTGCATTGACAATTACTTCAGCGGAGTACTGTTGAAATATGCTTATAAAAATGATATTTTAACTGAAAAGATGGCTGGAGGTTTCTTGTATATGTTATCATCCTCTGTTGCTAAAAAAATATATTTTACTCTCTTACATCTACTTTTCAGTGGATGCCGTGGTAATACAAGTGCATGAAAATGAGGTTCGCGGAATTATACGGTTCAATTTTTTTCACATTTGAATTCAGTGCGCAGTTTTATTCGTTAATTTACATTGAACCATTTAAACTGAGCCTTCACATTGTATGTCCATTTGTGTATACGTTCAAGTTTTGTATATATTTTATTTTGTAATTATTTTCTTTTAAAATACATTTTCACTTTTAAAACTGGTAAAATTGTGAATTTGATATTTTTTCTGTGTTTCAGTAATGAGGGGATTGCATTTTTTCTATGATTGTTTTATGATTGGCTGAAATTGACGAGCAGCCAAATGTGGAACTTTTATTTACTATCTTTTTAATACATATTTATTCTTGAATGAATGTACATAGTTCAGTATTTAAAATAAATCATATGCTGTCAGACTTACAATTAAACTAATTTCTAATTACAATACAGCTAACTACTCATGAATAGGAAACTCACCGAGCATCTATGGGATTAATTCATCTCTGAGAATATGCTGAGGAATGAATTTAATAGATATCTATTTTTAATTCTAGCTGGGAGCTGGTAAGTTGTGGCTAGGTCGTAATGGTCGTATGTTATTAATTAAATTGATAACTTTGAGAGATGTAGTTCAGTTTGTGGGGTACATTGAAATTGGGGCTTGCTGCTATTTGGAGTATGTTTGAATGCAAAGGGTGAGTTGGGGTGATATTGGGACTAAATGATTGAGGGAAGTGGTAGGCTAATGCTTCAGCCTTCTCATATGGAGCAAACTTCTTTCCTGTTCGGGTTGTTAACGGGGGTATTATTGATTTCTTCTTTAAGATATTTTTCGTGAATTGCCACAACGTATTGTTTTACTTTCTCGCCTTACGAATTCTTCGTAAGAAGGGAAAGTTATGTAATCGTGCGGCGGAAAACGGAGAATTTTCGCCAGAAAATCTCTTATAGCAGGTGTCTGGTGACAGAAAAGTGGATAAAATCTGTTGCTAAATTAAGAAAAAAATCCTCTATCTCGTGGTGTAGTCAAAATCCATGATTTGTTGCTTCTTCATACTTCAAAATCGCTTGACGGCATTCCGTCCGTCTGTCCGTCTGTGGTCAACGCTAGCGCCTAAACCGTTCGGTCGATTTTCTTCAAAATTGATATTCCCCCATTGGTTTTGACTCGTCTCAAGTCTCCTTGAATTTGAAATCGATATCTTAGAATTTGAGGGTACTTTACATGAAGCCCATTTTGAGTTTTTATGAATTTAAAAAAAAGGCTCCAAATTTTTTGATTATATTTTGTTGTTGAATAGTGCGAAGAACGTTGAAGGGAATGACGTAGGCATCATTTTCGTTGATAGGCCCAATTTTTCGAAAATTGCAAAAAGCTGTTTAAAAACGGCAAAATTGAAGATAGAGATTTTCGCCTCAGACGAAGTCGGTTGTACAAAATAAGCACTTCAAATAAGGTCATGTACCATTTTTTGGAAAAACGAATAGTTTTTGCATAAATTGCGATTCAAATTTACAAAAAAAAATGTATCTCAAAAACCGCTCCAAATTTTTTCTTTAAAATTTCTGCACGTGTGTAAGAAGAGAAGGTAAATGTATAAATAAACTAGTGGTGCTATAGAATGGCACATCCTTTCTCGCAGTAGTTATTTTCCAAATGCCGATCATCCGATAAATTATGTGGAGTAAACAGTTTACCGCTGCCTTTCTTGGTCATGTTTTTTGAAAGACAAGTTTTTTGCATGTTGACAATTACCGGCATCGTAATGATAGAACTGATACAAGAACGTTTTGACTGAAATATAAGCAGTGTTCCGGCAAGTCGGTTTCGTAGCGCGGTTGGTTAATGCACCTTCGGGTTCAGCTCTTCAATAAGGAAGGTACCGAGTTCGATCCCCCGAGTGGAATTTTAATTTGATGAATGTGATGTTGCAGGAAAAAAACATTGAAGAGTGTAGATACTTTATTGAAAATCATTTGAAGTACTTCTACTCACGCATAGATTCAATATAGATAAATAGACAGGACGTGTCTGTGTTTTCCCTAACTGCGTTTTGTAAACAATTTTTCGACTCTGTTATTCGATTTCTGAAGAGTATGACATGTCAAATGAACAGTTGTCTAGTGTATGTCAGTATGAACCGATTTAAGTAAAATTATGAGCATTTCGGTCGGTTCTATTCTTTTATAGCTCTGTTCGACAGAGGTGGTGTTGGTGTTACGTAGTGGTATAAGTGCCGGTTCGTTGAATTTGAGTTTCGTTTGTCGGGTCTGGGTACCGAAATGGTTTGCTGGTATAGAACACATTTGCTGGTTTATGGAGTAGTGGAATAGCAATAAGGACCGTATAGAAGCAGAGCGAGAAAGTATGTGCGTTGGAAGCACCACTAGTTTTGTTTAAAGACTGAATTAAATTATTGTATGCAGTCTGTTTATGTTCTTTTAACAATTTTTTTGCGATTTTGGTTAGTAAATTTAGTTCTTTCTTAAGTTGTGAATTTCTCGTGAAGAACCAGTCTTCTTGTTTTGTTTCTAGTGTTAATTATTGTGAGTATGTTTTTGGTACTTTTTTATTGAAGTATTTACTGGTGTTATGGTGAACATTATTTTGAAGAGTATTGATAGTACTTATTATTAAATTGTTTAAGAAGGCAATAGCTTGTTCTATTTCTTAGGGATTTTTTTGAATATTTTGAACTGAGGTGTTTGGTTTGGATTATGCTTTTAAATTTTTTTCAGTTAATGTTTTGTGTGTTTAATGTGGGAGTGGGTGTATGAGGTGGCGTAATTTGTTGGGTTGAGGTGATAGTTGGCAGATGATCTGAATCTAGTTCAAAAAAAGGGAGCTGAGTGAAAAATTGTTTGGGTGTTAGAAATTGCAATATCTAAAATATCAGAGTGTTTGTTATGGTCTGCGGGGTAGTGAGTGGGTTCTGATGGTACAATGAACTAAAGTTTGAGGTCGCAAATTATTTTGTTGAGTTGGTTTCCTGCAGTATTGGTATTTCTACATCCCCAGATGCTGCTTTTAGCATTAAGATCTCCAACAACAAGAGTGGGCGAATTGATCTGGAATAGCGAAGAAATATTAGTGTCAGAAATTTTAATTTTTGGAGATTTGTATGCAGCTATTAGAATTATTAATCTGTTATTTAAAGGCAATTTAATGGCTACAGATTCGAGACCTGGGGTGTATGGAAGGTAGATTTGAATAATTGGTACGGATTTTTCTATTAGTATTAGTACACCACCTCCGTTTGCATTTGATCTGTATTTTTTTCTGACTACACAACCTGCTACGTTAAAAGTAATATCTGATATTAAGTGTGTTTCTGTTATGCAGGCTAGATTTATTTTTTTATATTTTAGGTAATAGGTTAGTTCTAATTTGAGTTGTTCTAAGTTGATGCCGTTGGCATTCCAATTGAGCATATTTATATTATTTTTATGGTAATGTTGTATTATTGTTGTTAAAATAAGCTGTGAGAGATGCTTGTAAATTGCTGACTATTGTTGGAATTATATTATTAATAATATTAACAAAGAAGTAGGTTATTGTGTTAATAATGGAATGAATGAAAGAGCTATGAGAATTATTATAATAGGACGTTATATTACGTCCTATTATAATAGGACGTAATTACGTCCTATTATAATAGGACGTTGTCTGGATTGGTTATTATTGGAATGGTTGTTTTGATTTGAATTTTGGGGAGGGTTTGGAGCAAAAGTGAAGTTTGGAATGTTGTTAACAGTGGGGAGATCAGGGAAGTTTTGTGAGGAAAGCCTTGGAGATGTATTGTTTCTAATTCTATTATTACTGTTGCCTGAGTTTACATTGTTTGAGGAAGAATCGAATAATAATCGAATAATGAGCAAATACCACCCACGTGATTTTTGCAAGTCTCTCTTTATTAATCTAGGAATTTTACCATTACCTTGTCTCCTGATTTACGAATCAGTAGTTTTTGTCAAAAATGACTTAAGGGCGGGAATATATTTTCAGCAAACGCCAATGTCTATAAGTATAACACACGACGTAGTAATCATATTCATCAGGTGGCAGTATCAACAGCTCACTACAAAAAATTCACATACAATTCATGTACATTACTCTACAACACTTTGCAAGATGACATTAAACGATTAAATTCGATAGAAAAGTTTAAGTCCCAAGTAAAATCTTTTCTGCTGCATAACTGTTTCTATACAGTTCGAGACTATACCGAGGATCAGAAGGAAAGTAACATTAATTTTAACAATGATAGTTAATGTAATTATTTATCATTTGGACTGTATTATTCTAAAGAACCTGTAAGAAGTACTGTACCACAGCTTCTGGGTTGATGGCCCCCATCACGATCAGGTTTTCCGTCCAGTTTCCGTGATCCTTTGAGCAAATGCTGAGATGGTCCCTTGTTTTGCTTCTGGACATAAATGTAACTTCATTATTTGTGCCTGTCTTCTGAATTTCAGTGGGAAATATAGTTATTCAAATTATTGTTTTCTATATTGTCGCGGCAAAAAGTATTATTCTTTCATGAAGAACATGAGGGGTAAAACACAAATTTATTGCTAATTTACCTTTGAAAATATATTTTATTATATAGGAGCGAATATTTTTGTCAACAAAACTTGAAAAAAACCTCTCTTTTCTGTATTCAAAATTCGACTGGAATATGGTTTAGGATAGAGACCACAGAATTATGAAAACGTGCACAAATTTCACTTCTCCCCATAGCTCGTCACACACAGTTTTAAACTGTTTTTTACGTAAATAAATAAATAAATAAATCTATTTGTTTTTTATAATAGGAACATTCTGCAGATCTTAGGTCGGCTCGGTGTGCCCCTAGGCAATTTTTACAAACTGGGGGTGGGTTTCTCTGTGGACAATTAACAGAATAGTGGTCTTTTGAGCAGAACTTGCATGCAATTGAGTTGTTACAACTATTTTTTCGTGTGACCAAAGTCCAAGCAGCGCATACACTGAACGGGGCCTTTTGGCCGTCTTCTTCTTTCTGTTTTAACACTAATGTTGCATATCTGAATAATTTGTAACACTTGTTCGATACTTTGATTGTCGTTAAATTCTGCAGCGACTACTGGTATGGGTACATTGTTTTTATAAAATCTGGTCACACTGATGATTGAGGGATATTTGGGTTGTAAGTCTTCAATTATTTCCTCTTGTGTAATTGTTGGATGAATGTTTTTGAATACGACAGAAAATTTTTTATTAGCTGGGTCTTTGTACCTGTGGAACTGTCTCTTGGTTTCTACGAGATATTTGATGGCTTTTCTGAAGTCTGCTACTGATTTGAACATTAATTTAATTTTGTTGCCATAATAGTCTGTTGTAAATTGATTGGTGAGTTTGCTTTGAGACAACTGTTTTCAAGAAGCACTGTTCCCACATAGTGTTTACGCAGGGCATCTACAGCGAGTAAATTAAGTTCTGTAAGAGACAAATCGCCTCGCACTTGCCCGACCGGTTCCCAGGGTACCCTCTCAAACGCAGTGCGCCCTTCACCGCACACTTCCTTCCGTGAAGCTGAACGCGTTCCTCGCGTGACTATTCGTATCCGCTTCCAGCACTCGAAGTAAACAGCTGTCGACATAATCTATCTTCCTCTGATGATTTCATCCGTTTGTTGGAAAAGGTAAAAAAAATGTCTGGTGGAATTAACCTGGAAGCGCCGAAAAAATGTTTTATGCTATTAAATTTCACACGAACCTTTTATTTGTGTTTCGATTTAAGTTATGACGTTGATACTTTTTGCTTTGGTGCACATGAATGACGCAGAATAAATTAGGGATGCTCGTACTGCCGCGTTCTAAATCAACACAATAAATGCTCGGGATGTTTGTTGCCCAGATGTACTCGTTTGTACGGTGGCTTTTAGGTTTTGTCTGGATGGTCGAGTCTCAATTGCAGTCGTAGCAACGCATATTTTATTTGACTTTTCCTCGTTGAAATATTTGTCATTCTGTGTAAATAATAGTGGAGAATTAAGACTGTCATTTATTTGTAGTTCATGTTAACTAATTGTGCTGATGCATTTGTAATGAAAATTGTTTGTAGTTAGGTCTGAAATCAATTTACTGCCCGAAGGTGATTAAATATAAATCCAGCTAGAAAAATTCAATTTATGATGTTTTATAAACAGTTTCTTCGTTTGAAGTTGATTTCTAGAAAATAAACTGTTGTTGTGATACATTGTGATGAATATATTCCGGAATTGCTAGACCTCCTTGACTTCTTTCACCAGAGTTACTTTTTATCCTTTCTTTACGATCTTAATTTTATTACGATATTTCCTGTCTCGACTACTTTTACTTTCACTTTTACTCCTTTGTCGTTTTACAACTTTGTGAATACAAGAACGTTCTGATATTTTGCCTCAAAACTCGGCAAAAGTGAGATCACTTACGCCGGTTATGGAGAATTTGGCTCTAAAGATAAATCTTATACACTGCGTAATCAAAACTTTCTGATGCAATATCCCATTTTACTAAAATACATCTTTCAAGCCCCTATATTCCTATACAAAATATTTCATGCACTGCATATCATTTGTTTATAAGCCAGGTGATTTCAAATAACATCCTTTTTCAATTTTTGTTCCTTCTGGTATGGTTCATATCACGTCAAATAAGCAACGATTGATTCGACAGTCACACTTTACCATTGCAATTCAGTTCCATAATCATCCGAGGTCGTTCTCCATGTACTTTAGCAATGCGGGACTTAGATAAATTAATGGAAGTAATATTTGCAAACTTCAGTTTATTGTGAGAGTCGACTGTCGATGGTTTGGCCGTCATCCTAAGTCTAGCAATAGGTCGCGAAGGTCGGGGGACAGCACACAATGTCTGCTAACTTTTTAATTCCTGAGGCCTGCATATCTACTTTACAGGGATTGCTTTAATCTCCCAACCTTCGCCACATTGCTGGACTGATGATGATGACAAAGCCGTCGAAAGCCGACTCTCTTAATAAATTTAAATTGACGCAGATGACTTCCATTGTTTCGACCTTGCGTAATGTAAACACCACATTAGCATTCCCACAATGTGGATCTTCTCTATTAGATTAAACAGTTCAACTAACAAACGTAATTAAAATTTTGTTTTCTAGGAGACGATAGTGTTGCGAGATTTTTTTCACCTTCAATGTAGAGATTATCATAATCGCTTCAAACGTCTGTAGTGAATTAACGTTTTATGTGCAACGTTTTGCATCTTTCACTGTATATAATAATATTATATTGGTTAGTTTAGTGAAAATTGCTGTTCTTTTCTTACACTCTTATTTACACGCATGATATCACTCATTCTGATTCACTAAAAAGCAAGACACAAACTAACATCAAAAACACAATTCGCACATATCAGCATACGTAAACGCACGGCACTGAAAACAAATCGAACATATATTGCAATAAGTGTAGTGCGAACAGTGTGAGGTTTGGAAATCTGTCCGAACCTCCTCAACGGAGGCGAGATTTTTCGTTCTGATTTCTCCGATGTAGATTTTGTGCGACTACACTGAGTATTTTCCATTTTTAGGTAAAAGTTCAAAATGAATTCATGTAACAAATATTAGGATTTTGATTAGTTGATATTTCCAGGCACGTCAACTATGAGTCATTAATCCCGTGAGTGTAGCGAATGATTCTTTCCCGCGAGGTGGCTACGTTCCTTCTTAGCTTGATGGTGAGATCCGGCGCCGACCTACACGTCTGCTTATGGGGAATTTCCCCTACAGGTGTCTCCTCCAGGAGGATAATGTCCAAGTCAGAACAAGCTCGAAGCTCTCAACTTGTCTCTCGACATATGTGTTATTGCAGTGTTTGTGTGTGTGTGTGTATGTGTGTGTGTGTGTGTGTGTGTGTGTGAGAGAGAGAGAGAGAGAGAGGGAGATGGGTTGGACACGGAGGAGAAAGAAAGATCACTCGTCTGTGGCTCATTTGTTAAAGTACTGCTCCGTTATTATCTATTTCTATATTCAGCTGTCAGCTCCCCAGAATCTATTTGAGTAACTTTATGGGTAATACATGTTGATCTGAAGTACTTTTTTTTCCATTCTGCTCTTTTCAGATGATACGAACATAATCCCTTCAAATTGATGAAGAGGCAAGATGATGAAGAGGCAAATTGATGAAGAGGAAAAAAAAGGCAACAAAAATGAAGTTCAAAATTATCGGCCAATTTCTCTTTTGTCAGTTTTTTCAAAAATATTAGCGAGACTTTTTTATGTGCGAATGGAAACCTTTCTCAATAAACACGACGCGTTTTCAAATTGCCAACATGGATTCCGGAAATCAAAATCTACGGAAACAGCCATTTTTTTCTTTTCTTAAGGATGTTGCCTCATCATTGGATCAAAACGAAGCAACTATTGGAATATTTTTAGATCTTTCAAAAGCTTTTGACGTCATTGATCATAACATTTTACTTTCAAAATTACCTTCGTATGGAATCCGTGGTATTGCTCTAGATTGGCTATGTTCGTACCTTAAACAACGATCTCAGAGAGTAGAAATACCTTACTGGAATGATGGAACTTTATGTACACACCTTTCCGGTTCTTTGCCAATTGCTCGTGGAGTCCCGCAAGGATCGATTTTAGGCCCTATTCTCTTCCTATTATACGTAAATGACATGCCCTTAGCGATTCGAAACGGAAGAACAGTTCTCTTTGCGGATGATACAAATATTCTTTGCAACAAAGAAACCGTAAATAGTACAATATCAGACGTTTCAAATTGGTTCCGTAATAACAAATTAAAAGTAAATGAAAATAAAACAGTTTCAATGCAGTTTTCCATATCAAATAAAAAATTCTGTACTCCATTGAAAATGAACGGTGTGCCATTGACTGATGTTAATGTAACAAAATTTTTAGGTCTATCAATTCAGTCAAACCTCAAATGGAATGCCCACTTAAATGAATTGAACACAAAATTAAGTTCTTTATGCTACGCGTTCAAAATTCTTTCAATTCCGTCAGCCTTCATACAGCTCGTTGTGTATATTTTGCCAATGTTCACTCCCGCCTGAGATATGGCATAATATTTTGGGGAAACACATCTTATAGCTCACAGACTTTCAGATTACAAAAAAGAATTGTACGAATAATAAGCAAATCCAACCCACGTGATTCTTGTAAGTCACTCTTTATTAATCTAGGAATTTTACCATTACCTTGTCTCCTGATTTGCGAATCAGTAGTTTTTGTCAAAAATGACTTACTTAAGGGCGGGAATATATTTTCAGCAAACGCCGATGTCTATAAGTATAACACACGACGTAGTAATCATATTCACCAGGTGGCAGTATCAACAGCTCACTACAAAAAATTCACATACAATTCATGTACATTACTCTACAACACTTTGCCAGAAGACATTAAACGATTAAATTCAATAGAAAAGTTTAAGTCCCAAGTAAAATCTTTTCTGCTGCATAACTGTTTCTGTACAATTCGAGACTATACCGAGCATCAAAAAGTAAAGTAGCATTAATTTTAACAATGCTAGTTAATGTAATTATTTATCATTTGGACTGTATAATTCTAAAGAACCTGTAACAAGTATTGTACCACAGTTTCTGGGTTGATGGCCCCCATCTCGATCAGGTTTTTCGTCCAGTTTCCCTGATCCTTGAGCAAATGCTGAGATGGTCCCTTGTTTTGCTTCTGGACATAAATGTAACTTCATTATTTGTGCACGTCTTCTGAATTTCAGTGGGAAATATAGTTATTCAAATTATCGTTTTTCATATTATCGCGGCAAAAAGTATTATTCTTTCATGAAGAACATGAGGGTTCAGGGCAGGAATTTATGGCTAATTTACCTTTGAAAATATATTTTATTATATAGGAGCGAATATTTTGTCAACAAAATTCGAAAAAAAACCTCTCTTTTCTGTATTCAAAATTCGACTATAATATGGTTTAGGATAGAGACCACAGAATTATGAAAACGTGCACAAAATTCACTTCTCCCCATAGCTCGTCATACGCAGTGTTTTAACTGTTTTTTGACGTAAATAAATAAATAAATAAAATAAATAAAAAGAGGCACGAAATCCCCTTTACGTTGTAAATATGAGAAAAATGCGAGAACAAAATTCCATTAGGAGAGAAGAAAGCCATTATAATTGTAATTATCATGTTTAATATGTCTGTAATTATTTTAAAAATATTTTAATTACGAAGTTAACCATTTCGCAATATTTTAATTGTGAAATTTACACAAATAAAATGACGTTTTACATGCACGGTAAATAGATAATGAGCTAACTTCCGCGACGTATTGTCGGAGTAGACCACTGTATTATGATTCTTTCAGACATATGTTTAATTTTATAGGGGGTAGGCGAATAGTGTAACAAATAGTAATACATTGTAGTAATGCATGTAATCGACCAATGAGGTTACGCAAGCTAACAAACGTTCAATAATACACGGGTCATTCTTTTTCATTGTCGGCAAAATATTTTGACAGTTTCTCACATCATAAACAAGAAAGAAAATCACAGTAATAGATTTCTTGTAAAACATTGCGTTCGGATAAAAATAGAAATATGCTGTAAAAACACATTTATTGGAATGTTAATGGTATTGCAAATAATTGGTAAAACGTTTATAAAATCTCTTTTGCATTTTTATAATACTACGTATATAATTCAGAAAAATGCCAAAAAGATTGGAAGTTTACCGATTTTAATAATGAAAATGTGAAAAACGTTTATTTAGACAGAAACGTAAATTCCTCAAATACTCCATCATCGATTTTGGTTTTCATTGATACATTATTGTGTGGGAGACCTAAAACAAAGCCTTTAAATTTTTAGCCATACTTTTACGGTCATTCCTTTTTTGTGACAATTTAAAGTCAATTTTTATTTTTAGAGCCAGACAAATTGTCTATAGGATGTGAATATTATCACGATTACATAGCCGTCAAGTAATAGCGTACAGAATTTGTTAGTGATGAAAAATACACGTACGATATCAGTTTTGTAGTTGCCGAGCGAATCACATTGTAGTAATAATATTGTAGGCGATTGGATAACTGATTATTCCCGATTGAGGTATAGCAGTATATTCTGGGGAAACGCATCTTATATCGCCCAGACTCTAGATTACAGAAAAGAATTGTACTTACAACAAGCAAATCCACCCACGTGAATATTATTATAAGCATCTTTTTATTAAGGTACGAATTCTGCCATTATCTTCTCATCCTTATTTACGAATCAGTGGTAGTTTTGAAAATCGACTCCACTGAGGTGTGTGAACACATTTTCATCCAATACATATGTCTATAATTATAATACTTGATGTAGGGCCGATCCAGGTAGCCGAGATCCCTAAAGCAGTAGTTCCGTAGCGGTCTTGAAGCAGTGGGATCGTGGATTCGAATCCCGCCTCTGGCATGGTTGCGTGAATGTGTCTGTATGTTTGTGATTGTCCATTCACCCTTCATCATCATCATCTCATACTTCATGCCACCAGGGCTAACAATCCTGAGGTGTAAAAATGGATTCGGCATGTAAGTGCTGATCCCCCCCCCCCGGAAAAGGTCACGCTCACTTTTCCCCGGGGAATATGAGTAGGCCTCGGTGGGGACAAGTGGCGCGTTCGCGTGGATCCTAGGATGGCCAATTCGCGACAAAAAACAACTTGACATAGGAATCATATTTGTCAGGTGTTAGTGTCTGCAGCTAATTAAATATCACAGGAAGTACATATATATTATTTTACAATGCATTGCTAGATGACATTATTCGATCAAAATGAGTACACAAGCTTTTAGTGCCAAGTGAGATTATTTCTGCTGCATAGCTCTTTCTATACGATTAGACTCTGCATTGAGCATTAAAAATAAAATAATATTGATTTTAACAATATTTTATGCATGCATTTTTCTTTGCTATTGATTAATTTTAAAAAGACATAATATGACTGTAATAAGTATTGTACCTCAGCTTTTGGGTCAATGACCACCATCTTCGGGAGGTGTTCGTCCAGTTTTCGGGATGCATTGACGGTAGTCTGATGTCCCCTTGTTTTTCTTCTATACATAAATGTAACTTCACTGTGTACTATCTGTGCACGTTTTCTAGGTCTCATTGAGAAGTATAGTTACTCAAATAATCGGTTCTGTATTCTCGCGGCAATGAGTCGATTTATTCACGTAGGGCACGATACATTATATGCAAAATCTGTTGCTGATTTGCCTTTGCAAATAATTTTCATTACATGAGAGATAACATTCTCTCATCAATTTTTACCAAAAACTCTCGTTTCGACCTGTCAACTTAAAATAATATAAGAGTAAGGATTCTATATCCCAAGTCAACTCCCACAGATTCCACGTCTCTCGATAGTAACACAGTTTTTACTGTTTTTGGCATTAAGTGAAATAAAATCTAATAATAAATAACTAATAGTAATGAGTAATGGTAAAGGTGAATACAAATTTTAGCAAAGAGAACATGTTAGAAGTAAGATTATCATAGGATTCTATACAGTCCAGTTTTAATTTCTAGCCTCTCTAACCCACAGCGTTCCCAAGTGTCAAGAAATTAAATAAGAGAATAGATAGAAGTAATTCTGACTAGGTTTTAAAAATCAATTTGGAAATGCGAGATCAAAGAATATTTCTTTATTTATTACTTTCACAAACAAGGAATTGAATATTGATCTTCGTGAAACAGTTCTGAATCAACATTTTTTAATCTCCCTGATACTTGTGAGTAGTTTTTTGTTTAAAATTCGCAAAATATTGTTTAAAAAACCATTTCAAAGAACATAGAACTTGTAATTATAAAGGAAGTTGACTCATGCGGTATTTCGCTCTTTGTAAGTAATGACTTCAGCAATGCAAAACACATTACTAAGTTAAGCGTCAATTTAATTGCACTGTCAATGCTTTTTTTTGCTGATTTTCTCACTGTTGACCTTTGATCATATGCGCCTCATTTCACGGCGGCACGCCAGCTCCCGTGTGTGTATAATAGCTTTGTAACTGTGGTGTAATTTTGCAGAATTTTGTATTAAATGAGCCATTCATTTGTATGGAAAATGTTCGTTGACTACTCTGTTATTCAAAATGAATTTGCAAAATAATTGTGTTTTATCAGTTATAATGTTTATGTAGTTAAAGCATTTATATTGAACACGAAACGTTATTTGTAAGCGAGCGAAATGCAGATATAAAAATGACGATGTACGTCTGGAACCCTCTCCCTTCGGAATATGATTTCCCCGTTACAGAATATATTGCATTTTCCCCTTACAGATCCAAACGCGCTGAAACAGCGAATATTGATGACGAAGAGACGCTCGACATCTATTATTACGCTAATGAAGACGATATTGATAACGCTCACAAAGCGCATAAACAACTTAATGCAGTTAACCTCAGCGTTCGGCTCGACAACTTACACAATACATTTACGCGCCTGATAGATACGAAAACTCAATTATCCGATAGAAAAAGTGCAGTGCCGAGCGACAGTTTTGTTTGCTTATATTCCATCAACGACCTCGTTCTTCCCTGATAGGCTGGCGCGCCCGGGCTATCACGCCTTCCATCGGATGGGTTCCACTCACCTCTCTCGTTTTAGGGGCTTTTCATTTGCGCAGCGCGGCGCGGCGCGGCACGGCGCTGCGCAGCGAAGCGGGCTGGGCTCTGCCACGGGCGGCGTGGCGAGAGCAAGTGGGTGGGTGGGAGGGAGAGGGTGGCAGGACGAGCGCCGCGCTGCGCGCTATCTTCTCCTCCACGCGCCTCCCGCACTGTTGATCTCCGCTCCTTTCTCCTTTCCCCCTACCCCGCGCCGGCTTCACGGCTTTCCTGGTACGCCCCAGACCAGAAGTAGCGGACTACCTGCTTTGGTTCGCAGTCGGGGCGTGAGGTAAAATACTTTTTTTTTTAAAAAAAAGTTTGTGTTATGGAAAACCCCTTTCACAACTTCAAGAAAAAACAAGTAAGATATACATACATATTCTGGATTTAACTATTTGAAAAAATGTTCCTGTTGGGTTGGTCTTGTCACAATATCAACGATTTAATGGCGAGATTCTCCCATCATGGATGAAGAGACGCAGGCTATAATTCACCGCGTGCTCGAGAAAGAAGACGTACTGCAGTAGTTTCTCTGTGTGTAACTCTATACATTGCCACTGTTCATTTTCTTGGAACTAGCCAGCGCAGTTGTTTTCTATTATCCCTTTTCACAACACCTGCCTCACGATGTTTTACACCACATGTTGCTGCCTCAAAGCATTGCTTTCGAAGAACTTTTCACAGTCGTCTGCCATTACCTGCCCTCCTTCATCTTGCCTTTGCTCTCGACCCTTCATATTCAATCTCGATAGGCTCCGGTGCTCCCCCCATCCATCCGTCAAATTTTCTCCATCAACGAAATGTATCTTATGCTGCTACAGTTGTCGCAGTTGCTGTTTGTTTTTGACACCAAGTCGTGTTTATTTTCTTGCGACAGTCCTCCGCGTCCTACTTTACCTTTTTATTACATCTTATTATTCTTTTTCTTTATTTAAATTTTCTTCTCGTGGTTACTGGTGTTGAGTCTTACATTTTTAATTTAATTTAAAAACGTTAATTCTAATCTCTCTGTTTTTTTTCTTTTCGCATAGTTCTTAACATTCTTTAACCTTTTTCCATTACCTATTTCTTCATCGAAGTGTCTCAGCAGTTTTCTTCTCTTTGATTTATTCATTTTCCTGTCAAGAAATTCCTAGTACCAGTACTTTCTTCTTCATTAATTTATCACCATGCTTTTGGCCCTCGAATCTCATCGCCGCCAAACATTGCTTTTCACTTTCGCTTAATTTCTCCTTCTCTTAAAATCACAACCCCCTGTCTCCACCACGCGTTCTAGTTCGTGTGCCCTTGCACCTCCAAGTCTCCCTTTGTACTGTCGCTACATCCCCCTTACCTACCTGCCACCACCGCCCCTTCCACTTGCCGCTGTCGTTCCCCACCCTGCAGCCCGACGACCATGTTTACGAGCTCTTCACTTCAACGTGTGCTGGTTTACGCCCCGCGGAGACGAATGCTCGCGGCAGTTCGTGACGCGGCTGCGGGTTTCGAACGAGTCTGGTGAGGGCGATCGAGCAGCCACCGTGGCTGCCGCCTCCGCCGCTACTGCTGCCCACCGCCCCCCACCGTCGCCCACCCCCGGATCCGCCGCCTCCGCCACCACCGCCATCCACCTCCGCCACTACCGCCGCCACCACTGCCGCCACCACCGCTGCCATCATCGCCACCACCACCGCCGCCACCACCGCCGCCACCGCCGCCGCCACCGCCGCCGCCGTCGCCGCCGCCGCCGCCGCCGCCGCCGCCACCGCCGCTGCCGCCGCAACCGCCGCCACTGCCGCCTCCGCCGGCACCCGCTGCGCAACGCTCGGCTTAACTGGCGCTGCGCGACCCTCCGCCCTCCGCCTATGGTCCACGGCCTGCCTGCCTGCCTGCCGCCGCCGCCGCCAACCGATGGAGTACTTGTGCCAACGCCACTCTTCATGAAAGGCAATTGTTTGTTGCGTCTTTGAGTGGGCCGTTTCCTCGAAATCTGTTGGATTTCCAAGTGAAGCGGTAGCTCAAAGCGAAAGTGGAAAAGTCGCGTGCGAGACACTGCATTAAAGGGAAGTTTTTAAAATGCACGTTCGTTTTGCAGATTGGAAAGGTAACATGAATGTGAAAGGTCTTTTGCTATGTTGTATTAAAGTATACCATTTCCGTGTTTTTTTTTATTTTACAAGACAGAAAAGTTGTACATTGAATGATAAAAATGTTAACTATCAACAGTAAATTTATTATAGAGGAACGTTAATGATTTTGCATTTAATTCAATTAACCAATTCGTCGAAATCTCATGATTTTGTTTACTGCTTTAGATCCTCTTCTGAAATAGTTTCTCCCAAATTCGAACTCTTTCTGCCAAGAAAACGTAGTCCATTTTTTTAATCACTTTTATTTCTGAATATACCGACTAGCCCCCTTGACCGAGTGGGATTTTAGTTTCTAAATTTCTGTGTGAACTATAATTTATAACTTCTCCTTAATTTCGCGACGTAATTTATTAAAGTTTCCTGTTCTCGCGTTTGTAAATATTTTCTCGGTAAGTACATCCAAATGAAAATTAATTTCAGAAAAGAAAGCGTTATCTATTTTTCATTAGCAGCAAAACATTTCGAGTGCAGACTTTTACGAGCCAGGCCGGTGAAATTATTCACATATCAGTAGATAATATCTATTTTGCATGCTTGCATTTCTTCGGCCTTCGTTTAAGGTAAAGTGAATCTGCTCAATTCACCTGTTTTCGTAATGAGTTCATATTCGATTATTATAACTAGATATTTCAATTTAAATACATGTGGCTTGCAAAACTCATTGAATTTATTAAGTTGTTATGGTGTGTTAAACTGTTGTGGTCAATTGAAGATTTATGAACTAGGGTAAAACTTAAAATTCCTCAATTAATAACAAATAATGCATTATTGATGATTTTTCATTTTAAGCTCATTCTTTTTAAAAATAATTTATTCGGTTTGAAATGAAGTTTTAAGGGAGGAATGGAGAGGTACATTGTATTTACCTCTGAGGTCGAATTCGCCACATCACGAATTAGGTGGCTGGGAATACATACAAATACCACACATTCAACATTCAGAATATGACTGAACAGTTTTAGGTCGTGGATTTTAGGATGAAAGGTTTGCAAAACAGTCGATTTTCTCTTTAAGAGAGCGCAATGTACCAAACCATGAATGTCATGTGAAACACTTCCCCCATCCTTCATAATGCTTTTGTAATGAACACGTGCACAGCCCGGTGAATAGATGATTCTTGCAATGCATAAAACGTTTTTTTTTTGTTTGCTTTTTTTAAAATTTTGCGCACACGAGTGTGTATATGCATGTATGTATGTGTGTGTGTGTGTGTGTGTGTGTGCGTGTGTGTGTGTGTGTGTGTGAAAGACGGGGAGAATATGTGTTCGCATGTTTTTGTGTGTCAGTAACTATTTTTGCGAACACTTTATTAAATGCAAATCATTCAATTGTTATTAAAATTGTATTTAAATACACAAAAACGATATTTTATTACACAAAATCATGCGAAAAGCATGGGTTGTAAAAAATGAAATATTCCACATACTTCCAACGAACTGCAACACTCATTTTAACCACAGTAAAAATTTATAGATCATATTGTAAAGTATAGGATGGGGACGGGTAGTCAACACTGGAGGCAAATATTATTACCAAGGAAGATACAACAGATCAATTCTTTGTACCGATCTTCGTAAATTTGGTACATTAAAAATATACGTATTATTCGCTGAGGGAACATTTTCTTGTTATCACGTTTGTAATAACGGATATTATGTAAAGAAAATATGAATGAAAAGTGATTTTTAGTGTTTTACACATTAATATTCACAATCAACTTAATTTATTGACAATAATTTCTCTCGTAGTGTGCGTTCTTCTGTACAAGAAATATATAAACATACTCACAAGTATTCATTGATATATACTAAACTTTCATGCATTGGAAATATATCATTTTTATGTGGTCATAAATGTGTCTAAATTGGCGTGCTGTATAGTTATATAAGTAACGAAACAAACATTACTTCACATTTCCACATGCTTTTATTTTTATCGCAATTCTACATGTGTACTAACTAAACGCATATGATTTCTTCATTTTTATAAGCACTATGTCCCTAAAAAGTTCTGCATATAAATGTGCGTGGTGCTTGTGCGTCAGGGTGCTCAGACAATGCTATTTCACTGCATTGCTCCTGCAGCCGCCAGTTCAGAGAATGGGAATCGTATGTTGATATCATCTATTCCCCTCTACTCGGTCTCTGGCTCCGCGTTCCTCTTCACCCTACTCGCCATTCCCGCGCTTCTCAGCATTCCATTCTTCGCCACTCCATTTCTCCATTCCCCGTTCCTTGCACTCTGCTTCCCGTCTCCCCGTGCTTGGTGTCCCCACTTCTCGCCCCCGCTTCTCGCCTCCCCGCTCCTGGTGTCTCCACTCCTCGTCTCCCCGCTCTTCGTTTCCCCGCTCCTCGTCTCTCCGCTCCTCATCTCACCTCCTTTGTTCTCATCTCGTCTCCCCGCTCCTCGTTAGCCCACCCCGCCCCTGAGACTTAGCATTGCGACAGGGCTGATTTTTGCGGTGTGCTCCCGAGCCGCGCCGCACCGCGCCACGCCCCCTTCCCCGCACCGCGCTGACGGAGCTTAAACCGTGTAGAATTATCGGGTCGGATTGGGCGGCGGTGCACCAAACGGATTGCGGTTAGTGCCCAGATCGGCGGAGCAGCCGTGCTGGGGGAGCCGCCGCGAGGCGGAGGACGACAGCAGGGACGGCGACGAGGACGACGACGACGGAGGGGGAGGGAGACCGTCAGCGGGAAGCGACGTATGGGTCGGCGCGGCCCTTTTCCGCCGCTTTCCCCTTCTCCCTCTCTCTCGTTCTCTCCTTCTCTTGCCCTGCGTCCTGTGCAGTCGTCCTTTCCCACGTTACGGCCGAGACCGCTCGTAAATAACAGAAAAAAGATTACCTGCTTGTAGATTACCTTCATTTATTTTAACCCTTTTATTGACTCCAGGCCACTTTTTAAGGAAATGTTACTCATCTTGGAAGCCGCTGCATAGAGCACAAAAATCAAGAAATATTATTAATATGGATGAAAGAGCAAAAATGTAAAATTCCCAGTGGAAAATAAATTCCAGGCCCCGTCGTTTGAACGCTTTGTGGCGTTCGAACCGCGAAAAAAAAGTGGCAAGTTGTAATTACTTTGGCTCACTCCGAACATTAAATTCGCAAATTGAATGTTTGCGGTCGCAAAGTTTTCGTACCTGCTCGTCGACCGCATCGCGATTCGCACACGCACCATCTCCGACCATCCAAACTGGACTTTTTTTTTATCCGCAATAACTGAGTCACCTTTGACTTTGCTCGGCAGAGCGTTTAAAAGCGTATTCCCACGGCTGCGCACACACAGGGCACACTCGCTCGCAACGCAATTCATTTGTCCGAAGTTGGAGCAAGGTGTTCAACCCGCGCATTATGTGGGCCTTTGCGGCGCGCTTTATTCGCGTTTGCGTATCGGATAAAAACTCATTTATGACCTATTAAGGGGGCGTTTATTTGCGGGGGCGGACAGCCGCCGTCGTGTGGGGGCGTCCGGCCGCGCAGTTTCCGCCCGCGATACGCTTTATTTACATACTGGCCGGCGCGTGGCGCGTTCCATGGTCGTCCTCGCCGACCTCTCCGTCCTCGTCCACTCCCGGCGGCGTCGCGGTCGCGGTGCGGTGCGGACGTCGCCGTGCTCTGCGCGTCCCTAGAGAAATTATTTCGTCCGAAAAAAGCGCATCATCACGACGAAATTTATGATTGCTACTTAATAATCTGCCGGTATACGGCTCCATAAAGCGATGATATGCGCGAGGCGAAGTATGGGTATAAATGAGATTTATGGAGCAGATACCTTGATATTCCGTTTAATGAACTGGGTAAGGCGCGACGACGGTGGCAAGCGGCGTTCGTCGAGCCGTTGGAAGCGGCGCGGCGGTCGGACGGGGCGAGGCGGCGTGGAGGGGCGAGTGACGATGGATGCGAGAGCGACTGAGCGCTGGACATTGGGGCGGGAGGCGTGGTAGGAAACGTCCCTCGTCGCACGACGGCTTGCGCGAACCCGGTTCGGTCCTGCTTAGCCCCGCAGTCCCCCTAGACTCGCTCCCACCGGCCTTAACGGTGCGCGGCTAAAAACGCCATTACCCATAATTCCTTCTGTCCACACGGCGCTTCCAACCTTAAAAGCGGCACGGTTTCACTCCTCGATTGAGCATAAACGCAAACATCGAGAACGCTACTTCTGCGCGCGGCATCGAGCGTTTGTGTGTGCGCGGCTGTTGACAGCGCCGTTCCGTCCTCCTCCGCCCGCCCCGCCCCGCCGTCTCCACCCCACTGGGTGCCCGTCTGTCGCGCCCCTGTCCCCGCCCCGCCCCGCCTCTACTCCGCTCCGTCCCGCCCCCGCTACGCCTTCTCCCCCCTGCTGGGTTCCTGCTCGTCCCGCCCCCGACCCGTCCCGCCCCGCTCCTACCTCCCGTCCCCCGCGGCTCGTTCGCGACCGCGGGGCTCAGCGCCCGCTCCACGCGACGGATCCCGCGAGATGGAGAACCCGTATCGGCGCGATGCGAAAAAGCGTAAAGCTGCTCCGGGGGCCGCCGAAGGTGCCCTCGGCGCTCGTCGAGCCCACATTCCGCAACGGCATTGCGCGGATAGCTCGTGCGGGCGCGGCCGCGAGGGTGGGCGGGCGGCCGGGCCGAGCGGATCGAAACCGTGAAAATTCATTCCGACGCACGAGGAGATCGAGTGGTATCGGATGAGCGCAAACTGACCATAACGACGGAAATGCCGCAGCGCGATGCGCAATATAGCACTTTCAAAAACTGTAATATCGTTACCAGCTGCGCGTGAGTGCGGCTATTACCCTGGAAGTGTCTTTGAAACGGTTTCCTTTACGAAATTATATGCTAATTTTTTTGGTGATCCGATTTTATGTCTCGTTTGTTCCCGGTCACTCTTTAAAGCAACTGTAATTACAACTGTCATCTTGTAACATTTGTCTTTCGAGTTGTAGGAAGTTCATCCAATAGCCGAAATGATCGTTGTTTATCTGCGAGGTAATTTTTACAACTGCTTACGAATGTGGACGAGAACGCCTTTCTTCTGAATTAAGATTGGATGGTATTAAGTTGACTGACATCGACATTGAAATGACTTGAATAACGATGGTATTATATTCCACACAGCGGGTTTGTAACTCGATATTTTTGGTCGAACCCAGGGGAAGAATTATTGGTAATAAAGTCTGGAAAGCGCATCAGTGGAAGAGTGTTGAACGTTGTTCGTGCGTAATAAGAGGGAAATTTCATAATATTTAACGACTTCTAAGGGCTTAGTGTAAAATTTATTCAATTATCCTTTAGCTCCTACTTAAGACACGACATTACACCCATCCTACGCATTTTCGCACGTTCCTTGTTTCATGACTCATTTTACGAAACGCTTACAATTTTTTATCGCATAGTTCTATAGTGGAACATGATGTATTATTAAAAAAGAAATATAGTTAACTCGTAACGTTTTAGATTGAAAAGTGAATTACGGAATTCAGTAAATTTATTGAGAAATTCAGGAATGTTAAAAATAAGACTACAAACCGAAAACTGCAAATATTCCCAATCGTACACCCGTTACTGCTCACAATACACAGAAACTACATCCAGTCATAATTGAAGACAAATTTTATGTTGCAGATTATGAAGGAGATTTTCGTCGCTTTCCTGATCTCCGCAACCCTCCTCTACCATCGTCTTTAATATACTAGTCTACCTAGGAAAGGCGTCAAACAAAAAGAAATAAACTCTCTTATAAAAAACTCTGTTATAAATGTACTCTGTTCTACAAAGAAATAAAACTGCGCATTCTAGTCCACCTGTAAACAGACATTCCTACTGAGTCTAAAAACAGGTACTAATTTTAATAGACAGGTATAGCCTCCATTCTCAATGGGAAGTTACCCACCAGCTATTCATTTCCATGTTTTTAAACCTAATAGAAGTGTGCTTTACACTTGAAAATCAAGTAAAGAAATTGCACATGCCACCCAAACACTACTGTAGTCTTGACTCTGCCTTTCTGGAACAGACCAACACAATGTTGCCACCAAAATAAACAATTAAAACTGCGTCTGAGAAAAATATCACATTTTAACTTAATTTAATCTGAACAAAACACTTCATCGGGTCTCCACACGAACCTTGTTGGAAAAGAGGCTCGGTAGTGAGCTGCCACTATCATGAACTCGAATCCCACACACATTCTCTTGCCAAAAACCCATACCTTTCACCCTCTTTAATTTCTCCTCTACCACCATTTTGAACCTTCTTACCTCTTTCTCTGAATCTACTCGCAATTTCCCATTTCCAGTTCGAATTTAAGGTTTTCAAAAAACAACCTTATTCCGAAAAGTGAGATTTTGAGATACTAGAAATGTTGCTAGAGCTTCACGGCTGACTGTATTGTTGTGAACAAATTCAGCCCCTGTCCGTAGTTATTAGCTCCAAAAATTTGAGTGATTTTGATAAAAGAACCATAGTCTAGAGTATTTTTTGGTAAAAGAACCATAGTTCTTTAAATGTAAGTTTTCTCCGTGATTATCAAGCACAGCTAATCTCAATCTCCAACCGGTGATAATGTTTGTTTTGTGAATGAGGTTATTCTGCATATCTAGTATTTTTTTCTGAAAGTTTGGTGATAGTGTATAACCTGTTATTTTGGCCTACACGTCCTTTGTGTTGTGAATCTGAGCACATATTGACTCTATATCCGTGAAGGAATTAAATTATATTCAATTGAAAAAATCGTTTGAAAAATCTATTGTATATCTTCCAAAGCTCAAAATTATACGTATTACCTTACGTCTACTGGCCACCACGAAAGCGAGCTATAGATTAATTCACGTTTTTAGAAAATCTAGAGTTTACTAAATAAAGTCACTAATTGCTCTCTTGAATCCATTGTTGTGTGCGTGGAAACAGCAACATGATACTGAAAAATTGCATTTTCTGCGCTACTAACGCCTGCCTCAGCCATTACTTGAAAACGTTCAATTCAACCAAGAAGTGAGCAACGCACTGTTGCCAACGCAGATTTGTCGAAACTATGTGCATTAGCTTGGAAAATAGACATCAATTCATGGCAAAAACCCTTATTTACATCTGCATTCACATTTCAACTATTTTATCGGTTAGTCATAGTACATCATACACGATTGATAAATTTTGGGCAATTTTTTGGAAATTTTGAAAAAAATTGAAGGGCTTGTAAAGTACCCCCCAAAATTAAAAAATCGGCTTCAAATATCAGAAGCCGCATCATCAGCCAGAACGATTGGGGAACATCAGTTTTGAAGAAAATCGGCGGAACGGTTTATGCGGTAGCGTTGTGTACAGACGGACAGACAGACGTTTTAGATATGTGTGATAGACGTTGTAGAGGCTTCATTTTCTTTGAAAACTCTGATTGTTCGAAAATTGCAAAAAATAGAAATTTTTTCGCTGTCTTCCTACAAGTACAATTATGAAGACTTTTTCCTTTAATGAAATATGTTCCTTAAAGATGTATTTTGTAGCGTACTTTGTGTGTAATTTTGCTAGAAAATACGGTCGCGAAAGTACGCGCTATAGTTAAGCGTTAGTTATAGTTACGCCTTAGCACCCCTAGTTTTCTTGCTATGCTTATTTTATACTCGTCTTTCTGGCACCACTGTCAACGCAACAATGTATGCCCCCTTCATCACCGCTAGTTTATTGAACAACTCAACGTCATAGACAGTTCCACTGCCACCGTTTCCACTACATCTAGCACTACATCCCTCTTTTCCACATTCTCCACTACTGCCGTTACTACCATTGCCATCACATTCCATACAGCCTCTCAAACTGCCTCCGTCTCTGCCTCATCATGTGACTTGCTGTATACCCACACCATCCTTACTTTCCTGTAGTAGCCTTAGCACGAAAAGTTCTCAACTTCGAAAACAGCTAACTTGTTGTTCGAGCACTTTATGTGATATTACATCGTTTTGAGAGAAAACAAAAGACGGTCGATAATCATTTAAAGTAACTTAATACTTCGTGGAGAGGTGCAGCGAGTCAGAAATGCTGGTCTTTCATTTCAATGCTTTCTTCTTGAGATATGGTTATAATAACAGTTCTTATTTCTGTTGTATAAATTGATACAATGCTGAAAACAGATGTTTAAAAAAATATTAGAACCATTTCATATTAGAACCATATATGAACACATTACCAGGATTACGTAAACGCATAATTCGCATTACGCGGACAAATGATTTTTTTTAAAGAAAGGATGACTTGATTATTGAATGTACTTCTCTAACACCAGAATACTTCTCCTCCGGAAATCAACAGTTATCGAAACTAAATTGAACCAACTAATAAATTGAAATGTGTTGATTTCTTTGTCGGTTTCGTTCATTATAAGTGGAAATAATTCAATTGGTCACGAAATAAATAATTTATTTGTTTCAATTCAACATTTAATGGGAGATTTATTGTATTAAGTAACGAACAGTATACATTTCAACTTTTCGGGAGCGTTAACGTAATTATTTCGAAGATAATTAGACAGCGCAAAACATGTTTTGAAACTTGAAATTGTGTAATGATTAGTAATTAGTGTCCACGAGGGAGACATTAGACAAGTGATGGATAATGAGGAAATTATTTGATAGAATTATATTTTTTCGCAGAAGAGATGAACATTGCTTGGTGTGATATACTGCATGGACTAGTAATTCGTTATTTGGAATTTGGACCTTGATACTATAAGTTTGTTTCGTATACTGTATTAATACACCCGAAGAAGATGATTAAAAATATTATTAGCCAGCGATTCTTATTTGAAAAAACAAAAACCAAAAACAAACGTGCGCGGCCTTTGCAAATCTTTTTTGTGGATAAAGGAACTTTACATATGAAACACATACAGTTAGGAAGAGATATTCCTTTCGTGCTTGACTGAGTGACCCACTTTTCTTGTAAGTGAAGTAGAGCAAAGCCAGACTTCGCTCGGGTTTTGTTGTAAACAGCGCCTCGCTGCTCATCCTTCTCGCTAAACTTTGGAGTGGGTTTCGTCTCGCGCAGTCAACGCGGCCGGCGTTTTCCCCATATCCCGCAGCATCATCCCGTATTATCGCGTGATCGTTGTATACCGTCCCGTTCGCCGCTGAGTTTGTTTTGGAATATATGGGAAACTACGTGAAAATGGCAACTATTATCAGCAGGTATTATCCTGGCCAGTGTTATGATACGTCTGCATACGTTTTCATCAAGATATATTGTGCGCTGTAACGGGGCATGCTAAACATTTATACTGCCCCCCACCCGCGTTCTCTCGCCCTTCTATCGTTACCATACTCCCCCAGCCCACATTTACAGGCGCGCATTCTTACAGGCGATTGTAAGGTATGATACAGCTGGGAGTTTGCAAACACGCTCTCTTTTACCTTCATTCTCTTATGCCTCGCAGCACGCACGCAGCCGTGGCCACCTCTATCGCCCCCGCCCTTTCCACGCATAAACCTTATGCAATCATTTCCCCTTTTATCGCTATACTGTCTGACTTTTCACTACTTTTGAAGACATACATTCTCATATTTCTATATTCTCTTTTTCGTTTTTACTTTCATAATCTCCTTTGTTCGCAATCTTTCTTACATACGCATTTGGTATAGACGATCCAACACATGTACACAATGCGAATAATTAAGTGGAATACTCATTTTGACGGGAAGTACCGTTCACAAACAGTCGAATTAAACTTTTATTTCTTTTAATTTTTGTCCCAATTCTCTCAAATAAAAGATCGATCACTATAATAACGAAGAAGACGAAATAGCTATCTAAATAATGTGATACAATTGAATATTCAATCCCAACTTCAACAATTCTCT
Source organism: Acheta domesticus (assembly GCA_031308135.1). Taxonomy (NCBI): domain Eukaryota; kingdom Metazoa; phylum Arthropoda; class Insecta; order Orthoptera; family Gryllidae; genus Acheta; species Acheta domesticus. Next base: position 85,436,302 of record JAHLJT010008446.1, on the reverse strand, counting down.
TCAGAAGTAGAAGACGTTTCACATATGGTTTTCCACACTTCCATTAAATTTATTTATACGTATTTATTTAATTTCTAAATGAATTCATACATATTTTATTTGATTTTCTAAATGAACAGAAAATACAACTTTTATAATGTTTTCTCGCAAGATTTTTAAACTGAGAAATCTTCCATAAGTGAAACAGAAACAAAATCAAAATATGATATTTTTACATTAAGTTCCGCATCTGTCCAGAAATTGAATTAACGATACAACAAAATTAAAAATTCGTGAATGAATTACAGGCAACTAGTTCCCACATTGTCACAAGAAGAAATCACTGCCCTTACATCTGAGACAAACACTTTGGGTGATATGCGGCTCTGCATTGAATCTCGCCCTGGACCCTCCGATTTCTGCTTCAGGCTCGCTCAACTTTTCTCTCCGCCCGCCCTGCCAACAACGCCGAACAGACTTTGGCGCGCGCGTTAGGAGAACGCCCCCCCCCCCGCCTCCCGCAAAAACCGCCTTCCCGACACAAATAATTGCGTTTGCGGTGCGGCGTCGAGCGTCAACGCTCCAGGTGCGTCGCACGCGCGCGCCGTTTGTGCCCCACCCCCATCCTCCCGCAAACAGTTGCCTGTCGGCACCCGCGGGTCCGGAAGTGCCTCCGGCACCGCTGGGGCGGCTCGGTCGCACTCAGCCAATCCCAGGCGATGCTCGCGCAAGCACGAGAGGTGGAGCGGACGGGTGTAAGGAGAGGGGAGTGGAGGGGAAACGGGCGCTCAGACGCGAGGGAAGTGCGGGCTGCCGCGCTCGCTGCCGCCGCCGCCGCCGTCGCCGCCGCGCCCGTCGCCGGCTCTGCGCGCAGATGCGCCAGATAAGCCAGGCACGAACTCTAATCGCATTACGACTCGGAATTCAAGCGTTTGTTCATTTTTCCGGCAGCCCGCCGTGCGCCCCCCAGCCTCCCGTACTTTCCCCACTACGCCCCGTCCCATTCCACTCCTCGCCACTCTCCTCACCCGTGTCGCGTGGCAATGCTGCTCCGCGCCGCCACCAGCTCCGCCTCCACCGCTGCTACAACCACCACTGCCGCCACCGCCGCCGCTCGCACCGCCACAGCCTCTCCCGCTACAATCGCCACCACTACAGCCACCGCAGCCACAACCACCACCAATGCCACCCTCAGGCACCACCGGCGCCATTGCCGCCACTGCCGCCACCGCCTTCACTGCCAAAGCTTCTACCGCCACAATCGCCACCACCACAGCCACCGCCACCGCCGCCGCCACCACCACCACCACCACCACCACCACCACCACCACCACCGACTCCACCGCCGTCACCACCGCCACAACAGACACCATCCCCGCAGGCCGTCGCGCGCGCAACCTCGACACGACGATGCCGAGGTTTATTTATCGTGTGGGACCAGGCTGCCTACGCGGTCTTCCAGGCGCCGGAGCTGTCACTTGGACAGGTTCTATACATGCCGAGGTCCGGGTCAGAGCAACGGCCACAGGCGAAGTAAAATATTTCGAAGCGTTTCTTTTGTTTCAGGCAATATGGACACATCTGTATGCCACCGAACCTGTCTTAATTTATGGGTTACTTTCACATGTAATTACAACACTGTTTGTGAAAATTAAAACGCCTCAGACAGCTGTATTATAACTATGAAACACTCTCAAAGCAGATCTATGTGTGTGTGTATGCACGATTTCCTTTATGTGATGGAATGTACCTTCACAGTTCGCGTATATGCGTAGGCGCTTCGTACGAACTGTCAACGCTGGAATGTAAATAATGCTTTTGCATGGATAAAATGTGTCAGTTTAACTTACGAGTAGGGCCACTTTCAAAACTCCAGACCGACACAGGTTGACATATGAACCACTTACGTACTCACGGTACGACAGAATTCTTGCTACGCAGGAAGCTGGCTCTCTGTACCACTCCATGTCCGCGCGAATGGAACGAGCAGTGCAGGTGTGTCGGAATAAATGCTACAAACTTCTAGTGTATGCTGATGATCAAAGATTACAACAAATGTGAGGTGGGAAATTTCATTTATCGTGTGACACATATGACATTTGCTTCTATTTGGTGGGCAACCCATCATGTTTGATATTTGACAAGGCACGTTCTGACATAGTCAGATTTTGTGTACCCCCAAATCGCAAAGAATGGTATTTTGTCTATTTATCAGGGCAAAGTGACTTGTGTAATTTCGTTGTACGAAATGTCCCACTATGGGCAAAAAGTTATAATCTTCTCCCGCCTCTTACACGCAACCGAAGTTTGTAACATTTCTTCTGAGACGCCCTCGAGAGAGAGACCCGTGTACAAGAGATAGGCCACAAGCCAAAGAAGAGAAAATTATGAATAAATTTATGAAATTTTCCTCCCTTCTAAACCAAATTGGAAAAAGGCAGGAAATTCTTGAGTCAAATTTGAATGTAGAATTACTGAAAAATATTCGTGCGGACTATCTCATTTTAGCATCGTTATTTATTGTGCAAATTCCTTTGACATTAGTTGCTTTGAAATTACTTATTTATTGCAATTCAATGACTTTCAAAATATTGCATTGGGTGCCTAATTCAACCCTTTCTAAAAAAGTCTACAAGAGAAAGTAACCAAGGTGTAATTGGTCTGTACCTGATAGAAAACCGCACTACATTTAGTAGAGTACTTCGCAATAGTGTGATCGAATGTAGAAAAAATATTCTTTTCCGTTTGCCTGGATCCCATAGTGGCATTCATTGGATTTAACATAACAGCGGAGCACTGTTGCGAATAATATGATTTGATTCTGTAGTGTACCGCAATAATTTGCATCCTGCAGTCCGTTGTTGCTACTACAATTGTCCTTCAACTACTAACACCTCCGACTGCAGTGCGGGCGAGAATGCCACTCGTGTGCTGAATGGCAACAGGTTGTTCTGACGAGTCCCACTTCACCTCTTCGGCGTTTGGCGTATGTATCGAATGGTTTAATTAATGATAAACGACTCCCAGTAGAGTACATTCCACATCATTATAGCGGCTCTGCATGAGTGTCATGTCGTGGCGTGGAATAAGAGACCATTTTTGATTCGATCCGGGCACTGAACACTTCTTAACTTTCCATTGAAATACGGATGACATCCCGAAAGAGCAAACAAATTCCCTATAATTGTTAAATCTCACACCTAGGTGGAATTCCAAATTTTTTGAAAGTGTGCTACACAAGTCAAATTGTCATCCACGTTATGACTACGATACTGTGTAGCGAAAATATTTTTTTCTTTAAATTTTTTAAAACATTTGGTACACCGACCTGAAATTGATTGGTGTTCTGATTTTTTATTCACACTTGCTTTTATCACTTTTCTTTCGAAAGAATTAACTCATCGAACACTTTCTTGGGATTGTGCATTGACAGTCAAGTGATACGCAACGTCATCGCCTTGTCACCTTTCGGGAATTCCAAAAAACGTTTCGGAGCGTTGGGCGTCGTGAGAATTTAGTGGTAAAACAAGGCATAATCCAAGAGATGCTGATTCAATTCCCGAACGGGGTGAATAATGCGTTGAAAAATTAAAAAAAAAAACTCCATAATACACTCAACATTACCCTTATCTTAAATTTGAACATCGCATTAAAAAATCGATATAAAAATATGTTTAAAATTTCCAAAAACAGATTTTATAAAGACTAGTGTATCGGTCGTTACCACTTTGTCTCTACGTCTAATTTTCGCCATTAAATTTATGCTCACTCAGATGTTTAATGGACATAATTATAACTGATTGTTTCTACGAAAAAAGTAATTTAATTTTATTTTAAAATTAATGTTTTTATATTCTTATTTACATAAATCATAATACGCTCTACTGTTATTAGATCACATACAGAGTTTATTTGTAACTAAGTTTAGCTACTGTAGTTGGGCGCTTACTACTCCTGCTTTCCTCTCCTCCATTCTCACTCACACATGTGGAACACGTAGTTGTATACGAGTTCGCATCGAGAGTTCTTGCTTGGCGCAGCGTATTCAACGTTCCCACCTACCGCACCACCTGGAAAAGCCATATCCATATATCAATCAATATAGTCTGTAAAAGTAAAGTACATAAGCACGCTCCAAGAGCCCAATTCGTCTTCAGGAAGGATTTCACGCTATGCAAGTGCGAAGTTGTGTGTAGGCGACATTACTAGTAAAATTTTGCCACTTCTCTGCCATTTTGTGAACGCTAAACGATGAATATATAGCTAGTAAAAACAACTCGAACTACTCGAACAATATATTGTTACCAAAAGTTCTTTTGGCAATTTGCCATAAATTTTAACTTCCACTTAGCCTTGCATTGTTTCTGTAGCCATTAACCTGTGACATTTTTCTGTCTTGATTTATGAGATGAGCCACAAAACAAATGTCCTTTTTGATGACAAGCTATGTTGTTTTGAAGAATTTAATATAAATATAGTAAAATGAATGAATTCAATTGAATGAAACATCCAATGTGGTTATGCAATCTAAATAATACTTTAATAACAAAAAAACGTGTGAAACGTGAGAAATTACATTTACAGTCATCGTTTGTTTGCTGAAGAATAATGCGAATGACAATATGCGTAACATTACTCTAGCTTCTTTCAATTGACGCCATTGTCTTTAACTTAAACGGGGCGTAATCATTCGATCTTTATTGGAAGTCACACATCCACACGCGTGATGATTCTCATGATTCTCCCAATCCGCGCACGGAAATCGGAGTTCAAGTGCACGTGCTTCGTCGATTGTTTATTTTACTGCTATTGCCAGTAGTCTTGCAAGTGAAGTGCATGCTACATTGTAGGAAGTCGCGGTGTGTTTAACGTCGACTTGCACGTCGGGGTGCAGAGTTTCCTGCCTCCAGTTTCATCCGCCAGGAAAGTACCCCCCTCCCCAGTCATGGCAAGCTCTAGATTCCCGTGTGTTAGTATGCAGCATGTAAGTGAAAATGAGCGTGTCGTGGCGGCAGTGGGCAAGAAAGAGGAAGGAAAGATCGCGCGCGGTTTGTGGCCCGTTAGTATAGGTACAGCTCCGTCATTCGCCTTGTATTGATCGGTGAAACCACGAAAGACTACGGAACAGAGCAGCGAGTCGCTAGACTTCGCCTCGAGACACTGGGTGAAATCGACCTAGCTAAGAAGTTAGTGTCAAAAATACGCCACCACTAGGAAAACTAGGACCTTCCGGTCAGAGTCTCTGAAGTGACATTTGTGTCCCTGAGCTAGAAACTCAGCGGGTACGTGTACCGTACTCGCCGGTTCACGGTGTAGATGCTGGCGTGCATCGTTTCCGACGGTGTGGCGCCGCGTGGCGCAGCGTGGCGCGGCGAGGCGCGGCGTGGTGCGGCGTGGCGCGGCGTGGTGCGGCGTGGCGCGGCGTGGCGCGGCGTGGCGCGGCGCGCTGCCTCTGAGCCCGGCTAAAATGAGGGAGGCCCCGGTGGCTTCAGTCGAATGAGCCGCTACAGACGGCGAAGCTGTGACGCACAGTCTCATCTGGAGGCGCCGCCTTTGCCCTGCCTCTGCTTGCTTTCCGCTCGTCGCCTTCTCCAGTTACAAGGCGCACACGCTGCTGTGAGACTGGTTCTGCGCGGTCAAAATGATCGAAAGATCCTTCTTTCTTCTCAAGGGAAACTGCGTCTCTCATCAACGACGCCTACCGGAGTCTTCCTTCTTCACCGGGGATGGGCCATATGGAAATGGGGTATTCGTCAATCTGGTGTCCCTAAAGATGGGAATAGAAACAGGATGGGAAGGAAAGATCGCGTGCTGTCTTTGGGATACTGTTTTAAGTGCTGCTATGTTATCCGCTTGTGATTGATTAAAGCGGCTCTCTTGAATTTTTATCCACGATATGGCTCGTCAGATTCAGCTACATAGCTAGTGCCTAAAATTCGCCATTTTGGGAACCAAGAAACATTCTGGTGTACAGATTCAGTTACGGATTCGTAAGCGGGGATTAAGTAATCATTTTCGCTTGAGTTGTGACAAAACGACCGGAAAACCCAGCATTAAATTTTGTTTCTGCCTAGCTTTTGCTGTCGTACAAATTATTTTTATTTTACTTTCATTTGTCTGAAACCTTGAGAAACATTGAAAAATAATCTTTTAATTTAATGATGCAATTTAGCGTGATTATTTAAAATATTGACCTATCGACCTTCATTTCTATTAAAATTTCATTTTTTGTTCAAATAACATTTGTTTCGGTGATAAATGAACGTTTAAAGTCACATTCACATCCAGAATATTCCAAGAATTCAGTCACGTACACATTAACGAAACGTTGAAATATTGAAGTGCAACTGTCGGAAAGACTAATCAAATGCTGAGTAGAAGGGTATAGCATGACAAGAGAATTGAGTTAATGGAACACTAAAAAAAACAACCCTTTTATTTGGAAACATTCGATTACAACTTGTGTCCAACTAGAAGTGATTTCCATGCTCAGAGTACGTCGCCCGCTGCTGGCAACAGCTGCGGCTGGAACAGCAAGCTACCTACCTGGGCTTCACCTCCGTCGCTTCAGCTCGAGGCAGCGCGCGTAGGCGCCGCTCCCTTCCCTCGGCATCCTCGCTGCTCCTCGCCGCCTCCTGCGCGCCTCCTCCGCAGCGGCGCGGCCTCTGCCCCTCGCCTCGCCCCCGCCCCCGCCCCCGCTACGCCCCGTCCCCGCCACGTCTCTCACACACGCCGTTGTTGCGGCAGCGTGTTTCGTACCTCGTACAGGAGAGGAGAGGAGGAAGACTTACAACGCGGTCGGTTATCGACCGCGATAACTTGTCGATAACTTGTGAATTTGGGGTCAATGGAGTGAATACAGGCGTGCTTGTACCTAAAATGACATACGCTCTCTCGGCGACGGGGAGGGGGGTGGGGTGGCGCGCCCGCAACCGGGCGCGGCGCGCCGAACCGCGCGCTCGCTGCCAAAGGACACATAAATTGATGCGCGAGGATTCGAGGCGAGGCGAAACGGGAGAGGGCGAAGGAGACCGCGTAGGGGGGCCGTGAGTAGCTTACGCGAGAGGGGGGGGGGCGGTCGAGGCGACAACGGCGAAGATAGGTGGAGGGGGCTTATGGGGAGACGGTGGTGGCGGTGGCAGTGGCGGCGGCGGTGGTACCGTCGTTAGCGAGAGGACCCTAGGCGGTGGCGACGTTGCTGGAATCTGGAGTGGTCGGGAGTGGGGGGCATGCGACTTCTGTGCTAGCGAGAGCGGGGTGGCACCGATAATGGTGCAGGTGGCAGGAATGTCGGTGGTGGTGGGGGGGGGACGATGGAGGCAAAACGGGACGCAGAGGTGGCGACCATCCGGACGAGAACAACATCGACGCGACGACAAGGGAGCGGCAGGGTTGGCGAAGTCGGCGATGGCGTTGCGACGGAAGAGTTTGCAGCGGTGGCATTAGCGACGTTGACAGCGAAGGTGGTGGTGCTGATGATGGAGGCGGTGGAGGCGGCGGAGGCAGCGACTTGGAGAGCGTCGCCAAGGGTCGCCGCGCCAGCTGGGGCCGAGCAACGCGAAAAAGCGGACGCGCAGGCTGTAGGGTCCGAGAAGTGGGCGCTTCCGCCGCCCCGGGCGACCCTCTCGGGGCGGGGGCGCGGGGGCGAGCTCTGCGAGAGCGGCGAGGGCGACGAGGGCGACGAGGGCGACGAGGGCGGCGAGGGAGACGAGCGAGGGTGCAGGACCGCCTCGACGGCGAGGACGCGCAACGGAAGCAACAACTACGAACAGCGACAAACAGGAAGGAAGGCGGCGGCGTGGCGCTGTCCACTGCCAGGGGTTTCAGTGGCTGTATTTTACGAAGCGGGTGTGGAAAGTTGCGAATGGGTGGGGCGAGGGCGGGGTGGTATCTGAGGGAACACGGCGAAGAGAACGAGCTGCCATTGGGGTGAGATGTGGGGCGTGACAGAAAAACAGATTGACATTTGGGTCGTGACGTCTGGAAATATGGTTGCGTCTTCGGGTAGTGTATATGACACGGGAAGTAGGACTTAAAAATTGAGGTTTTGGCGTCAGTTGTGTGTTGGTAGTGGAAAATAGAATTATCTGAAACCTAGTTAAACAGCTGGGCAATAAAAGAGGTATTGGGAAAATCATTATTATTGTAAATGTGAGATGCCAACCATTATAAAACTCCATGAACAAATGAACATTTTCTAATATTAATACACACAATTCGATTTGAGTGACGATAGATGGTCGATGAATTTTTATATTAACAATTCACAGAAGCCTTTGGCTGCTGCGATTCCTAGAATTCACAGAAGTCTTTGCTACTGGAATTCCTAGAATAACATTAAATCAGACGTGAATAGAACAATGCGTGAGTGATTCATGTCGGTTTACTGATTACCGCAACATGCGGCGGGAATTATTGCATGGCACCCTCGCTGTTTCCCCTTCTTCACTGCTACTGAGTCAGAACACTGCTCTTTGAGGTATCGGAGTATGTGTTTTTGGCGACAGTGACGGCCACAACTCTGAAACCTGACGGAGAAGACGAGCAACGGAGCACTCTATCTGATATCCTTCCTCAAGGCTGCTGTGACAATATGTTGCAAACTACGCAAGCAGTGGATGGGGGGATCACAACAGAAATCGTATGATGCGTCAGGAAGATGAGTAGACGGAGATTACCAAACGCTATTACGAGAGTAAGGAGCAGCGGACGAGGCACGACTTCGACACACGCTACAACAGGAGCGGCGAAGTGACAGCGACCGCGGATGAGTGATAACGAGGGCCTCTTGCGAAGAGCAGCTCCGGCTGGCAGCTGTCCTCATTTGAGCGAGAGCATCGCCCGGCGAACCAGGAAGGCGAGGGCCGGGTGCAGCGGGGCCGCGGGACAGCGCGTGGAGCGGTCGGCAGTTCTTGACGCCGCCGCCGCCGCTACCACCACCACTGCTACAGCCACCACCGCCACCGCCACCGCCACCGCCACCGCCACCGCCACCGCCACCGCCACCGCCACCGCCACCGCCACCGCCACCGCCACCGCCACCGCCACCGCCACCGCCACCGCCACCGCCACCGCCACCGCCACCGCCACCGCCACCGCCACCGCCACCGCCACCGCCACCGCCACCGCCACCGCCACCGCCACCGCCATCGCCACCGCCACCGCCACCGCCACCGCCACCGCCACCGTCGCCACCGCCACCATTGCCGCCACCGCCACCGCCGCCGCCACCGCCACCGCCGCCAACATCGCCGCCGCCGCCACTGCCACCACCACCACCACCACCACCACCATCACCACCACCACCATCACCACACCACCACCACCACCATCACCACCACCACCACCACCATCGCCGCCACCGCTTGCGCCGGTACCGCCACCGTCGCCATCGCTATCGCCATCGCCGCCACTCTTTCCCACCGCCTGCGCTATCCGCGCCGCCGCCACAACCATCGCTATCGCCGCCCCCACCACTACCACAGCCGTCGCCGCCGCCGCCGCCATCATCGCCACCGCCACCGCCACGGCAACGCCGCCGCCACCTCCACCGCTACGTCGCCGCCGGCCTGGAGCCCCTGGAGCGAATGAGGGGCAGCGAGCGACGAGCGCTGCTCTTCGCGCGGCAGGTCCGCCCTGCGGCCCGCGCCAGACGAAGCCAGCGCCCCCTTCGCCCAGCAGCGCGCCGAGCCGCACGGCGCGCGCTCGAGTGCCGTTCTTCGCCGCCACCGCCGCCCCCACCCCCGCTCCAGCCTCCGCCGCCGCCGCCGCCGTCGTCGCCGCCACCGCAAGTGTTTTGCTTTCCGCCGGCTGCGTTCTCTCGCGCTGCCTTGGGGAATTCATTTACATGTTATTTATCGGAGAATGTGGGTGCGCTGCCGCGCGCGGGAGAAACGGGCGGGCGGGTAAGTGCGGGCGGGTGAAGGGGATGAAGGCGGGTGAAGGCGGGTGAAGGCGGGCGCGGGCAGGCGGAGACGGGCGCTGGGCCGCGGGCGAGACGCGGGCTGCGGCGGGCGGGAGTGGGAGGGCGAAGGCGACAGCTGCTACACTCCACCATCCCTGGCGCTGGCCGCTCCCGCCGCCCTATCGCCCTCGCCCGCCTCCGCCGCCGCCGCCGGGGCGAACGGTGAGCGCGATTGCCCCTCGGAGCTACCGACCGTCAGCGTGTGCCGGCAACCCGCTCCGAGATTAAAAATAGCTCGCAAGCTTCAGCGAATAAAGGAACGGGATTTCAAATATTAAGGATGTAAATTGTTGTGGTGTATAAATTTAAATATTATTGCCAGAGGGTTGTGGCAGTTAATGGAAAACAGCGGGCCAGTGTTTACATTTTTCAGAACAGTGTTATTTGATTTACAGCGCAAAATAGCGTTATCGTGACTGACCTATTCGCCGATCCCTAGATCTTCATTTCAAACATTCCAATAGGACACTGTTTGGTTTTACAGTTTTGAAATGACGCAAATATACAACAAACGCGTCATTTGTAATTACTGTCATATATATATATATATATATATATTGATCTGCTCTTCATTAATGACACTTTTTCCTGTTTGACTATTCATTATGCTCATGTTAAGTAGTACAATAATACTTCATCCGTGTCAAAATAAAATGTTTTGTTATCTTCTTAAATTGGTGCAATTGTTTTAAAAATAATACCTAATAATAATATATTCATATTATTAACAATATCTTACAAATACATAGCAGATATTTATACATTGAAATTTGCATTAAAAATATACTATTTTCTACAATAATTTTTTATAACCCTCTATATTAGTGACTGATTAAACTGATTTAAGGCAACCACTTGAAAATTGTTATTTTCAGTTTTAGGATATGATATTATCCTTATTGTTTAATTGAACGAAGTTTATTACACCTGGAACTTTCTATTAAAGAAAATGGTTTTGTTCCTTGAATCCATTTTTTGCGTAGGTTTATTAACATCCCAAAATCACACATGCCCAAAATCGTACACATGCCCAAAATCGTTATCTAAGGGTCACCGGCCAGGCAGTCGCCTTCAAACAGATTGCCACCAAGTCTAGGCGCAATACTTCAGTTTATTTCTGGAGACACTAGCTTGCCAGAGGGAGTGCCACGATCGTCCGTCCACTTGTCTCAAACTTTGCGCAGGGTCTCCTCGACAAAATACACCTCTGTATTGTTATCGTATACTTATTAATAAGTATCGGATTACCGGATTTTCGTTTTCTAATTACCGGATAATATTTGTGGCAGGTTTAATAATGTTAGTCGACAAAGTTATTTTTTTATGCAATCATATCCTGGGAAACAACCGAGCACTCACCGAATCGTAACAGAAGCGATGCCATTACGATTTCTGTGCGCTTGGGCGGTCCGACGGCAAAATGGAAAGGGATCAGGGGTAGAGGTGAGAGATGAGAAAGCGGCACTGGCTATGCCTAGAGCATGTTCCGGGCCACGATGCCCTGAATCCAGCTCGTTGGGTATCATCAATTTTCATTTCTCCGTACACAGTTAAGGTGACTTTTCCCTCTTAATATAAAACTCAGTCCGGAAGGTGAGTCAGTGTTTGAATTTCTTGAATCTCTTAAAAGCATTTTTCTTTGATAAGCATGTAAAACTTTGAAATTTCAACCTAATGCTCTTGAGTTTCATTTCATATTAGCATGATTATGAATTCTCGGTATATTTTATTGAGACGCCTTTCACTCTACAGATACAGTATTTAGTTTCCCAGATTTTTTCAGTGCAATTATTTTAATGGTTATTACTTTCAGTGTATTTTTGTTGTGTAAAAATGTAGTATTTTTGTAAGTATAATTATTAAATTCTGTGCTGCTTTGACACTTAGTGATACTCTTGCGGAAACAATTTTTGTAGGCAATCATTGTTAGGACAGCAGTGAATGTATTACTGAAGGGCTTCTTGACCGTCATGAGACGTATTTTTCGACAAATACATGGTTATTTCTCCATCACGAAGTCTCCAGAAATCATTCGCTTTCCTTTCTTCCTGTACTTTCATATTTTAGTGGGACACTACATTTTTTTAATATGCATATCGCGTTTAGTGTATTTTTATGGCGTGTCTTAAATATATCAAGTAATTATTGTAGCTAGATGTTGGAAGTGGAGTTGATAAAATTCCTTCCGTGTTCTTGGATCGTGCTCCGCCCTCTCAATCGAGCGCCGAAAGGTCGCTGTCGTCCCTGAGCAGTAAATTCAAAATCCTGAAAATGACGGCGATGACGAATCGCCCTGGGGTGGAATCACCAGAATTCAATTTGCAGCGCTGAAGACGCGGAGGCGCCAACGGCGGCGGCGGCGGGGGAGGCGGCGGCGGCGGCATGCGCGATTACCATTAGAAGCCGCTCATAGTTCCCGCGCGGAGGCCTCATAAAGCGCATCGATTGCGCCGCTGATTAAAGGGCACGTGTCCGAGGCCCTTGAGCGCAGAGCAGCGCAGCCGCTCGCCACGCCAGCCAGGAGGGAACGGACCTGCAGGGAGCGGACATGCTCCTAGGACGCAAATAGACGGTGCCTTACCCTATTATTATAATCAGTGCAAGGAAGTCCTTCTTTGAAATAGAAACCTCCGTTTTCTCAATTGTTGTCATAGTAACATGCTCATTTTTCGTTATTTATTGTTAGAACTATATACAAGTACATTGTAAAAGATTAGTATACTCTACATCAGTGGTGCCAAGGTCTCCTACTGGTGGCAGTGCCATGACTCGCGGCACCGTACCATGCCACAAACTTCTCTGCGCAACTAGCGTCGGGAAAGGGAATTATTAGTAACCCCGCCGTTTTACATTAGTGATGGCGTTGTCCCTGGTGGTGGAGTGATGAACTGCGTGGAGGGGCGCACTCATGCCACGGACTCCCGCTCGTGGCATCGATCTTGACAACACTGCTCTACATATTCGAAATTTGATAGACCTGAATAGTGTTTACTTCAGAAAGTAACCGGGAGAGGTGACTCAGAGCATCAACTGATGTCACTGCAGTGCCTTTTGAGCGGGAGGTCCTAGGTTGGAGCCCCGACGGAGGCAGGGTTTTCGGCCCTAGCTATATAGCTAGGTCGAATTCAGTCAGTTTTTAGAGTAGAATTCTTGCGGCCAGCTGCTCTGATCAGTAGTTTTCCGTGGTTTCTACTATCAAACAAGGCGAATTGTGAAGCAGTACCTTTAACAAACGGACCACGGACCGCGCGATCTTTCCTTCTTCTTTCTTGTCCTATCCTCATTATTGATTTATACACACTTACATTAATATGCACTAATCTACCACACGTGCCGAGATACCGGTCAGGAGCTTAGAGCTTGTCCGGACGGAGGCGATGCCCCGCTGGTGGGAAATACCTGGTTGGGGAAACCCCGTTAGTCGACGGTAGGTGGGCGCCGGATCTCGTCTTCCAGCGGGGGAATATCACCGACACCTCCAGAGGAAAAACATGCACTACACTTACGGGGCTAGTGGTCTTAGCAGTTGTGTCCGGAATGATTAAAAATCAATCAATCATTCAATAAGAAACAATCAAAGAGGGCGCAATTTCATGTAAGAATTTTTGTGTAATGATTAAGTTTGGAAAAATCCTCACTTGGAAGAATTAACAAGAAAATGCACTTTAAGTAGTATGTCTTGAAGAATCGTTGCACTTATTGCTCCTAAGGTTGGTTTCACAAAATACAGGAAGTCCGAGGAGGAAACGTCGAAACTTCGAAAATAAGCTCTTAAGACAATTCTAAGCATATTTTGTCGCATAAACTGCGTGGATATTCCGAATGGTTGAGCCGCAATAAGCACTCAAAAGTTGGTTTGAAAAAATTATTTCTAGGTAAAAATTTGCATTATGGAAGCATAGAAACACTCCAAAAACATGTAAATTGGTTATTATTTACGAAAGAAATGAATATATTTGTTCAGAAAGAAAAATTAAGCGAGAAATAAAAAAGCATCCAATTTACACAATTCGACTGCCTTTTTATTTCTCGCTTAATTTTTCTAAAATTTAAAATGTCAAAATCACTATTCTTTCGCTATTTTTTCTTTTTGTGTTTTTTGCTCTATCCAATGAAGAAATAAGAAAACATTATGGTCATTTATGAGATTTTTGTAAATAGATTGCTTTAATTTCAAGTAAGAAATACGCGAAAACCGCTTTTTTTAATGTGCATGACCTTTCCTAATGGTCTAGTTGTTTCGAACAGATTTCATTAAAGAAAAAACTCTATAATAAATATAGTAATTGTCTATATTTCTTGCAGAATTATGTGAAAACTACTCATAATTTTGAAAAAAATTGTACGTGACCTTATTTCTAGATCTGTCTTTAATCGATAGAAAATTGGAAAAGGAAAAAATCTCTATCTTTAATGTTAGTTGTAGGAAGATACCCAAGTTATGAACTATTACAAATTTGAAAATGAAGATATCAACAAAAATAAGACCTGTCCCATTTTTAAGAGTTCTTTACGCTATCCGAGGATAAAGTTTATTAAAAAATTAGGAGCCATTTTTGACAAAATTTTGAAAAGGTAACTGAGGCTTCATGTAAAATAGCCCCGAAAATCAAAATATCCATTTCAAACTTGCAAGAACTTGAGTTCCTTTAAATCGAACGGGGAATATTAATTTTGAAAGAAGGTCGCCTGAACGATTCAGGCGCTAGCGTGGACCAAAGACAGACAGACAGTCGGAAGGACGGACATTTTCCCGTCGGTATATTTTTCGGTATCAAGGACCCCAAAATATGGATTCTGACTATACGATGTGTTAGAGGAAATAATTTACTAAATATAAGAACAAAATTTATCAATATTTCCGTTATCACAGCCCGACGAGAGTTTTCTGTGAAAAAATCGCCGATATCTGCCGCGGCATTACAATATTTTCTCTTTACTACGCATGTAGGAAGGTGACTAAGTTAAAGGAAATGTTTCAGATTATTTTGTTTACTGCATCTCTGCTTCTCATTAAAGCAAGTTCATGAATTTTAAAATGAAAATATAAATATTATCTTTCTATTCTAAAATCTGTGTTTGCATTATGAATGAACCTTTCATTGTAATACATCCAATCATAAAAATCTGTTAATAATTCTGAACTGGCCTTTTTAAAGTTCTCCAACTCACCTTCTAACTTTCCCGATAGATTGCCAATTATAATTTTTCAAATTTTTAATGTGCTGTTTTTAATTAAAAATGCGTGATTTTGTTTTGCTCTCATTGCTTCAGGCGAACAAAGTCACTTTGTAAATTATTTCATCGTTGAAATGTTTGCAGCGGAAATTCATTCTAACTGTAAATGATTCAAAAGTGTGTATAAAAGTTGGAAATAGATTTTTCATTTTTGTAATACAATTATTTTCATTTTAACGAATCATTTAGATGTCAAATTAAATGAAAATAATACTAAAGCACTATCAATACTTAAATAATTCTCATTCTTTTACCTCACAAATTCAAATTGTTAGAGAATGTATTCTAATACTATTTTCTTTATTTATTAGGGTCCATTAACTTTTAGGTCATGAGCGACCACATGATTAATTCAGAGGATTAGCAATATTGAAGTAGTCAAGTATTACAAAATGAATATAACAAAAACAAAACATATTACAAGTACAAGCTTTACAAAATAGTATAAAAATATGAACAATTCTTTTTACATTAATATATGATTACAATACGATTGTATAATACATAATACTTAGTAATCAGCTTGATATGAAAGAAAGAAAAAAACACTTGCTATAATCATCATATTCCTGGGTTATTTGGTAGACATTTTAATTCTTATTCAGCTTATTTACATTTCGTTATTCTCAAAATGTTTTTTACTTGTGTTGGCTATGTGCAATTGGAAATTTAAACGAGAAATGTCATTGGTCTTATTTCAATGAAAAATAAAATAGTATCTAAGTCGAAGTAACATATTCATTGTTATTTGTAATTTTGAATACAGCGTAATGCATTTTAACAGTAAACAGTCATAATGCATTTTAACAGTAAATAACGTCATTATCTGATTACTTAATTTAGTTACTAAGCGTAATTTACAATGCAAGTTAATTTTTTATTGTTCTTTGCAATACCAAGAAATGACAAAATAAACATTACATATTACATAGAAGAGAATTGTTCGTTTGATGTCACATGTACTCATCACATACAGGGTGTCCGCGGAGGAAACGTTGAAACTTCGAAAATAAGCTCTTAAGACAATTCTAAGCATATTTTGTCTAATAAACTATGTGAATATTCCGAATGGATAAGCATTCAAACGTTGTTTTGAAAAATTGATTTCTAGGCTAAAATTTGTATTATGGAAACATAGAAACACTCCAAAAACATTTAAGTTGTTTATTATTTACAAAAAATTAATATATTTGTTCAGAAAGAAAAATTAAGCGAGAAAGAAAAAAGCACCCAATTTACACAATTAGACTGCTTTTTTATTTCTCGCTTAATTTTTCTGTCTGAGAAAATATACTCATTTCTTGTGTTAGTAATAAACAATTTACATGTTTCTTGAGTGATTCTATGCTTCCATAATGCAAATTTTTGCCTATAAATCATTTTTTCAAACCAAATGTTGAGTGCTCATCGCAGCCAAACCATTCGAAATATCCACGTAGTTTATTTGACAAAATATGCTTAGAATTGTCTTGAGAGCTTATTTTCGAATTTTCGACGTTTCCTCCCCGGACATTCTGTATATTATTGCCTTCAGGCAATATGTAAGCTAGATTGATTACTATTATTACAGCACTAAAACAAGTCAACAGCATGTCTCCTTTCATTATTGTAAAGAAGTTTATTTACACTTTTTCAAGGGGAAGAATCTGCCATACTGCCATCTGT
This sequence comes from Acheta domesticus, assembly GCA_031308135.1. Taxonomy (NCBI): domain Eukaryota; kingdom Metazoa; phylum Arthropoda; class Insecta; order Orthoptera; family Gryllidae; genus Acheta; species Acheta domesticus. The sequence goes on along the minus strand of JAHLJT010008446.1, from coordinate 85,419,456 downwards.
CTATTGCGTCAAATATTGAGTTACTATTTTTACTTTCCCGTATACATACGTATATGCAGAGTAATATATGTAATATGTAGTATAGGGAAAGTTATGTAATGATGCGCGAAAATACGGCAAATTTTCAGCAGAAAAAAATTCATTGCAGCGCCGTAATAATGAAAAAGTGGATAAATTCAGTTGCAAAATTAACAAAAAAAATCCTCTAACACATGGTGTAACCAGAATCCCTGATTTGTGCGTCCTTCATACCGAAAAACCAATGGAAAGTAAAACGCCCGTCCGTCCGTCCGTACGTCCGTCCGTCAGTCTGTGAACAACTACTGCCTACACCATAGTACGATTTCTTCCAAAATGGATATTCCCCTGTCGATCTGGTTCCACTCGAGGCGCCGCGATTTTGAAAAACGTTCTTCAAAATTTTGGGGAATTTTACATGAAGGCTCCTGGACATTTTCAAAATTTTCTCAAAAAGTGCTTCAATTTTTCTTTAAATTTCTTGTAAAGTAAAATAGACTTATAAAGGTGGCACGAGTCCGATTTTCACAGTTAACTCTGAATTTTCGAAAACTGCAAAACATTGAAATTTTGTCGCCGTCTTCCTACAACTACAAAATTGAAGATAGAGATTTTTCCTCCAAATAAAATTTGTTTTCCAAGGTAAGTTCTTTCATTAAGGTCATGTACATTTTTTTGAACATTTTAGTATTTTTCGCGCAATGTTGCTGCAATTTGTGTAATTTTTTAAAAAATTACAAAAACAAGATTTTCTCAAAAACGGCTCCAAATTTTTTCTTTAAACTTTTGCTGGAGATAGTACTAAATCTACTCTATGAGATGACATAAACGCCATATTGCTCTATTCTTTTGTTTTTTCAAAAATTACAAAAATAAAAATTTTGCTTGACTCGTGTCTTTCTTCGTTAATATTTATATTAGCGGTGATTTGTTCAATTATTCTATTTATGAGTACATGAGCTTTAAATATTGTCAGAAAAAGTTTCTCGACAACTCAACCATTTTCTGTAAAAACCAGCTCAAAATTTCGCATTTTCAGAAACGCTCAAACGTCATTTTCTGATAAATGGCTCCAAATTTTTTCTTCAGACTTTTCGAACGGATAGTACTTCTTATAATTTTTAATATGACATGACCACTAGTTTAATTTTGTATTAGAAGAAGAAATGGACGCGTTATATACACTTTTAGTTCAGAAAAGTTAAATACTTTATAGGTCATATTTATGTCATTTAGTAACTCTCGTATGCTATTAAATAATTCATATTCGGTTCTTGAGATATTTAGTTCAGGGCATTGTATCAGCAGGGGAACTACAGTGATAGGTGTTCTATATTCCATTGCATGATTCCGTCAACCATTTCTGAGGTTAATTAGTTCGTCTGATCTTCACTGGCTTCACTTGAATTCCCTGTATCTGCCATTATTACTGCTATTTTTCATTGTTTAATTTTAAATTCTTTTTTAAATTAGTGAATTTTCTTGTCATATTTGTATCTGAATGTTTGTGGTATGTTTTTTCTAACATATTAATAAGTGAATTAACATCAAACGTAAATTGAGAACGTTTGCAAAGAAACTGGATTATTTTTAATTTTTCAAATGTACATTTTCATTGAAATAAGTTTAAAGTGTACTTGCTTTTTGGATCTAAAAGTATTTCATTCAGAGCCTCCAATTTTTTTACGTCCTCTGATTCATCTAAATCTTGTTTTTTCTACTTTGGTTCTTTTTCTACCTTTTTCTTTCACTTATGCAACATCTAAGTGATTGTTTTCCATATATTTAGTTTTAATTATTTGTAGTTTATTACATGTTTCAAATATAGATGTTTGCTGTGTAGAAAGAGGGCGTTTAGTGTTACTTTTTGTCTCTTTGCTAGAGCTAATATTTTCATTTTGTGTGGCATTCAGCTTTAAGAAATTGTGTACCGACAAAAATAAATTTTCATCAGGACCCTCAGCTGAATCTTTTTTTCAGGACAGTTTTTTGCTACATGGCCATGTTCTTTACATATAAAACAAGTAATAGATTCAGTTGATGGGTATTCCCAAAATACCGTATTTTCATATTCGATTTTCAGTATCTCTGGTATCTTATTTACATCAGTAGGATGCACATACACTTGTCTCCTGAAACTATGTGAGGGAACACAGGTCAGACATACCGGCTCTTAGGATGGTCATCGTAGATCCTTATTCGAACATTTAGTTTCTTGAGCTCGTTTTCAATAACGATATGTGGAAGAATAAGACATATTCGATATTATTAGTCTCTTGAATTGAGATATTAATGAACGAATACTTAGTGATATATTATTAATGTGTATAGAACATTTGTTTTCCGTAAATTGGTTCACTATTTCCTTAGTTGCCAGGAAACTACAAAACTGTTTTTGGATATTCGTGAAGCAAATTGGATGTTCCTAGGATCAGTAATTTTAGCAATTTCGTGGGTAAAATCTTTAATAGAGACGCCGTCAATTGAATTAATTACTATTGCTTATTTTTTCGATGGAAACTTACCTATTTGAGCTGCGATACTGTAGTTAGTGTCAGGAGTTTCATTCTGTTCGGTGATCATAGCTTGGTTTTCTTGGTTTGCTGAAACGGTCAGTTGGTGGATAGCTTCTTGATCAGAAGACATTTTCAATGGAGATTTTTCCGTACGGTTGACCTTAACTTCTCAGTTAACACAAGATGTAGAAAAATGGTTTTCCCTAACAAGGACACTAGTGAAGGTGGCCCCATATGCCCAACTTGCTTGAGGCCTTTACACAAGGATGACTGTTATGGAAATGCAGATACGGTTGGTATACGTTTCCTTCACACTCGCACTGCAACGACAGATACTTTAAATCAGCTTTGGACCTTAGTTCTTAACGTATTTAAACTCTACTTAGAATTTGTATTCAGCTACGAGCATTTACAATTAAATAATATGAATGTGTATCTTTATACAAACTGGTGGTGCTTCCAACGCACATACTTTCTCGCTCTGCTTCTATATGGTCCTTAATGCTATACACCTACTTCATAAACCAGCAAAAGTGTATTCTATCAGCAAACGTTTTCCGTACCGAGACCCGAAATCCGATACTCAAAGTTAACGAACCGGCACTTATACCACTACGCCACACTAGCACCGCATGGGTCAAACAGAACCATGAAAGAATCGAACCGACCTATAAAATTGTAAATGCATGATAAAGGAACAATTAATACGATGGTACATACGCTTTACAAATCCAAGAAGAGACGTAAAAAATAGTTAAAAGTTAAATATTTGAACAAATATGTACAGACACTTCCAGTACATTTATCGTAATTATCAATATTTGTGATTCAAATGGTTTCACATGGTTTTAAATCAAGTTTATAGAATTCTCAATTACTTCCATGACAACAGAGAATCCTGACAAATAATATCCTACGACCAGGACACGAACCGCCGAAGCTTCCCTCGGAAGACCTGTACCAATCCTCGCTGATTAACCGTTGCGACCGCAATGGATAGGCATGAAATACACTTACAACACACTAATAGAATATCGTGGTTTTATTTATCGCATTAGAAAACGCAAATTTCCAGAGTATGTAAAACATTGTCCTTTACGCGCTCAGGGAAGGTATCTGAGAACATCATCATTCATAACAGAAAAACAAGTTCAATTTAGAGATTAGAAAACTAAGATCTCCGATAAAGTCTCTGATATTCTATAGCACTACTATTTTTTTCACTTTTGCAACAGGTTTGATCCACTTTTTCGCTACCAAACCCGCTGCTATAAGAGTTTTCCTGGCGAAAATTCCCCGTTTTTCCGGCACACGATTACATAACTTTCTCGTCTTACGAAGTATTCGTAAGGCGAGAGAGTAATAATAATTTCGGAACCGTTAGGGATATGTAAGTTCATTGCATGCGTTCTGGATACATTGTATTACAATTTAACGTTAAAATACTCATAATTGTACTTAAATTGGTCCATTCAGATATATACTAGACAACAGTTGATTTGACATGTCATACGCTTCAGAAATCGAACAACAGAGTTGAAAAATTTTTTAATAGATGCAGTTACGGAAAACACAGATAAGTCCTGTCTATTTATCTGCATTGATTCTACTCGTGAGTAGAAGTATTTCAAATGATTTTCAATAAAGTTTCTACACTCTTCAATGTTTTTTTCCTGCAACATCACATTCATCAAATTAAAATCCCCATCTGCGGATCGAACTCGGCATCTGCCGAACCGAAGATCTCAACCCCTAGACGCTTTAACCAGCTGCGCCATGGGAGTGTCTTGCGGACAAACTACTTATATTTTAGTCAAAACGTAATTGCATCAGTTCTATCATTAGGAGCCGGTAATTGTCAACATGCGAAAACCATGTCTTTCAAACATGACCAAGAAAGGAAGCGGTGAACGGCTTACTCCAAATAATTTATCCGCTGATCGGCATTTGAAAAATAAGTACTGCGAGAAAGTCTGTGCCATTCTATAGCACCACTAGTTTATTTATATATTTACCGTCCCTTATTACACACGTGCAGAAAATTTAAAGAAAACATTTGGAGCGGTTTTTGAGAATTTTTTGTTGTAAATTTGAAGCGTAGATTACGCAAAAACAACTCAGTTTTTTGAAAATTCTACATAACCTTTATTAAAGAGATGGTTATGTACAAGAGACTTTGTCTGAGGTAAAAATCGCTATCTACAATTTTGTAGTTTACAAATATTTTTTGCAATTTTCAAAAAACCAAATTTTTCCTAGAAGTAGGAATAAGACCATAGTTTTTATCGTCGCTCATTACATAAGTGAAGAAAATTTAAAGAAACAATTTGTAGCGGGTTTTGAGAAATTTTTTTTGTAAATTTGAATCGCAATTTACGCAAAAACTACTCATTTTTCCAAAAAATGGTACATGACTTTATATAAAATGCTAAATTGTGTACAACCGACTTTCTCTGAGGCAAAAATCTTTATCTTCAATTTTGCAGTTTTTAAATATTTTTTTGCAATTTTCGAAAAATTGGGCTTATCAACGAAAATGATACCTACATCATTCCCTTAAACGTTCTTGGCACTATTCAACAACAAAATATAATAAAAAAAATTGGAGCCATTTTCTTTTAATTTTAAAAATCTCAAAATGGGCTTCACGTAAAGTACCCTCAAATACTAAAATATCGGTTTCAAATTCTAGGGGCCTTGAGACGAGAAAAAACGATCGGGGAATATCAATTTTGAAGAAAATCAGCTGAACGGTTTAGGCGCTAACGTTGACCACAGACGGACAGACGGACGTTTTGCTGTCAATCGATTTTGCAGTATCAAGAAGCAACAAAACATGGATTTTGACTACACCAGGAGATAGAGATTTTTTTTTCTAAATTTAGCAACAGGTTTTATCCACATTTTCGTTACCAGACCCCTGCTATAAGAGTTTTTCTGACGAAAATTCCCCAACATGGATTTTGACTACACCACGAGATAGAGGATTATTTTTCTAAATTTAGCAACAGGTTTTATCCACATTTTCGTTACCAAACCCTTGCTATAAGAGTTTTTCTGGCGAAAATTCCCCGTTTTCCGGCGCACGATTACATAACTTTCTCTTCTTACGAAGTATTCGTAAGGCGAGAAAGTAAAAATTGAAAATTGAATTTATAATTATTAATTGGTTTCGGGGAATAATACATGTTAGTGTACTTTTATTTTGTTTAATAATACCTATTAAAATTAATCGTGTGATTTAATTAGCTTTATAAAGCCTTCTATTTTATTCAAGTATTTTTCTATTTTTCATTGAATGTAATAGAATGCATAACGCAATTTTTAGAATTTGGGAGCGCAATGTCGCTCATAAAGAGAGCTTTTAAGTTTACGTCTTGGAAAACGATTCATATTGTATGAAATTCGACGAGTATGTACGCCCATGCATTTCGTTGCTTGGCAGTTGCTGTTTAATTGCGTTCTGAACCTCTATTCGCGAAGGACATGTACTTGACACAATCCACACATGTTTGTAGTAGTAACATTAGTAGATGATGCTTCAATACATTAAACATGTCTGATAGAAGTATGTCCATGTGGTAAGAGCTCTGTTTGCACTATTCTGTGAAAATGAGTGAATTGCTATCAACATTGTTGATATCAAAGGTTACAGGGTGTAAGTGCCTTGATCATCGAACAGAAATCACACTGACAGCTGTTGAGTGCCTCATAATTACAGGCTATTTATTCCACAGCGTTTATAGGGACAATCTAGAAAACAGTTTGATTGATATCGTGAAGTAAATCATTATATAACGTATGTGAAAATGATCTACCGCTCTTCCATCATTCCTTGGTCTTCACTAAATTCATTTATTCATTATCTCGGCGTTCTTATGGACACAATTGTAAATAGGAGTCAAAATAATCGCATTTTATCTAAAGTAAAGGAAGCTAATAGACGATTACCAGTTTTACGTCCGATTTTCAATCGCAACTCCTCTTCAAAATACATTAATTTTTAATTATATGCAAATCTGTTCTTCGTCCGATAATAACTTATGCATGCTCTGTGTGGATTTCAGCTGCCCCAACTACAGTAAATAAATTGCGAATCTTTCAAAACAAAATATTAAGAATAACAATAAATGGTTACTCTTTGTCAGCAATAAGACACTTCATAACGACCTTGTAATAAAAACGGTTACTTTCTTTGTTACGAAGCTGGCACGTAATATCTACAACAATTTATATCACGTACAAGGAGCAGTCACTTTCGAAATAGGAACTGATCAACCACCACTCAGTCGCCTAAGAAACAGGCTCCCATTTTTTAATATTTTTCTTCAGTATATCTCTGAGAAGGGTTTAATATTTCTTATATTTACCTGTCTCACTTACCGTATCCTTTTCTAAACACTTGTCATCTCCCTCTAACAACTGTTTCAAGAATAATCTTTTCATTAACCTTGGTTGAAGGCTTCAGCTAACAAAATTCCTATCTAGGAGGTACAACAAATTACCCCTTCACACTTTGCTGGTAGAAAATTACTCGGTCAATTAACTGAAGAGCCTTTCTGATGAGCTTTGTACTGTCTGTCGATGTAAAACGAAATTCAATAAAAACGATCTAGCGTTTCAGTCAGTTGATCAAACAGACATTTTCTAGGGGGATTACAATTTTAGTGTCCCATTGTGTTGATATTTTCTTATAAAGAATAATGTATTTATGCCGACTTTGTAAATAGTTTTCTTGTATTGTAGATTTTTATAACATGTGCAAGTGAAAGTGCAAGATAAAGAATTATTTATATTATACGTATTTCATACAAATATTACAAATTATTTTCGTTGCTTTTATAAATATACTGTCCAAAATTTAAAAAGATGAAGTAAAATCAGAAAAGGTATTACTTGCACATAAATGTGTGTATCGATTTTAATATTTTAATGTCATCTGACAATGTGTTGTAACGTATATACTGTGAAGGTTCTAATTTTTTCTTTAATGAAATACATTCACTAATAAAAAACACAGAAATTTCCATTTATTTATTTTAGGGCCGATGATTCTACGGCGTACACTATAGACTTAAATAAGGTAACTTACCGTTTCATTTAATTTTAAAAAAATGCAAATTTAATATTAAAACAACACATTTGTTAATAATATTAAACAATATCCAAATGAAAGTAAAAAACGTTACACAATAAACAACTAGAGAAAAAACAAGTCTAATCTTAACAGTTCTTTGAATCTATTTAGAGTCTGTTCGTGTTCCCTAATATACCACTTCCTGCTCACGTGCACAAATCATCGAAACATCATCCGTATTTCCAAATCTTCAAGTTTATCCAATACATTTGTTCTTCGTCGAAAATTAAAGTATTCAGCCCTTCTTTACGATTGAACATATGCAACGTTTTACATTACGTAAAGCTTTCAATCATCCACCAGACCATAAATCATTATCTATTCAGTAAGACGTTCACTCTCGGTCTGGTTGTTGATTTTTATTTTCAGGGTATCTTGTCCGTCGCTATGGTGTCCGACCACCTTGCTAACATATTAACTGTAGTCCAAGAAGGCCGTGCACACGAACATCTTCTTGATACTAAAAATCACTGACATCTTGACTCGTTACAATACATTACATGTGGATTTCTTGTATGGCACTGTTGATACTGACATCTGATGAACATTATTCCTACGTCTTGTTTTGTAGTTATAAATGTCTGTATTGCATGCAAATATGCCTCTATTTTCAATTAGTCAGTTTTGCCAAAAAGTACAGATTTGTTAATAAATAGGTTAGATAATGACAAAATTCCAAGTTCAATGATTTGGCATTTGATTATTATTTGTAAATCTGCTTTGGAATGTCTTCTTAGGTATGGCTAGTGGTATTCTTCGTTTTTGACTCATTCAACAGCACTGCTGGTGAGATATAAAAGATCATACAGCTCACATTACTCACTAGCTTATCGCGTAATGAACCAAACTGACATTAGAATACTCAAGACATTATTCTCTGCATTGCCTCTTAATCCACATATTCGTATTGTTTTCTTTTCTTCCCAAAATTCATCTTCAATTACTACTCATAAAATCAATACTATCTCGTATTTTCCAAAATGCCATAAATTCACACGGATATCATGATTTTTACTGCAAAATCGTCAGATGGCCAAACAATCAGCCACTTCAATACTTAAGAAACATTTAGATTATATGTCTAAGAAACCCTAAAATATGCACAATAATGAAGAGTACATTCTTTATGTATTGTAATTTAGTGTCTCGAATTTTCAGTCTGAAAAAATAACGAATTGAGCATTTTAATAGTGGTTTTCTAGTTTGTAAAAGGGAGTTAATCAATCATTTTCCCTCATTCAATGTCATAATGAACCTTATACTGCCCAAAGTTTTTTGACATTATTAGGAAGTATAATATGTTTGTATAATGAAGTGTTCCTAGAAATAGAAATTGCCGATGGAGGATCCCTAACTCTTCTCATTTGACTAATGCAGCCTTTCCTCTGATTTAGCTTCTTTTTGATAAGTGCCTGGCTAATAACTGTTCTTCCAACCTTAAACGGAACGCGGATATTAATATACGAAGTGAGACTATCTAGATACCATTTCATCAAAATGAATCTTCAATTTGGGTTAGCAGTACACGAGACGGATAAAACACAACGCGAGTAAATGTTCTCTACGGCGAATTTTCACGCATGACGAGGTTCACGGCGCGTATCTCATTCTTGACGCGAGGGCCGCGGCGCGGCGCGCCCTCGGGCCCACGTCAGCCATTTGGATCAGCGAGCGCTCCAGTGGGCCGCGCAGTCCCGCGCAGCACACTGCTGCCCCGCGCAGCCCCGTGGCGCCTTTCTGCGCGCGACCTCCGGGGCCGGGCTAGCCCCCGCGCGCGCGCCACGCCTTCGGAGGAGGTCGAGCGCGGCGGCCCCGCCCCCTGGAGTCTATTCGATAATTTCTTTCTGTGTCAACGCGACCCCCGGCCACAATGGTGCCAGCGCAGCGGCCCTTCGCGGCGGCAGCGGTCGGCGCGCGGGGGACGTGGACGGCGCGAGGACGGCGGCAGCGGAGGCGGCGATGGGAGGTGGGGTGCGGTGCGAGATGACGGTGGCGGTGGTGTGTTCTGGGGCCGGGGTGAGGCTGCAAGAGCGCTCGTCCCTCGAGTGCGACCGCCTCATTACCGGGAGCGGAGGCTCCGACGGCGTCGCTGCCGCCCACGCCGCCCTCCTCCCCCTCTTCCTCCTTCCCATCCTCCTCCTCCTCCTCACAGCCGCCGCCGCCGCCGTTGCCGCGTGCACGCGCTAACTTATTAGTCGCTCCCGCGTCTAGAGGTCGCTGTTTTGAAAAGGCGGGAGCGCTGCCCGCCTGCTAGAGACGGGGGAGGACAGAGGCGCGATGGAAGAGCGTGCGCGGAAGAGATGAGGGGGCGGCGGCGGGGGGCGACAGCGAGAAGGGGCGGGGTGAAAGTGGAAGGGGCGCCCAGAGGGTGGGGCAGGAGGGCAGCCCGGATAGGGGCGGGCAGAGGGAACGGGGGCTTGGAACCCTCTGGCTTGAAGCCCGCTTCGGCCGAACAAAGGATCTTGTTCCCTGTTCGTCCTCTCTTGCTGGCGTTCCTTCTCTCTCTCTCTTTCTTTCTCTCTCTCTCCTTCGCTCCTCCCTTCCCCGTTTCTTCCTCCCCGCTTCTCCTCCCCCCTTTTCCCGTCCGAGCCCCTCGACAACCTCTCCTGACGGAAACCGCCCCCGTCCCAATTTACAATTACAGCTACGCACGTTTTTAATCCGGCGCATAATATAGCTGGTAAACGTGCTCGCACATAACATCAGAGGATTTGTCCTTGCTGGGGAAGCCGGCGGTTCACCGCAAGGGACGCTGGAGGTTCTCTAAGGGCCCGCGGCGGGAGTTTGTCCGCCGATCGGGAGTTAATTAACAGCCCTCCTTAATTAAATATTTATGTACGCCAGACGGAATCTTTCTCGGTGGAGGGGATGAGAAGAACGACGGATTAACTGTCGGTTGTTCGACTAAGTTGTGACAAAGGATTTGGGTATTAGCCGACAATTTGTTGTAATTCCCTGCCGTTCTTTAACATTTGATCAAGATTTAGAAGTTTCATCCATTGCTCTGGTCATGACACCTTCCGTAAATGGACTTTGATGAACGGAGTTTTCAATGACATTAAAGAGAGATGCAGTATTAAATAATATAATCACAATATTAAGAGGTCTTGACGTTATTATTTTGTCATAAAAGCGTATTTAAAAGGTTTTTATATTTCATATTATCAGTAATATTTTCACTCTATATTTTCTAAACAGATTTTTCTTAAAAGTACTACATTTATATGTAAAACTGTATTTTATTCTCGTCCTATATACAAGATTGTTATATTTTTATTGCACATATTTGATAGGTAGAATATGTTATTTACGTTTATTAATTATTACATTATTGGATTTATTAAATGTCTCCCTTACTCATTTTGCGTTTTAAAAATGTCCTATTATATCAACACGTTTATCGGGACAAAATGATGAGTGTTTAAGTGTCGAGAATGAGGAGCAAAGAAAGAAAGAAAGTGCCAAACGTTTGATTCTTGGTAGTGCAAATCCCTGTGATATTAATATCCATTGATTCCAAGAATAGAACTTTCATATATATTCAACAATATGCCTTGCAGCAATATTCAATAATACGATTAAATTTGTCTCTTTCCTCGACATGAATCACGGCTCTCACTTCTGAGTTATTTTAATTAAAACAACTAATTATAGTACGATCTGTTAAAGCAACTAATGTAAGTAGCATATACCAGAGATTTATGATTGTTTTAATTACAGTAGAAATATTTTTTAACTCTCGTGTGGTACAATGAAAAAAATACATTACAGTTTAGTAGGTTGACCCAAGCCGTACAAAATGCACAGTCATGCAGATTTGGTCTTTGTTAAATAACATTTTAGTATTGAATGAATGACTTGCCAGAACACACTTGTATATAATGTTCACAATAGAATTGAAACACAATGTCAAAAGTACTGAAACTGACGAAATGTAATATAACCACCAGGTTTTTTATTTTTATTTTCGAAACTCGGAGCTGCATAACAGAAGTAAACAGAGGAAAATAGTAGGAAAAGAAACTTCAGATGTAACTGTGATTATTTTCTGAATAATTATAATCTAGACGTTGTGTTATATTTTGAGGAAGATCTAATGAAAAATTTTCTGAAATGCGACATCGACATTTAGGATACTATGAAAATGGTTACTTTAAAGATGGCTGCGGTCAGATAGACTCGTATAATAAAGACTTGAGGTTTCATCAAGTCCAATATCTTTTTTACCGTAACGCCTACGCCGCACATTGTGAAGAAATGCCTAAAACCTGGCCAAAATTCGACAAAAGTTTTTAATTGAGAATTTTTAATTCTTAGGTTGGCTGCACCATTGGCGGGACTATCAAATTCCATGCCTAGGAACGGCCGGAACTTACAAGAGAAAACTGTATTCCTGGTTGAACATAGAGCTTCATTGTATTTACCGCATCACCCAAACCGGACGGAAAATTTAGTACGGAGTTAGAGGCAAATATTTTTTGTTCTGTGAAAATAATCATTGAAATTTTAAAATGGAACATGTTACACAATGTATGTACTTAGTTATAAACACTTGTTTAATTGTTTTTCATGTTAAACATGTTTCCTTTAAATGAACGTTCGTGCCGGTAAATAAGAAACTTTATTTAAAAAATTCATGAAAAGTGGAGATAAGTTAAATTCCCACAATATTTCACGTTCATTCAAGTTTTGTTGATAATATTTATAGTATTTACTTCACGATCATTATATAAAATCGTAAGAATAAGCACGAATCCGATGAGACATCTTTATAGTGGTAGCTGCAAAATCCTATTTTTTACTAATTTTATTAAACTTTATAAGGTACAAAATACAGTCATTTTCCATAAAAATAAAGTATACATTGACATTAATAGCATATAAAGGACAATATATTAATAAATATAGGGGAAATAAAACTTATAATATGTACCGCTTAACTTAGAAAAAACAATAGACAATACCGCAGAAAAAAACAGAGTAATTTTAGGAAGCAATTAGACGAAGGCATGTTGTTTTCTTTGTTGCATTCACAGTTAATTTGATCATTAAAATAGCATTGTTTTGAAAAAATTGAACTTTCAGCATGCTAATCATGCCCTAAAAAATACTCATGGCTGTCTAAAATAGTAATTTATGAGACAGTAGTGAAAATTACATTTTATTTTGCGAGAAATATGTTGCGAAACGAGGCCGAGTGACCGAGAAGCACAATCCTACGAGACAAATAAAACCACGTTTACCCTGAGTACCATACATTTCTTTGTCAGAATTACTGACTTTCATTTTATTTTAATGAAAATATCATTAATTGGGTACCATGTTACATTAACCATAGATTACAAAGGCAACCTACACCAAGTGTTAGTAGTAGCAGACTACTTTGGCTAAAAATAAACAAAAACTCACTTTTACAATGAAACACTAAATTAAAGAATTGAACATGTATGATAAGGAGTTATAAATTGTATTTTACAGGATTTTATAGATTCACCTAAATGACTTGACTCGCACAGCAGACGCTTGGTGGTGTACACCCATGGCTTTTGAGAAGCGTCTACTGAAGTACCTCATCATGCGACCTTTTTATGATCGCCATTGTCCCAAATTGTTAAATGTTCAGAACAAAACCTAAATGCTACAATACAAGGATTTTGTGTTTATTATTTACTATATTAGCGAATAAAGCACTAATATCTACAAAGGCGTAATGTATTGGACGACGCGTGTTAAAATGCCGTATACCGGATGGGCACAACGATATGTGTATTTCACTGGCTACTCACACAATGAAGCTACACAGAATTTGAAAACAGGGAGTGAGGGGAAGGAGGTGGGGTAAGCTTTCGGCACTAGTTGTGTCGTTTGATAGACGACGTCTTTGTATTCTAGCGTTAAGAACAGTTGTACGCGAGCAGAAGAAAGTATTTTGTTATATTTGCATTCTTCCATGTTTTTCCAAAAGTCATCCGACATATTGAATCTGCCATTTTGAATTTTGAATTTTTGATATCATATTCGTATTTAGTGAGGTCGAAAACCCCTATATAAGCCCCACTATGGCCGTTGTTTTGTATTTTGCAAGAGATATTGAATTTTAACCATGTTTAAGTATTTCTTCCAATTGTGCACCGTACAGAATAAAGAAAGTGTGTCACTCCGATGCGTATTGACGATTGAAGATATGTTTAAATAAACCTCTCGCGGAAACTTATCACTCAATAGCCAAAACAATCGTCTGGAATTTAGTTAACCTGCATAAAATGTCAGTTTACGTCCATAATCAATTTGCATTACCAAGAAAATGCATGCGTTATGACACATGCATTTTAAGCAACGCATTTACTGTTTTAAGTGATAAGAGAGGACCTGTAAAAAATTAAGGAGCTGAATATTTTAAAATTGTCTCATTAAATATATTATTTTTGTAAAAAATATCCTTTTAATAATTTCAGCAAGCGTACTCCTGCGCATTATGCTGCCAAGCGCGCATTGTATATTGGATTCCCCAATTACATGAAATGAAGAGCTTTTTGTTCGTTTGATAGTATAATGTAAAACATCGAAACGTTTGATCCTGGTAGAAACTCGAGAGAGATATCGAAACATGATGTCTAATGATAGACGGTGAACATTTGCAAGGTTCACATACACATGAACGCCTTTCATGGAATATAGGGTACTAATGACGTGTTTTTACAACTAAAATGTTGAAGTGTTGTTTTGTTGCTGTTGTACATTGTCCGAAAAGAAACGCATGGTTGTTTTTACATTGATAAAAGTATTTGGTGATAATTTTATTGCAATTTAAAAAGGTCATCTCAGGTGATTTGTGAGTGAAACTGTCAAATTTTTTCATGTGAACTTGTAGTATTAACCTATAAAATTGACAAAAATATTTTTATAATACAATTATTATCGTATTTTGGGACTGGGGCCAATTGTCAAAGCAACATTTTTATTTATTACTTTTCATTTTATTTTGGTTATTGGAGAAGCGTTTTGAAGAAATAAATCGAAATTGAGCATTGTTTAGAAATCGTCTCTCCTTTTCATTTTTGTGTGCATGAAGTTTTCAGTTAAAGCCGGACACGTAGACAGTTTCGATCGTCCTCGGCTTCGAGTCCAGTGCGCCCAGGCCGAGAAAGCTAGTTCCGGCACTACCGTTATCGAGAACGAACGATACCGATACGATGACGAAGGCGACGATAACGAATGCTGTAGGTGCCATGGGATCTCTCCACACCGTTTATCGCCCAAGTGTTTTTATTAAAATTTAAATAATTGTTTATTCCACATTCAATGGTTGATTAGAGTAATTAAACTATATTTACAAATTGGCATGGCATTCTCTACGACGAACACTGAATTAAAACCCGATCGTACAAGTAACGTTACAAACCTCAGAATATTTGTGCAATTGAAAAGTTGTGCCATTTTAAAAGTGGCCTTCAATTATTTTTATTATTAAAATTACTTAAAACTCTGTATTTAATTATTTTCTCCTTTATAAGAAAGTTAGTGGTGCTTCACAGAAGCAAAACACATAAAAATTACCAGCAAACTGGCTACAGAGAACGCTTTGCAGATACTGCCGAGAACAACTGACAATAAATGGTACCTATAGTTCCGATTCCTGACAGTACATCTACGTATAGACGTCATAGGCAGTAGCGTTCTCGGCCTCCGAGACAGCAAAAGTAAGGCAGAAAGAACGATTGATAATATACCGCGTTTTGTCCAGCCCCATCTTCAGTGAAGGGAATGAGCGCGTGTCGACTGCTCTTCCAGATTGATTTTTGATCTCACGAAGTTTGAGAAGTCTGCTCTGAGTTCTGCCTTTGAAGAAGGGCAAGAGTTTGCCCAAAAAGGTCGTGTGCGTTTTATGCAAGTTTCAAAACCAAGATCAGAGAGGCCGCCCTCCGAATGCGCCCTTTTAGCCCGAGGCATCCTTCGACCTCAGCTGATGTTGAAAATACCACCCAAGGCAGAGTTCGAACCTAACAACTCCTGAGTTCTTCTACTTCGCCTCCTCAGGGATGAAGTGCGCTGCACCACGAACAATCAGAATCGGTTATTTGGAAACCCAGGGGGAAAAAAGGGACAGCTCCTTTCTGGGCGTAAAATGTTTTGGCCCTCGTGTCCAGAATATCGATCAACCAGGGCAGAGAGCGGCGTAGTGCAGAGCTTGAGGTTGTGCGGCGGCGCGCGACCAGCGACCCGGCGGCCGCGCTCGAGACCGCCCTCCCTGCCACCTCCTCACCCCGGGCCCCTCCAACCCCCGCAATCCCTTCCCCCCGCCCCTGCTCCTGCTGGCTCTGCCCCGCGCGGTCAAGTGGCGGGCTTCCTCCAGCGGCGCCGCGTCTTGAGACAAAAGAGCTCCTTGCGCTTCGCTCTCGGCAGCGACGGTCGGCGCCTCCCCACCCCGCACCGCGCCCCGCCCCCGCATCGCATCGCCCTGCCCGGCTCCGCTGCGCCCTTCGCCCCAGTGCCCCTGATATCTCTGCTGACGCTCTCCGCGCCGAGATCTCCGACGGCGCTGATGGGCCAACTCCACCCCTGAAGGCCCCAGCGGCGGGCACTGGTTGCGCATCGAGAAGTGCTCCCGCCACTGGGGGCTGCTGGGTGTTCGTTCCTACTTGCGACTCCTCCCGCATTTCTCGCGCCGCAGTTGCCACGTTTCTCGCGATCACTTGCCCGTTAATTCACTCTTTAATGTGCATCGTGATCTGTTTCGTGCATATTCGATGCCCCGTGGCATTATTTAATGTTACGTCTGCTCACCATAGCAAAATTTTTCCATGTTTCACATGCTCTCTTTAATCAACAGGTTGTTTATATTTTGTACGTACTTCGTGCCTCCTCGAGAGAGTGTTTTGAAGTTTTCGGGTCCTTATTACAATTATCTATTTCTTGCATTTTCCATTTTCTACAATTTATCATCGATATACCCTTTCCTTTATTAACGACTACAATAGCCATTGACTTTAGGTACTCCTTGCCAATATCAGTCCAGGCTATCATTTACCCTAAATTGCTTTCGCTGGGTATATTGTTTATGGTGTAGGAATATTTGATCGCGTTCAATCGATTCGTTATCAAATACGGAGCGTTGTCCAGTGCCACCGAGAGCATTATTCTGACCCTGTGCACCACTATCGTTCCCAACCCTGCAGCCTCTTCCTCCGGGCGCGCCGTGCTGTCGCCCGCCCGGCGGAGCGCGGCGCGTCTCCTTGGCGGCGGGCGGGTCGAGCCTGGCGCGTAGGACGCGGCTGACTGCTCCACCACAAGCGCCGCCCCGCCCTCCCGCCCCTCCCCGCGCCATCGCTTCGAGTCATTAATCCGCCAGCTGCCCCCTCCCGCCGGGCGCTCTCCTCGTTCATCATCGGCCCATTCACTTGTCCGGCCGCGCTCTGTCCGTCGGACGGGCGGCTGGCCCCCGCGTCCGTCCGCCAGTCTGCCCGTCCGCTCGCCCTAACGTCCGCCCGCGCTCGCCCGTTCCCGCCCGCTCTAGTTCGAACCCGCCCGCGTCCTCCGCGCCCACCCGCGCCCACTGCCCGCGCCCGCCCGCCTGCGCCCGCCCGCGCACGCCAGTGTCCGTACGTACTCGCCGCACCCATCTACGCCCATCCCCTCCCGCCCCACCGCCCGCCCTCATCCTCCCACCCCAGTGCCCGTGCCAAGCCCCCCCGAGTCTCTCCACCCCAGACCTTCTCCCCTCTCCTCTCCCCGCCCCGCCGCAAGCTACCCCACTCCTGCCGCCTCAAACGCTCCTCGCCCCAAGCCGCCTTCCCATGCACCCACCCACGGGTGCGGCCGTCGCCACAAAGGGATGCGTTATCTGCGTCCACAGAAACAGCATTTTATTGATGTTTTATAGCCTGTGCTCGCGCATCAAACCTGCTCCATTATCTGCGGTGCGGAAACTCAGCATTGACAGTCCTCGGACGGTTTTGAATGCAAGGACAATGGGCGCGCTATCGGGGGGGTGGCGGCGGGCGCCTCAGTCGCGGTTGTCACCTGCCGTCCCCCTCCCGGATGCCCCCTCCCCGCCGTCCCCTCCCGCTGTGACTCCCCCGACGCTCCGCCCTTCGCCGCTCTCTCCCCTCCGCCGTCCCTCCCCCGCGTCTGAGAGATCGGCTCTGATTGATTTTCGTGCTTCATGGGCGCGCGGTCCCCTGCATATGTTGTGCTTAGTTTATCTACAGCGTTCGTATATTTGGCAGGACTTGCGCGTCGTGTTGGGTTTCCAGAAATGATCCAGCTATTCTCGTGCTGCTCTATTGTACGGAGGGTGCATTCAGGAGAATACAGAATAACAGCAATGCAAGGAAAACCCTCTTTTAGAGACAATACCTTCTTTCCATAAAATGGTGTGTCGAGAATACAAACGAAAATACGCATTTTACCGTCTGAAATATGTCTGTATTACTGAAATAAGTTAATAATAAATTATAACATTCATAAAATTATCTCTTGGCTAGATAATGAATAAATCGTTTTGAACATAAGGGGCATTGTGTTTTAAAATTTCAAGTCTCAGATTATTTACTAACAAATGAGCAAACGATATTTTTATTATTAGATATTTAAGGTGTTTTGAACTTTGTAATAATAGTCTACTTATTATGTACTACTTTTAGTGTATAAATTTCTACGGCATTACGTTTTGTATTATTATTTTTCTTTGGGTTTATGTTTCTCTATTACCATATATCTACGAGAACATTTACATAAATAGAAGATTAACACACTCTAAACACGAAGTTGTGAACCTACATCCACACCCGCAATTATTCTGAGCTCCTTCTTGAAGGAACTTGAAGACGCGCTTGCATATTTAACTTAAGAGCAAATATCTCCTTTCGAAATTCAAGTTAACTTGTTATAGTTTTTTGATCTCGTTAAGTGTTAAGAACAGTCGTCTCTTTTATATTTCGTTCCTTGATTTAAATTTCATTGTGTAATTGAAAAGCGTTCTAAACTCTTATTTGCCAAGTTAAAGTTTTGATAAATGACGTCTTGGAAGTAAAGTGTCCAGCGACATTCATTTACGAATTTCTCGTGAACGAAATAAAAGAAGTGAAGTAATTTTTTGAGAAAGTTAAATGACGTCAATTACTGTAACAAAAAAGAGAATGTAGGCATTATGCTCATCTCTGAATATATCTTAGCTTTAAGAAAAGTGGTGTATTTGATCACAAGCCGCAAGTACAGACGTTGACACTTTGCCCCATGTACTGTGTAATAAATTGTGTAGATAGAAACAGTGTGTATGCTTTTTCATATTATGAATATTAAAATGCTAGCTGAAGCAGCTTAGTGTTGTCAGGGAAATCATTTATTACAATAATCTTTGGCCAGGAAAGTCTATTCTAGCCCGTTCTAAAAGTCTATATATAGAAATGAATTCTATATATAGTGTAAAACGGGTATTATTTACACTATATATACCCCATGCCCCCGTCCACTTCAACCCGCTCCACCTCGTCCCCCCCCCGCTTGGGCCGTTCCACTCCGACCCGCTCCTCTCATGCCTCTGCTCTGCAATACCTAAATACATAGTGCATTGCGGGTTGCATTAAATCAAATGCAGAAAGGGGGAAATTCCCAAAATTTCTGGTAACATTAGGATTCACGAATCCTGCTATGAATTTCCTCGGCTGCTCAAAACTATTCGGGCCAAATTTGTTGAAATAGCCCTATTTCTCCTTTGTTGGGCTGAATCAAACACACATGCAAGGACACATTCCATTGAATGTATTAATATTATTGCATGATGTATGTGTACTAATTACTTTTATAAAATTACGTAACATTCACTATTAATCAACTTGTAAAATAATGTTGGTTTTACGAATAGATTAGTTGGTGAAGTGTAAATGACACAGTTTTTGCAGTCATTTCGCGACTCGTTTCCGGACGTTTGCTCTCGCTCTTCGAAAACAGAAATGTATCCAAATGTCGACTTAGGTAAGGACATTCTTCTACTGCTCGACATTCTTTTCTGCAGATATTTCTACTTGTATTTAAGTTATCATGAAAAACCAAATGTCATTGTCCTTTCAGTTACAGTTTTTGCAACGACTTATGTCTTATCGAGGTGCATTACGAAAACATTTGCGTTGTTTCCAGTATTCTAAAATTTAAAAATGTATTCGTATAAGCAGTGAAAATGTTCAGGACTAGTAAATTGTAGTAAATGTAATTATATTCACGTTTTATAGCACCAGAAATATTCAGAAGAAATTTATTGTAAGTAAGTGAGAAGATTAATGAACCTATTGTTGCGTTCTCTTTCAATGGCATCCGACAGTGCCCTTGTTCCATCTTTCAAGTTTTGTTCCATTCCGTTTGCTTTCTGAAAACTTTAAACAGATCTCTTTAATATTCAGAGGTACTAATTATGCTTCAGTAAGGCTACAAATTTCTCACCAATTAGGTGAAGTAAAAATGATGAATGGAACTTAAAAGTGACAGAAAAGTTTCAAGAAGAATAAGGTAGATAATTAAAAATTAGAAAAGCGCCCCGCGGGAAGAGCACGGACGACGAAGGGAAGCATTCTAGGATCAGCACTCAGACCTTCATGCACTCAGACCCAACGTTCTTCTCTTCTAATTAAGAATTTCTATTTGTAGAGGTTCTTTAATATATTTCTGAAATGTTCATACCGATCGAAGTGGATAAACTTTTGTAGTTGCCTGCTCACGCAAAATTCGACTTTATAGGTGACGTTCATCATATTAATGTCAATATACAATTGTAAAAATGATTGTTTCGTTACATAGGATTATTTAATTTATTTATGAGTGATGTTTCTGATATAATCAGTGTTTAAATTGCCATAATTTAGTGTTTTCTTCTTCTGGGAGAGGGACGTGCGATTTGAAATTTTATTCTTATGAATTGATATAAAAAATTATTTTCATTTAATGCTATTACATTAGGAGTGACTTGTAGTATAACAACCATAACTGTCCCTTCTCATTGAGAGTTATTAAGTGATGATATATGAGAACTTGTGGCATAAAGGCTAGTGCATTCGCGTTCTTAAGCTGGGACCTGCGTCCGATCCCCGACCAACCCACATGTCTGGAACAAATATTGTACTTCAAAATCAAGTACAATTATTCCTATCATGATTTGGTTTTTTCGTCCGATTTCCTTTGATCTATTGAGAAAATGCTGCAATGACCCATTTTGTTTCTGAACATAAATGTAGATCCACTATCTGAGCGAGTTTTTTTGATCAGTTTGGGGTGTTAATGTAAAATATAGTCATTTCGTGAACAGTACTATCAAATGATATTCTCTGTGTTCTCGCGATTGTGAGATGATTTCTTTGCTTGATGCAAGATAAGGGATAAAAGCCAAAAGAATTAGCTCATTTACCGTTGCAAATACAGGTTTTTCATCACAAGAAATCAAATATTTATTGTTCTCAAATTTTGCCAAAAGCTCTTTTTTCTCCATTTATTCGTAATATAATAAAATAAACTAATACATAATTCAACTTAAATGAAGTAGCGAATTCAGAGATTCCGGAGCTCAGGAAAACGTGCGCAGATACCTTCTTTCTCCTACGTTACACAAGATGTTTAAGCGTTCACATTAAATTATTAAATAAGTAAATAAATAAAACATAAATTAGTCCTTAAGAATTTCTGTCGGACGAAGTTCTTCGCAGTTTTCCCTATGTTCTCCCATTTCCCCTAGCTCTCAGTCCATCATAGCTCGATCATTCATCTATGCATTGTCGCTCATGGGCTTAAATGACCTAAGCTGTTGAATGGCCTCTAAACCTATTAAATTATTATTTATAAATTATATATCACTTTAATTGCAACAAATTCGAAATCGTCCGGTGCAAGCACACGTAAAAAGGAGTTTTACCTTATGCAAGGCCTTTGAGAGTTATCTACCTAGATCGTAGCTATGGTAGAGCACGTTTAAATGTGTTTATCAAGTCCGGACTACAAAAAAGTGTTCTCAATGGCCCGTTGGAATTCGAAGAAAATTTCAGTGGTAAATACCTCATCCCGAATTAATATTGTGGTATTAGTAAGGCTAAAGGAGCTCCAAACATATATATCATAATTTTAGTGTAAAGAACTTATTTATTGTGGTTTATGTATTTTACATATTGTTTGGAGCTTTTATATAAATCTCAAAATATATTTATTGTTTATTTCTTAAATAGCAGAAATGTTATTGTTATTTTTTCATGTCATAACCTACTTGATACGGCAGTGTTTCAAGAAAACGAATTTTTGCAACATTAGATTTATGGTAAGAACTGTATAAATTTTCACAAAAGAATTAGGCTGTGCTATGATTGTTAATCAATATAAAATCACAATATTGTAATTTCGTTCCTAAAAAACGATTTTAATCGAACGATTACAGTGGCTTCACTCTGATGTGTTGACTGTTGTGTCAATCATTCATGTTATATGTCATTCATCATCGTCAACTATTTGCAACGGTAAATGAGCTAATTATTTTGGCTTTTATACTTTATCTTGCAACTCGCGAAGTAATAATTTCACTATCGCGAGGACACAGAGAA
This sequence comes from Acheta domesticus, assembly GCA_031308135.1. NCBI lineage: Eukaryota > Metazoa > Arthropoda > Insecta > Orthoptera > Gryllidae > Acheta > Acheta domesticus. Next base: position 85,397,215 of record JAHLJT010008446.1, on the reverse strand, counting down.
CATTATTTGCGTATCTCATTTGGCAGGACTGGTTAAAGGATAAAATATAATATACAATGCAAAAATGTAGAAGATATTTTTGTGCTTATTGTTTATACGTCCATACTCTGAGAGGGATAGTTACGTTCATGCTTTGAGAGGGAAAGCACAAATTGGGTTAAGTAACCACAAATATCCTTTTTGACTCTAATATTCAATCTCATATTTAAGTGCTGTCCGTCTTTTCTTTCAAAAGTACTGGATTGAGTAAATGCTTTTGAGGTGTATTACATATATTTGGTGGAAAGCTATTGTTGTGTTCTCATTTTTGCCTTTTCTCACCAGTATTATTCTGAAGATTATTTTTAAGAGTTAAAAACACATTTTTGTGTGTTGTTCCGGATATACAGTAATATGTGATGGGGAAGGAATGGAAAGAAAGTTATCACTCCGCCTTCAGAAACTTCCGGAATTCGGAGAATAAATTTGTAATTGCTGCTCTTGGATTTTACTCTCCACTTTATTGAAATCGTGAAAATTAATTCATTGAAGACGGAAGATTGAATTTCCCTAAAGCGAACAGCCACTTTGGATAACTAAATAATATTGAAACAAATTATGATATTTATTTGGTATTTTCAAATATGAGGTTTTGTTACGGCACTCTCTGGCTCCGTGTACAGCAGTTTTGTCAAAGGACGTTTTTTACATGACGGATAAATTCCACATCGTAATTAATTGAAATATCGGAACCTTTTAGACCCTCTACCGTGAATTGCGTAATGACTTGTTACTTACTCAGAAGCCCTTCTTGGGTCAAACCTTTGCACAGTATGACTTTGAACATAGTTGTGAGGCTGAACAGTTCCTTGAAGTCAGTCTTCAAAGCAGATGATGTGGTCAACGTTCTGGTTCTACACCTCCTGGAACAGCCATGTACTTACTCATTTGACAGTCCACTGGGAGGGGGAAGTTGAAGAGGTTTACACTGAGGTAAACTCCTCCACGGGTAATGGCTTCTGCGAACCACTCCGATAGCGAAATACCTCGCTACTTACGCCATAACGAGGAGCAAATTGCCATTTGCACCCACGTCTCCGACGATTATTCGGTAATGCTAACTAGTATAACTGTTCGGTGGACGTATCGTATCTGAGATAATGCAGTCAGTAATTCAGCATGTACTCCCAACTGCATGTTCTTACTAGTGAACACTTAAATTTGAGTTCTGAGATTTCTATTCATAGTATGACAATCTCTATTTAAGCTATGTCTATTTATTATCATTTTCCATTTAATATATTTACATTTATAGTCTTTTATTGTCTTCACTTTGAGAAACAAAAGCTTATAATTCCCATGTAACTGAGATTTACAGTCTTCCAATGCAGAGGTCAAGTTTTGTTGTCTCCTTTATTAAATTAATTCTTAGTGTTTCCCATGGAGTATATTGAAGGATTATTTTTTCGAAACTTTAACTAAATGCTGAGTGTTTTCAAACTTGGATTCTCTTGGTCTTTACATTCACTCTTCTTCAAATATAATAATGTTACGATATCCTCGATCTCTTAGTGTCTAATCCGCAACAACTACCGTGGTATTCTTCTGTTTTTATTTTTATATTTACTAGAATAAAAAGGGAAGTGAACTAATTGAAAAGGGAATTCATTGAATTCCTTTTGAATAATTCCGAGCATTAGTCCCGTAAGTGTAGTATATGTTTTCATCGGAGGATGGTTTGTGATCTCGAGAGTTGGAGGTATTATTTATAATAATTGAAGTTTTTATGGTCGTAAATAATTACAATTAATCTGGGCATTGGTCAAAAAATACGCTGAGAGTTCGTAATTTGGGTAATTGCAGGAAACAAATTTGTTTGTCAAGTGTGATTAAGACATTTACACAATCTTCAAACTCATATTGTCACTTTTTCGGTAGCTTGTATTAATCTGTTGTTTGTTTACAAGCAATTATCGAGTGCAATTTTCATTGATGTCTGCATTGAACTTATTTGAAACTTTTAATTGCAGACCTTTAAAATTGTACTTCTCTATTTAAGATAGTACAAACTAGAGTCTAACAATGTATAACAGTTGTCAGTATTATTCTCCACCTTGCAAATGGATTACAAGGATGAAGAAATGCTTTTTTCAGACTTGTAAAACTAATAATAGCTCATCAAATACTTTAAATAAATTATTACTTTACCCATTTATTCATGCGACGAAGTCTTCATCTCTCCAATATCAATATTTTCGGACTCATCAAGTTTAAACACAGACTCTACGTAAACTCATCCGCTTTCGCTAGGATTCCCGAACACCCGCAGCATGCGAAATCGTTGTACCGTGGTAGTGAATTTTTCCAACGAACTCGAAGTGAATTTTCAACGGCGGGCGAGCGCAAGGCGTGAGTGCCATGCCGTGCCGCGCCGCGCCCGCGCCGAGCGCGAGAAAGGGCGGGCAAGTGTGATTAGTGCGTCAAAGGAAAGTTTCGCCGGCGGTTCCGCGGGCTGTCGACGGCCGAGGCAGCTCCGAGGGGGCAGTGTTAGGTGGGGCGTTGGGGGATGGGCGCCAGTGCCCGAGAGAGAGAGAGCCCGAGAAAGGTGAAGGAAGAGCGAGATGGGTGGGTGAGTCGGAAGGTGGCTTTGGGAGCGTGCGGCGGCGGAAGACGGGGTGGTAATCATGCGGCGATGAGGGGTGAGGACGCCGGAAGAACTGTGGTGTCGGAGGAAACGACGTGGGTCGAGGTAGGGAGGGTGGCGTCGGAAGGCGGTTGCGAGGCGTGCTGCAGAGGAAGACGTATTTTGCGGTGGAGAGGGAGAGCACCGCGGGGAAAGGGGATCAGGAGGAAACGGCTCTGGGGTGGTGTTAAGCAGTGGATTCAGGGAGTGCAGCGTGGGATGACGGGATGTTGGGTGGGTGCTGCAGTGGTGAGAGTGGCCGAGGAAATGTGGCGTTAGGGAAATGTGTAGAGCTGGGTGTGTGTAGTAGGTCGTCGGGCTGTAGGTTCGTGGTTGTGAGGCGGGGAAGGACGGAGTATTTGGTTGTGAAGGGAGATGGGTGGGACGCGGATGTCAGGATAACAGCGCAGGGTTCGGTAACCTTATTCCCCGCTGAGGCCGGAGGCTGCGGCTATGAGCAGATCACGATCCGCTTTTCAACTCTTCTTTATCGATCCTCGTTTGTTTAGCTTCTTTTGGAATCTAACCGTTTGTATCGTCGGGTATTAAATAGATTCGATATGGAGAGGGCAAGAACATGAGAGGCTGGATATGAAAATTTAAAATTCGTTGTGTTCATTTTTGAAATTCCCTGGTATTTTCTTTCATTATCTGCTGAGTTGTTTGTAGCGCAAAGGAGCCAGAATGCAGGCTGCTTCATGAAATGTTTCCAAAGAAAAATAATGCTATATATGTTTGTGTTTTTTAACAAGCCCTTGAGATATTTATTCCGATTTTTGCATCGCTGAATATCATTCGACATTTCGATGCCAACCTATTTAATTCGTATTCAAAACAATTGAATGTTTTCTCTACCACAATGCTTATTGCATAATACTAGAATGTATGTAGTAAAATATTACAGACGTAAAATAATTGTTAGGATTTTGAGATCAAAATTTATAGATAAATAAACTGTATTGAATCTTGAACCAATCACTAGCTTATTGCAGATGCATCACATTAAGAGCATTCATCAAAATATAATATGAAATATTAATGGCATAGTCTTATATTGGATATAACTATACTTGTTGACTTTAAATGCAAAGTATTGGTGACAATTACTTATCTGTTTGCATTTTTTTCGAGAAGTGCAAGACTGAAGTGTATTTTTATCTTTTAATTGAATGTACAGGTCGAAACACTTCAACATTACAAACCAGCATCATTATATCATAACAGATGTATTGGTACGCTCTCAGAAGAATTTGTTTTCAAAAGATTGAAGATTAAAATTAAGAAGCTCCTATTGTTATCAGTTTTGCAAGGTAAAATTCTCATATTAGAAGAAAGCCATGTGACATCATTCAAACGTAAACTTTAATATTCTACGCTCACGACCCCGAATGTTACTTAATAACTTTATTAATGTCTCTTAATAACTTGACGCCGTACTCTATGAAGTTATTTGTTATATGAACTGACACGTTGATACTTGTAGACCACAAAATACTTTCACCCTCAGGGACTTCGAAACTGATTTTATCTGGAAGACTTTTCATACAGTGGAGAATAAGTAATGTATTGGGCATGATTAATAGCAATTCCCGTATTTCTGACAGAATAAGAAAATATATCACTGCAGTAGTGATCATCCATTAGGTCTCAAATTCCCCTTTGGTCATGTAATAGATGTCTCCTTTCTAGAAGCATATCGATCGAATGACCAGCAATATTGCTCTAATGGTGTTTGTTAGGTCATTCCATTACCTCGGCTGAAACACAAACTCATGACTTCCCTTCACCTCGTGACCATCACGTTGCCAAACTGCACATTGACACACAAGAAAGTGAAGCGCCGTGGAGACCAAAGGACCTTAACACTTTTCAAACTATATAGTAATTCGAGATTGAGCGTTCACTATGTATTCAACTATTTTAATGGCATTATTTATTTCCCTTTTAATAAATAATCGTCCGATAAACTTCTATAAGTTAATCTTGGAGTTCTTTAATTAATCACTTTAAAACTATTTATTAAAAAATAAATAAACCTAAAAACACCCCTAAAAAACTAAACCTTAAAACTATTTATTAAAAATATTTCAATGTAGTTTTTATCCACACTTCTTCATTTAATATTACGTTTCGTATTTCAACTTTGATATTTCTTAACAAGAACTGAAATATAAGGTAAATATTAAAATTATTACAACAGTTATTGTTGAATATCATTGAGCTACAAAATTATAAGAAGATACAGGTACAACTCAACATCAAATTGTAAATCCATAAACTGTCATCGAGAATGCAAATATTATTAACGACAAGATATATCTTCGTCTATCTATATGCAAGATATATCTATATACTATCGTCGAGAATGCAAATATTATTAACGACAAGATATATCTTGTGTTATATTTAGATTCTAGGTTTTAATATAGAATTTAATTTGTGAGGGAGATCTAGGAAATTATTCCATACTTTACCTTATTTCCAATTTCCTTGTAGTCTGACCTACATAGCTCATGCTACAATCCAAACCCTTTATTTGATATAGAACATTTTCAGGATCTCAGATCTCCCTTTTTGTCTTTCATATTTTTCACAGTTTTAGATAGATTATGTACCTCTAATTATAATATTGGTCATTTTCAAATTGTTTGTTCACAATATTATGAACAAACAATTTGAATATTATGAACAAACAATTCATAATATGATGATAAATATGTTCATAATATTATGATCGTTGAGTTAAATGGAATAGTTATAACATTTGTATAATGAATAATGAAACTAATAATAATAGTTTATTTAATTTACAGGTATTTAATAAAAGTTAATTACTTTATTTAATCATTCATATTCCAAGTTAAGAAATAAATTAACTATCTCTATATTTCTCTATATCTATGAATTCCCTAACGACCTCATTTACCCTTCCCTCCCCTCCCCTTCCACTCCTCGTGAAATTTTACAATTTCTTAGTGATTTCGCAGGAGATGTATGCACCTGCTGGAAATGGGTTGAGCCCTGACAATGTGAAACTAAGATGACCTGCAACATATTACCATTTACTACTGAGGCGATTCGCACTGTTCTTCCCTTGCGAATTCGGTCTCTAATATACACTATATTATGAATAGAACATAACTATATTGCATTCGTGACTACTACTCTTCGTAAGGAAACGAGATAGCACATTACATACGAACGGGATTCTGAATTAAAATAAGAAAATTCAAACCGCACCACGTATAACATGATCATCTCACAACACATGCAGAAGGGAGTAATGAGAACTTGGCGAGTTTCGTGCTCGGGAAATCGATAACAGTATGTTTTCGACCCCTGACGAGAGGGAAAGTTGCGTCGAAAGCCGTTGTGAAAGGAGAAGGGAACGGTGATGGTGAACCGGTGGAGTCCGAGTCCCTCTTGTCCGCCGTGCGTCGACCAAAAGCTTCATCTGGACGCCGCGCCACCTTCCAGTAGCACACCTCTTCCGCAGGTGAGAGGCTAACAAGCCGCAAGAGCGCGAGGAGGCTTAGTGGCCCAGGCAACGGCTGGCGCTTCTCCGCCCCTCCCCCGCCCCTCGCCACGACCCGCCCAGCTCTGTTCCCCTTTCGCTTCGCTCGCCACGCACCGCCCCCTTCCCGCATCGCTCCTTCACGCCACCACCCGCCTCGTGCAGCCCCGCCCGTTCTTATCCCGCTCTGTTCTTTCCGCTCCGTTCTTCCCTGCCCGTTCCTCCCCGCCCCGTTCTTCTCTGACCCGTTCTTCCCCGCCCCCGTTCTTTCCCCGCTTCGTTTTCTCCCGCTCCGTTCCCCTCTCTGTTCTTTCCAGCTCCGTGCTTTCTCGGTTTTTTATTCTCTGCCCCGTCTTCTCGCTCTATCTTCCCCGCTCTGTTCTGCATCACCTGATCTTCCCCGCCCAATTCTGTCCCGACCTGCTCTGCCTCGTCCCGTTCCGCCTCAACCCATCCTACCCGCCCTCTCCGCGTCCCAATCCCGTCTCTTGCCTCACGCCTGTTCTCCACCACCGCCATCCGCTCTCGTCGCCCGCGCGCCCGACTGATGAAGTAAACAATGCTCTGTCGAGGACACGTCCCGCCCCGCCCGGCCCTCCCCGCCCCGCTGCCACTCCTTCCCTCGCGCCTCCGCGACGCCCGCAGGCTAAGCCCGCAGCCAAATGACGCCTCCTTTCTCCGCCTCTGTCCTTCGTTCTTTCCGCCGCGTCTTACTTTTTTTCGTCGCGGTCCGCTTTGTCACCCGGCTACCCTACCGCCCCCCCACTCCGCCCGTCCCTTTCCATTTCTCTCCACGTCCCATCCCCTAGTACCTGTCTCCCCTTCCATACCCACTCCTACCCCATCCTCCACCCCCGAGCTCGCTCCGCTCCACGGTCGCGTTGACGTCCACACGATCACCTCCATGGAAACTGATCTCTGTTTCTGTTGTCGCGTCCTGCTCTTTTGTCATTGCCATGTGCGTGTTCCCTTGTCCTCGTTTTTGTCGGTTTGTCGACTCGAATTTTATTTCGTTTATTGTCGCGGTGGCGCTTGCTTCCTCGCGGCGGTGTGGATGGGTTGGGGGGCAGGGAGTGTCGCCGGTGTCGCCGGTGACACCGCGGGTTGAAAACGGATCTTTGCTCGCGACACGCGACCCGAATGAAAAGGTGTTCGTTAGGAGTGGTCAATGACCGATGGTAGAGTTGTAGGACGTTACTGAAACAGGAGGGACGCATACAAGAGGGGGGGGGAATATATTAGCATTCGTGTCAATCATTGCAAAGGTATTATTACGTCACTAATTATATATCCGCAAAATTGACCCGTACTACCTCACGTGCTCAGTTGCTGATTCGGACAGTGCCCTAGCGAGGATGAGCTTTCTAGAGACCAGCTGCTGGGCTCAGTATTTTCCGTGTCTTTCACTTATCAATACCAGTCGGAGCAATTCTTCAGCAATGGGCCGCGGGCTGCGTGTGATCATTCTATCCGTATCATGTCTCGAGGTCCGTTCGTGGGGTTGAATGATAAGCTAACATTTCATTCCCAAATTACCCAACTTCCATGATCAGGAAAGACATCGTGAATACTCTGACCAAGACTTTAATTAGGTTCTATGAAAGTGTCTCTCTTACGCCGATACGGAGAAAATAAGAATTTATAAGAGCAACAAATCTGAATTGGATGTGCAAGATTTGGAATTATGTACCAGAAGGAATGATCTTCTTTCTCCAAATTAAAGTGGTTTTCAGGCTCTGCCTACAGTTTAACATGTTTTTAATGCTACACGGGATCTTACACAGTCGTACACTTCAATACGGGGAATTACTTGTGCTCACATTGTTTCCATTTAGGACTGAACAATTGCTAAGCCTTGCCTCCACGAGCCCCATGGGTATCCTTCGGCACCTGTTGCGGGACACTTAACTTTTCCACTTCATTATGTATGCTGTCTACGATACGTGGCCACAACAACGCCGAGCTCTAAGCACTGAAGATGGATGCAACGCTACTGAAAAATTAAAATTCTTTAATGAATAATATCTGTAGAAAAACGCCTCCTTAATAGATCAAATGAAACATGTATCGTGAGAATGTATAGCATTCAATGGTACAGCGCATAGAGCTGGAAACTTCAGTCAGTTTGAAAGTATGATAAATGCATGGTACGATCTCTAAACTGCAGTGCAATCAATATAAAAGTAGATATAAATGTCGCAAAAATCAAGGATTGAACATTAAACATACGTAAAATGAATAAAATTATCTGGAATGGTGCATTTTGTACGTAATAGAGCGGTGTAATAGCCTTACCAATAACCTTAAAATAAAGGTATTTTAAAAGAAGAATAGGCAAGTTCAAAATTGCCTGTTATAGTTTATTTTATGGTGTTTCGATAGAAGTTGTTGTGTTACTTTAAAGGGAATTACAGTAAAACTTGCTGTAAAACGCTTTACACACCGATAACAAAGTTAAGAGTATCTGAAGTTGTGCCCTAAAATGTTATATTTTGTTGTTCTTTGAAATTTACATGTGTAAAGAATAAATTACTGGGATGCATCCGGTACCTTTGGAGGGTCTTCCTTATAGTAACGGTGAGCGTAATCATGAAAACAAACGCACGGTTACCTTTTTCATGCCACAGATACTTCACGGCTCACCAACTGATAACTTTCTGTAGCTTCCCATTCCATTCTACAGATGTTGGACATGACCGGTGTACCACGAATGTACTAATCAATTTATTACTATGAATTCTTCGTGTTGTCAATCTTCTTATTATTATTATTTGCGTTTAGGTCATTTATGACCACGCCACACGTTATCTTCCGAGGCCCGGAGAGATAGGCGTGTGTAATTCAGGTTGGATCAGCATTACCACTAGATCCCGTTTTTATTCCTCAGAGTTGTTAGGGCTGGGGGTATGGAAGATGGAATGGTGATGATAATGCGAGGAGAGAAAGGAAGACACACACATACAGACATACACAAATACACCCATTCCCAGGCGGAACTCGAACCAACGACACTCTTGACTTAGCGATCTCGGCCACGGGGCCGACTTATTATTATTATTATATTATTATTATTATTATTATTATTATTATTATTATTATTATTATTATTATTATGTATTTTAATTTCAAAAGTGAGTGCAATATGCGGGTGACAGTAGCGAAGCTAGCGTATATATTGGAGGCACCCGGCTGTGACCCTATTTTCCTAACCTCCCTTTTTATGGCGCATTTGCAAGGGAGCACAAGTGCAATATTAGGACAATCGTGTAAAGAATTATACACAGTGAATAATAATACTACCTCATTTACAAACAGGATTGTAACTCTAACTAGGGAAAATTATGCATCTTTACTAACTTAAGATAATGTGAATTGTAAATCGTAATTAAAACAATTAAGATCAAATAGAAAAAAGAAATGGAATTGTAAACAAGTAATGAAAATGACATAGAATGAATGAATTATAAAATTGAAACGTTAAGGAAAAATATATTTACAAAAATAAGTGTAATAAGTGTTAAAAAAGTCTATGTACTTATATATGCAAGGTCAAGCCGTGTGTTGTATTTAATATTGCTAGGTTAGTCCATCTCTTAGACGTTCGGCAGGAAGTAACTACTATCGGCAGTTACCATTCCTCAGGACGTGAACTTGGGCGGGATTCCTACCTGAGTAAACCAGTGCCAGGTTTGGCCTGCTCAGCTTTAGACTGGAAGAGATTTCCGCCGTTGAGAATAGTTCTATGAAGCTTTCTATTAAAAGTAATATACGATCCGTGAACTCAAAATAAACGCAAAAAAACCTTCATGAGCAAATAGTTATGAATAATCTTTCCAAAAGTAGGCTGAAGGTTAGTCGCCCCTACATAAGAAGAAACGTGTAATGTGTAACGCATCAGGCGTAAAAAGGCATTTGATAATATCTTATGTTTATTATCTCGATTGGTTAGTGTAAATGCTTACAGAAAAGCATGACTTTCATGGAATCTTAATAAGCATTGTTTATTATCAATGCATTCTGTAAAATTGTTACATAAAATTTTAAGAGATCATGCTTCATTCCTAATATAATGCAATGATTTATGGCATGAATTATCTCTTTGTCAGTCTTTCTCCCTCTCACTTGCGCTAAAACATTTTATTGCACAAACAAAATTTTAAGCTTGATGTAAACTCGTATCGCTCGTACGCGAAAACAATAACATAACTCAAGGGATGTCACATCCAGGAAGGGAGTATGGAAGCATGGTATTGTGAAAACTCGTAATTAAATTTTTGCACATGTGCTTTTTGTCATATTTGACAACTGCATTTGGCTGTTATTACATAGTGCACTTGAGATTCTTGCCTAAACTTTTATTGGAATATTGAAACAACCAGCCTTTCCTTAAAACAATGTTTGCAAAAGATAAATATGTATCCTTATAAGAAGGGGCAGATTTTAATGAAATGTCATTTCTTCTTTTCTCTCTAAAACAATGCCTTTTAGTATAGACATTAATTTTATACTATGACGAAAGGAAATGATCTCTTATTTTGTGACATATTTTTGCATTTCACTTGGATTTCGATAAATAAGTAATTTTTTACCTTCTTCCGTTTTTTATAGCGTTTTCGCTGATTTCATGATTTTAATATCGTATAATATTTAAGAGATGCAACAGATGTTCCCCACAGAATTCCTGAGTATACTATTTTATTTCTTTGCTCAGAAATTGTAATGTCAGCGTTTGTGAGTAGTAACCTAAGGTTTCTGTGACGCATATAAGCGCCATTCGTTCGGCCGATTTCGCGATAACTAAAGGCACATTTCCTTGTAAAGAACAGTTACAAGTTAACCTATAGCTAAAGGAAGAAGCCTAGATTACATCAGTAACATATCCGACACCTTGAGTTGTTCATCTGAACTGGTTTGAATACAATTTTTACATCCTTTTTCTCTGCTTCTATAGCATTTTAGAAACATTTTGAAAGCATTTTATTGATCATTTTTGGCCATGTTTTAAGTCATCAAAATCCACCCCTACCAAGATACAGAGAAAGTTCTCATACCGCCTAGACTGCCGGTTAGACTGTCAGTACTGGTGGTAGCAAATACTGTCAGACGAGCTTTTCTCGTGTGTGGAGATTTATTAAAAAAAAGTCAATCCGAGAACCAAAATAAGATTTATAAGGGGCAGAAGTGTAACACTAAGTTTCCTAACTCGCCTCTCTCAAAAGAGCGACCAGCCGGCTGCGACCTCGGTCACGGGTTGAGCAGTTTCCCGAAGCGTTCGGGGGCGGGCGGGCGGGCGACGGGGAGCCGACCACGTCCCGCGCGTCCTGCCCGTTCTTCCCTCCCTCGCCGCCCCCGCCCAACCCATCCCGCCCCCTCCCACCTCGTCCCGTCCCGAACCGGTGCGGGCCCGGAGCCGGAGCCGGCGCGAACAGATAGCCTCCGGGCAGCTGGTAACGGCGGCGGCGGCGGGGGGCGAACCGCGGCGCGGCGGTCGCACCCGAGGCGGCGACATCAATTAGTGGCCGCGGGCGATGGAGAAGGACGTCGCGGGGGCGGCCGCCCGAGGTGACGAGGTCTCCGGGGCGGGCCGCGCCCCCGGCCGCCCACCGACCCGCCCTGCGTCCTCCGCCTCGCTTTCCCCCGCCCGCGGCCCCGCCTCGCCGCGCTAATGACCGCCCCGCAGCGCGCACCTTGCTCCCGGCGGAAAGCACTCGCGACTCGTCAGCGTTTCATTGCAAGGCCGCGCCCCCGCGCGTACGGGCTAAACGCTTTTCCATCGGGTGTAATTTGGTTGTTTCCCGTGGTGACTTCCGGGACCGTTTTCGGCGGTTATAAATAACGTCATTACTGAATGAAAATGCGAAGTATATTGCACTTGCATGGAGATGTATGATTTATCGATGCGAGAACGAACGAAAATTATACTTGTATGAGAGGTTTTAAAATTTATGTGTTTTTTTTTCTGTACGAGGGATGTTGTGTTTCCCCGCATTTATGCGGCGGTGCAGCGAAACTTAACTCACTTAAAACGTCGTCCAAAGCCTACTAACGCGCTGGAACTGTGTCTGGCGCCCGCCGGAAAGCGAGTGTAGTCCCCAGCAGAATGTTCGCGGCCCGAATGGTAATACTTCACATACTTTCGGAGCGGGAAGTAAACTTGTTTCTGTGGACCCCTCGAAGAACCTGATAGTTACGGGAGAAGGCGAGTCCTCGCAAACTTCGGGGAAGACAATGATGCACCATAACCTACGAGCACCGGCCGCACGTTTGGCGGTCGGCGGCGGCGCGACGTGAGGGTTCGCCCGGCGCCGGTGACTGGATTTAGTCCGTTCGTTTGACTCCCGGAATCCGGTGCTTCGAGCTTGGCCCGAGAGACCCCTCCTTCACGCGGCTTGCCACTCGTCCCCGCCCTTCCCACCCTCGCTCGGCGCCTCCCCGCCGCGCCCCCCGCATCCCAGCCGCGGCGACGTAGGCCGCGGCTGCGCGCCCGTCGACGGCGAATGCATCAATCTTGGGGAGGCGACTATGAAACGAGATGGGTTTAGCAATTGAAATCGGACGCCCAGGAATCGAAGTATATCGGCGGGGCGGGGCGGCGCCGGGACGGCGCGACGCGGGGCAGGGAAGTGAGATGGGAGCGGCGGGGCGGGGCAGAGCGGAGCGCGGCGGGCTGGCGCGGGCCCCGGCGAGCCATCCATCACACGGACGGCGGCGGCGGCGGCAGCGGCGGTGGTGGCGGCAGGGCCGGAGCCCGGGGCTGGGGCCGGGGCCGGGGCCGGAGGCGGCGGGGGCGGCGCGGGCAGTAAATCAATTTGTCAGGCTGTGGCCTCCCCTCCGCCTCCGCGCGCACACCCTAGGGCAGCGGCGCGGAAACATGGCGAGTGGCCGGTCGCCGCGGGCGGAAGGAATCGGAAAGATTTCTGCCCGCGCTCGTGTTCAGAGCCTAACTGCCCGCTGGACGGACGGAGCGACCGACAGGCGCACGGGCGGGGGAGGAAGCACGCATGGGACGACGGGGCAGTGCAGGCGGACGCGGGGAAGAGTCGTGTGCGGGCTTCGGAAAGCGGTTCGAATTGAGGCTACAGAGCGAGCTAAGAGGAAGACGCCGCTGCGGAGGAGGGGCGGCGAAAAGGAGGAGCTCAAGAAGGCGGCGGCGGCGGCGACGACGGGTCGGCAAGGGCGGCGGGGGCGGTGTGCCAGCCGCGCGCCAGGCGCCCGGGCCGCCTGCCTCGGGGCGGGTGCGCTGCCCGCAGAACGCTTTGTGTCGCCGAGTTGGGCACGACTTTGGAGGGTGGGAGGCGTAGGCGCGACGGGGAGGGGGCGGGGCGGGAGGGGGAGGGGCGGGAGAGCCGCGCGCAGGCCGGCGCCGCCTTTGAGTCCCAGCGCGCGCCCGCTTCCGGCGCGGCCCGCTCCGTCTCCGCCGCGGAGGCTTCTTCCCGACTGCGGGGCGCCGCCGCCGCCTCGGCCTGCGCTGCCCGCCCCGGCCCACACGCTTCCGTCCGCACGTGGCCACGCTCCCCTGAGTCGCACACGCAGATTCGCTCCTTGAGATCCGCTCTTTGAGTTTGGCCTTCCTAGCTTTAACGATCTTCTGAATCCCTATTAGTAAGTCACTCTTTTTGCTGCACTGGTTCCATGGCTTTGATTTTTAGATTTGTGTTTCCATGTTTTAATTGCTTGAATTTCCACCTTGATCCTGTATTTCCCGTGTGAGTTTTTCCAGTATGTTCTCCTCATTTCGTGTTTTTCACATGCTCTTTTGGCTGTCCCCTCTTATTTTCCGGGACAGGGAACTATGTTCTCTCGTTTTAAATCACATCAGTTTTCTTCGGCTGATTAGCGTTACGCTCTCATACTCGAACAAAAATGTTTTAACGTTAACGTATCATTAGAAACACATTTAATTCAGAACGTAAACTGTCTTTGACCCTGATGTACTGAATGACTTAATGAGTCACACAGTGCTATATCATAACAAAAGCTGCAATAATTCTAGGAAAATATTACATGGTTACTTCAAAACCTCAACACTAAGTACTTATTTTACATAGCATGTATTTTTATTACTACATGAATTATTGTACGCTGCTATATAAATTTCACTTAACAAAAAATATTTTTCGCTTTGGGCCTCCTGCAGGGGCTTTTTCCTCGTCCCCATTTATCTTCGGATCCGGTCCTGCATGCCCTCTGTGCTCCCTCTCGCTCTAATGCCCCTCACCCTCCAGCGGGCCGTTTCCCAATCCTCAAAGCGCTCTTCAACAGCGCCAGAACTGCCGAAGATCCGACCAAAAAGGATCCGGCTCCCCCATTCGTGTACGCGCCGTAGGGCCGTTTGCGCGCCGCGCGCCACTCGCCGCTCCGCCCCGCTCGGCCCCCCCCCCCGCCCACCTCGTCCCGCCTCACCCCGCTGGCGCTCCTCGCAGCGCCACCCAGCGTCGCGCCACGCCGCTCCGCGCCATGCCGCGCTGTCTCGCCGGCCGATTGTTGGCGCCCTCGCACAATAGAGCTGGCATCTCCCCTCCCCGCCTCCCAACCACTCACCCGTTTCGGTCCTCTCCCTCCCCGTCTCTAGTCGTGACCACAGCGGGTCGGGGGGGGGCGTGGGTACTGGGGACGGGGAGAGGGTGGGGCGCGGGCGGTCGCGGAGCCAGGGAAAGGAGAGCGGAGTTGGCAAGGGTGATCAGAACCGTGATGGGCCTGGGGACGAGAGCGGCGCGCTCAGAGCGGGTGGAGTGGAGATGGCGGTGAAGGAGAAGGTAGGGTTCGGCGCTCCAACTGGCAGTTAGCTTTGCGGCGTCGCGCGAACGGTTTGTCGCACCCGATCGCGAGCCACTCAACTTCCCTTCGCCCGAGGTAGGCGGTCAATGCGGTCTCTCATAGCATGAGACCACCCCCCGTCTCCCTTCGCACCCGATGCCCTTTTTTTGGCTGCCCTTTTCTTTCGGGAGCGCGACTAGAGGAATCGTGCGTTTTATGCTCGCCGACAAAAGACGCGGCAGCGCGATGCCGTGCATCTCAGACGGCAAAAACTGCACACACGTCGGTCGGCCAATGACGGCGTTCAGGGCTCAAGGCGCATTAAGGGCTCTCTTATTATTGGCTTGCTTGTAAAGCTAATGGAACGTGGAGAACTTCATTAATTACGAAGTTGTTACGTGATCATCGGCACGATATCCATAGCGAGTCCATAGGAAGGATGCTTTCAAAGGATTTATCTATTACATTTACCAACGCTCACGGTACAAATTTATTGTGTTCCGGTACGTGACAGAAATTTGACAGCATTAGCAGATTATTGTGGCGGTTTCAATGTAATATAATAATAGTATTCGCTACTCGTTTGCGAATTTTCCATCACCCTCTCCCACAACACGATGAATCATGTCGATAGATGTTTCGCAGTGTCGCGCAAACTCATATTACTGCAATATCGTAGTTTAACTTTCATATAAAATTGAAAAATTATTGATGTAGTATATTGGCATTGTAATTAAACAGAGTCCTCTGGCGAGGTGAGAAACAAGGTTGCTGCGCCGTAAGCTAAAACAGACAATATTTATAGTGATAGTATCTCCATTTTATTTTCTTCAAATTCGTTGTACATAATTTTTGTAATTTGGTTTTCTATTTTCTTAAATTCATCTTAATATACTTTTAATTTTTAAATTATTTTATGTTATATTTTCTAGATTTATTGTACGAGACGAAAACTATATATTTAGCTGAAATTATGAAGTAATTTATAAAGTTTGGTCTCTATTATAGGGATCACTATCATATTTAGCCGTACAATATTGATAAGGGTGAGAATTTCTACATCTCTGATTGGAATTTCTTGCGTTTTCATTCATAACAATTCTGAGATTTTTGTATTTCTTTTAGGTTTTCATCATGTCAAATATTCGCCATGCCACATAAAAATTTTAAGTACTGTTATTGATAAGTTTCTAGCATTCCTTTATATTCACAAAAATAATCTGGTTATATGTGTATCAGAAAATAACTCCAACATTTATTTTTATGATATATTGTAACACGTTTGTAGTTATGATTAATTACATCATGAACGGCACAATTAGCTGTGAAACAAAATACGCTTCCAAACTGAGCGTATTATGAAAAATAAATTAACATTTCTTTGTAAATTTGTTTCCAAATTTGCGATACAAATCAAATGTTATGTTTCACACGTGTTGTTTCACACAAGCATTAATTACACGACGCTACAATAAATAGTTTGTAGATTTATAAAATGATTGCCTAATGATAATTTGAATCTAATTATGAAATTTTGGTAGGAATATCTGGTATCGATTTCGTGTTGCCGTACTGTTTCATTACACAGAAATGCATTTGTTTATTCGTAGAATATGCATTTAAAGCAGAAGACTTCATTGGAATATAATTTAGCTAAGAATGCACCAATAAATAAACAATTGTAAATTATGGTTAGCTTTGAGAAAGAAGAAAATCGTTAAATTTCTTTACATGTATTATGTTAACAACATCATTAATAATACAGCGTGAACGCCAACCCACGTTTCCTCAGCACGTTTCCTTAGCACGAACTTATCACTATAAGTCACGCAAAAAATGTTCAGAATTTCTGATAAAACATCCGCTATGAATTGATATGTACATTAAGATATTTGCTTAAATAAATGCATATAAGAAGGAGTTGTTTTTTTAATACATACAATATAAATGTAAGCAGATGCTGATTACTTTTGCAAAGACAATATAATTTTTAAATTACAAATTATTTCCATGTTTCGAGACTGAATTAATGTAAAACAATGAGCAATATTGGTTTGTAAATGAAAAGTATTTAAAATAAAAGTACATGAAGCTATGATCTGTAAAAGGGAATGTTTGAGATACCTTGACATGTTAAAAAACTGAAAGGGAAGAATGATGTATTCAGAAAAGCGTATGAAATCAGAACATTAGTTTTAATCATTTATTTGAATGTCGGCATGTGATCAAGAATTTCAATTGATCGTTTTGTTTATTGTACGTATTGTACAAGTTTATTGTACGAACATTGGGTACTAAATTTGGGTTTTTCATGCAATATATTCCATAAAATTACGTACACTTCACAAAGGAGATATTGTACGTCACACATTGAGGTGCGAATATGTTAGATTTAATAGTGAGAGATAATTAAAAAATAATACTAATAACAACAAAATAAAATATAATAGTCGTTTATTGCTTTCTAAGTTTTAATAATTATTCGCGAACAAATGTACACATTGTGGCGTACACGATAATTTCTATGTTTTGACACAATGATAACTTTATTATGAATAAACAAAACAGGGTCCACAAAGTTGCAATAAAGTAATACTTCAGGGAGGTCGTAAAGTTGTGTATAGCTTTGGAATTGAGGTATTTCCATTTTTTCGCGTGTCCGCCCTGTATCGTATATGTTTGCGCAACCACAGAAAATAAAAGCGTTGCGCATAGTGACAAAGGGTCCCGCAAGGTCGATGAAGCGCAGCTGTCCCTCCCGCATGCGCTCGGGCCGCGGAGAGCGGAGGTGCACGGCAACGGGATGCACGGCGGCGGTGTTCAGTCGTGTGTCGACCGTCATTGGCGCCGCACGCAGCTTCGGTCGCGAGCAGCGAGGTGGATGGGGAGAGGTCGGGGTGGAGGCGGGCGCCGTAGCCCTCCCTTGTTTGCTCGCGTAGACGGCGACGCCGTGAGGTGACGTCAGAATAGGCAACCCGTCGAGCATTCGAGCACTGCGGTGCGAACGCGCAGCCCCGGCGCAGGGGTAGAGCCCGGGACGCGCGTCGGGACCAGCACGGTGGATAGGACGCGTTTGGGTGGATGGGCAAAAGCGAGAAAAGAGTGAAAGTGGGCAACGTGTTTGCTTCAAGAGAGCGTCTTTCAATTTTTTCGTTGCGTTTCAAGTTTTTAAAGGCAACCTGTATTGATACACGGATTATTACGCAGTTTACCCTTTTCTTTCGGGGAGTTGTTTATAGATTGATGACTTCTGATTAATTCTGATGAATATATCGTAGAATCAAATTCTTCTAGACGTTATCGCATGGTTTTATCACAAATTGACCTCCTCTAGACATACACATCTTTCAAATTATGCAATTTGAAGCAAAAAATACACCTACATAATTTTCAATCGTTATCTAAAGAAGATAATGTTATTTTTTATTGAAAAATTATTTTTTTAGAAAATATCTTAGTTGAATTTAAATATTTTACAATAATACACATTAAGGACATATTCTTCACCTACATCATTCGTAAAACTTCCTTATGTGTCATTGTTAGTACTTGTATGCGACAATGGATTCTGTTGAAAATAATATTTCTTTTACAGACAGTTATTCTCATTGCCAAAAAGTTTGATTTCAATATAATGTTACAATTATATATATATATATATATATATATATATATATATATATATACATATACAGGTACAGAATGGCCCATTTACCTTGACAAATCAAAAATAACTCGAAAAATATGCAACGTACAAAAAAATGTCAAAGGCAAAAAAATTAATATCTGCAAGGGGCACATCTGTCAGACCTAAAATGAAACTTCCCCGCAAAGAAACTTCACCGCTCGCCCCTTGAGGGTGCGGTGGGAGCCAACTTTGAAATCTTAAATGGGAAACTCCACTTTTTATTGCATATTCGTAGTCTACACTAAAAATACATGTTTGGTATAACACTTTTTTTTTACTTTTTTCTTTTGAATGAAAAGAATCCTTAAGTCAATGATTTCATATTGTTTTATATTGTTTGGGAGCATATTACATTATATTAAGAGTGAGTCCTAACAGGAGTGCTTGATGCAGTGAGGGAAACGCAGCTCGAGCATTTCGCCTCTGTCTATCAGTCCCTTTTGGCCAGGCAACGGCGCAAAACGCTCCACCGTGCGGGGGCTGCGGCGGCGGCTGTCGCGACGTCGTCCCTTGTTTGCCGGGCGCGCAGCCAGGAGGCCCGGAGGTGACGTCGGATAGGCAACCGACGCGCATTCGACCACAGCTCCGCGAACGCCGCGCAGCCGCGCCGCCGCGCCCGAGAGGAGGGTCTGCAGGCGCCCGGCGGCGGCTCGGAGGGCTCCTCCCGCCGCCGCCCAGACCCAGACCCAGGCAAGCGCCCTAGAGGATGTTGCCTCGAGGAAATGAGTGGGCGTGACTGGCATCATTGAGCGTGCACACCGGAAAAGGACCAGCACCGCAAATACAAACGGCGACTTAATTAGTTAAGATTAAAATATACATTTGAAAGGGAGCAAATATTTTTCGCATTACTTATGTAATGTTAGTAGCATTTTTATTAACGCGTAGAATATTTTATTAATATAACTATAAACAGTCTGCAATGTTTCACTCGTTGGTTTCTATGTGAATTCCGGACGTAAAAGCTGTAACGAGTTCATTGTGATTGTTTCAAACAGTTAACGATTTTCAAGAAGTAATACCGTTATTATACGAATTGAATTTTTAAGTGGTTATATTTTTCAATTTTTGGAGTTTATGCTCAACGTATGATATAAATAACCAATATACTAAAGGAAACTTGTGCTTTTTTCAGCTTCACTGCTATTGGCGAATGGTGTTTTTTGGATATATAAATCTTTGTTTGTTCGATATTTTACCTCTCTCTCTCTTCTCTAACCTTTGGTATTTTATACGGTGGTGGCTCAAACAGCCACAAGACAGAAGTATCAAAGAGGAAATGCAGCCCAAGAAAAATCGAAACGTGCGATGTCGTTCGTGTTTCCTTCGATTTTCCATCAGCATTACGCATTTATACTGCGTTTCGCAGACGCGAGACGCCTTCGTGACGCTTGTCCTGTCACTTGTCGATCGCTTGGCTGGCACCGAAACGAACCAACGCTTTTTTATGGAACGTTCTCTCGCAGAAACATTCGGAAAGTGACGCCGTTTTTCAGTAATTAAATTTTTCATTCGACTCACGTCCAATGACAGTGATACGGGCAGATTTTGGCGTGTCGCGCCGTTCCGTATTCGTAGAACGAGGCTGAAATGAGCGGCTTTCGTTCGACGGGAAAGGGCTTTCACCGTCGAACACTGAAGCGGAAGGTCCTTTCTTTGTATAGGTTTCGATTTTTAGAAAGTCTCGTACATTGGGAACAAAAACGCTCGTTGAGGAACGCACGAGAGTCCAAGAAGGGGAGAGTCACATGGTAGCATGTGGGAGAGACAGGTCGGCTTAATTTCCTTATTATGGAAAATATCACCGTTCTTCGTAGGGATGGAATATAGGTCGTCAGAGGCTTAAAAAGAAAACTAGAGGAGGCATATTGGAAGCGGCTGGCTGTTTCCGAGTGTCGTGCCGATATCCGCCAATATGAAGTCTCATCGCCTCGGCGGCAAGGCGCGAGAGCCCGCAGGGTATGCGCGGTATCCCCGCTCCGGCAGCCACGCTCCCCTCTCCACCCCGCCGCGCCCCGCCCCCGGCCCCGCCCCCGGCCCCGCCCTCAACTCCACCCTCGCACGCCGTGGCGTTCTCTTCGCCACGTTTCTGCGTGCTGCGTTTCCCTCTCCGCGCACCTCCCGTCACCAGCACCCCAGACCCGATTCCACCCTTCCTCCGATACCTCTTCTCACTCCACTCCGTCCTTCCCTCTCCATCTCTCCCCCTTCACTGTTCTCGTTCGTGCTTCCTCCTTCATGAACTATTCCCCCTCCCTTCTTTTCATTCCACTCCCTCTTTACACCTTCCCTTACTTCCCACCCCCTTCTTTTTTCTCCCATTCCCATCCTCCTCCTCCCACTGGCGTTCCCCTTTGCTCTCTCGGCGGCCCCGTCGTTCTCCTTTCCGCCGCCGCCGTGCCGCTCCGCCGCTCGCTGCCTAATATCGGAGAGAGAGACTGGCGACCCAGCGCGCGCGGCGCCTGCGAGAAGAATTTCCCTGGCGCTGGCGAGACGCGTGGCACTCCAACAGCTATGCGCCCTGTCCAAAGTTCCCGGCCGGATCGGAAGTGCTTCGGCCGATCTTCGATTTTGCGCCTGGCTTTCTCCGCGGGGGCGCCGACACTGTTGCTTCGGCTGTTGCGCCATGCAAATTCCCCTGCCTTATCTATCCAATTTATTCCTTCAAGAACTCGGTTTTCTGCCTTCTTGTCTTACTGCTTCCTGTCTTTTCTACACAACATCCCTGCCTTCAATACTTAGTCAAGCGAGTTTGTCGAATTCCCGTTTCTTTTACTGGAAAATAATGTAAGATTTCCAAAGCGAGAGGGACACGGTGATGTTTCAGAGAAATTAGAATATGTTGAGAGATGCGTAATTTTCTTTCTGTTATTTGTTGTGAAGAAAAAATTATTATTTTCCAAACAAGCGAAATATCAAACACTTCAAATCAAAATTCAATAGAGAAAAAATGTGATAAACATGCGATAAGTATTTTTTTATTTACATAAGCGGGTTATTTGTTTTTATTGTTATTAAAATTACATTTCCTGCTAAAAAACACTTATCGTGATAAAAAAAGTTGCACCCCGAAGGACCCTACTGATCCGCTTCAAAATCGGTGGATATTTTGCACACCATTCGCTAAGCCAATGATTTCGTTTTCACGGTAGACCGCGGACTGGTGGATCGGGGGTAGGGGTGTGACGTCGCGTTCACCGGCCAAGTTAAGAATGCCTCAAACGGCCTCGCTGGCTATTGTGACATCGGGTATCGTCGCCAGAGAGTCATATGAACGTACATTATGCTTAGGTGACGCGTTCGACAGCCAGTTGTCCAGTTGGACGCGTTCGAGAGGGGCCGCATCGTGGGTCTGTGGGAAGCTGGTTGGTCCTTTCGCCGTATTGCTCGCCACACCGGTCGTACGGACACCACCATCGCCCCCTGTTGGCGGCAATGGATTGAGGAAAGCACCCACACTCGACAAGCGGGATGTGGACGTCCTCCAGGCACCAATATGAGGGAGGACCGACGGATTGTCCGCCACGCGCAAACGGATCCAATGGCAACGATAGGTGCTATTCAGCGGACTGTGCAGCCTGCACTGTGACATCCTGTAAGTGCCAGTACCATTGGCAGATGGTAGCACAACGCACGGCTCTCCGCACGCCAACCGTTACGACGCCTGCCTCTCACACCCCAGCAACGTCGCTACAGACTCGCCTGGTGTAGGAAACGACGGACCTGGAGCCATGCAAACTGTCAGCGGGTAATCTTCAGCGACGAGTCCTGCTTCTGCCTTCATTGCGACGACCACCGGGTCCGTGTCTGGAGGCGCAGAGGGGAGCGCCACGACGAGCGGTATGTGGTATCCCATCACACGTTTTACCAGCCTGGTGTGATGGTGTGGGGTGCGATTGCCTACGATGTCTGTTCACCGTTAGTGTTTCTCGGGGGCACCCTGACAGCCGCACGGTATGTTCAAAAGATCCTGCCAACGGCTGTGCCGTTTGTGAACGCCCACGCCCTATTTCAACAGGACAACGCACGTCCGCTTACCGCAGCCATCTCCCGAGCATGCCTTGCAACCGTGGATACTCTGCCATGGCCAGCCGCATCGCCAGACCTCTCTCCGATCGAGAATGTTTGGAGTGATATGGAGCGTGCGATCAGGACCCCGCTCCTAGCCACTAATCTGCAAGAACTACCGCTCAGCTGCAAGCTGCATGGGATGGACTAGCACAGGACTTCATTCGAGACCTGTACAACTCCATGCCTCGACGTCTGGACGCGTGTATTCGCCAACATGGCGGCCTCACGCTCTACTAACATGTACCATCTGTGGCTCTGTACCGCAGTAAATATTTTTCCTACAAATGTAAAAATATAATCATTTCGTATGCATAGTACCCTCTTCCTACCAGCCAAAAATGATCGCAATCCGCTTAGTCCTTCTGGGTGCAGCTTTTTTTATGACGATATGTGTACATCAAACGTGACTCCTCATTTCGAGATACTATTCGTTACTTTCCTACAAGGAACGCAATGAAGAAACTCCACTCTGAAACCAGTTTAACTGACAAGAGCAAGTTGAGCACATCGAATTGTTTTGCATAAAAAATGTTTAAAGTATTAATTTAGTAGAAAACAATTTATTCGACAAATTAAGTATTTTAATTTTCAAGCAAAAATATGTTTGAATTTTCTATTTATTGTCACTTCATTACACAACAAGATAAGTAAATACTTTATTAATTTAAATGAATTTAAATTACACAAATAAAACCACATTTTCAATTCTGTAGGGTGTTACTTTCTCGCCCTAGTAAAGAAAACAATTGCAATTCTCCAGCGGAGTGTCGCGATTTTTCGACAGAAAACTGATAACGAAATATCGGATAAATATTGTTTCAACTTGTAAAATACTTCCTCTAATACGTTGTGCCGTCAATAAACTTTTTTAGATCCTTGATACCGCAAAATTGGTTTACGGCAAAACGTGCCTATCTGTCTGGCCAACTGTGATCAACGCCATCTTCAAAACCGTTCAAAAAAGTTTCAACAAAATTAATTTTCGCTGATCGATCTGAAGGATTTCGAGGCTCTGCGATTTTGAAATGGAAATTTTAATTTTTGGGGGTACTTCACATAAAACCTCAACAAAACAAACACTCAAGAATGACTCAAAATGTTTCAATTCAAGTTTAATTTCAAGTTGAATAGAGCAAATGAAGATTAAGCATGACGCAGGTCTTACTTTCTTTCAAATCCCTGAAATTTCGAAAATTGCAAAAGTCTAAAATTTTTTCTTCCAACAACTAAAATATTAAAGAGAAAAATATTATAGAGAAATTTGTACTTCAAAGATAGATATTTAAATAAAACGTCATGTACAATGTTTCGAAAATATGAGTCGTTTTCTGGTATTTTTTTCGTGAAATGTAGGCAATTAAAAACAATTATATTCTCAAAAACATCCAAAGTTTGGCTAAAAAGTTTTTTCTTTGACGCCAAAAAATGATGCTTAAAATTGCGCTGGTCTCCTTTCTGTTAAAAACTTAGAATTTTTAAAATTGCAAAAGTTAAAAATAATGTCAGAAATTGTGCTGTTTGAACACTTGTTTTTATTAATTTTCTTTGTACACACTTGTAATAGTTCTACTACTGACAATGTAAATGGATTTTCGGTTTATATTATTGATGTATTTTTATTAAGCAGTTAAAACTTTTTTAATACATTATAGAAATATATTTAAAAGGAAAGGTACGAATATTTAGGAATATTTCTTAATATTTAAATTGTGGCCCCTTAATACTGAATAGGTTTTGAGAATTCATATTTTGAATTACTAAATAATTTAGAACTTATTTGTTCAGGTCGCTTTTCCCTTGAGTTTTCGTTGATGAGTACATATTATGACAGTTAAGACCTTGAAATATGACTCTTAGTCGCGCTGCATAATCTTAATGAAAACTGTCCCAGAACTCGTATAGGTACATTTTCTTTCTGGAGATGCAGGCCGGCTCAGTTCATTTTGCAAGCTGCGTCCTCTCATTTCTACTTCCTTTCAGAAGTTCTTATCTTTTCCATTTTCATTTTTTCTTCTTTTTTCTCTAATTTATAACCTCGGCCGCCCTCATCACTTTCATTACGTTTGCAGTTTACATTTCTGTGTCTCTCTTCACTCATTCTCTCTCCTTCACATGGTCACGTTGAGTTTTTCCCTCCGTTCATCGTCACTGCGTGATTTTCCTGCCCGTCGCCTCGTCCCGTCTGATTTCACGTTCCACCGCCCCTTCGACATTGGACTGTACCTCCCGCACGCTCCCTTGTTACCTATCGTCTCGGTGAAGGAGAACAGACCTGCCCTCTGCCTTATTACCCATCCCGCGCTCCATTCAAACAACCCCTGCTCTGTGACGTCCCCAGCCTGTTGTGTCCTCCCCTGGGCTCTCCCGCTTCGGTTCCTTTACGTTGCCATATGCACATACCCAATACAGCAACGTTTCATTCCATGCTCATTGTAGCATCGGTCCTTATTTGAGTTTGAATCCCCTAATGCTGTCGGTACACGTGGCCGTGAATCCTTTTTTTCATTTCTGCTCGTAAGCGCCTTTTCCATCTCGCCTCGCTACTCTTATTTGCTAATGTCCACATGTGTGGCTTTTTATCTTCAGCTCCTCTTGAATTTCAGAATTTTCATATTTATCTCTCTCGTTTCCTCTCTCACTTCTACCTTTTCCTTCACTCTTATCTTTTAAAACCTCCGGCCATCCTTATTCGTTTATCTCTACTTCTTATAGCGAGCCAACCACAGAGGTTCTTTTCAACTTTAATTTTCTAGTACATTCTCTGGAAGTCATTAAAGGACTTAAACCTCCAGAGATGGCGGGAAACCTTGTGAGCCACCGGATGGAATTTTGTATTTCCTCTGCTCCCGCTTCGGTTCCGGTCCGGGGGAAGACGGGGGAGGCGGGCGGAAGAGAAAAGGCGTGGCGAAAGGGGCCTCAAGAAGTGAAGAGAGGGCGGAGAGGAGGATTCGGGTGTCTGGGGCTCCGGCGGATCGGCTAATGCCCTTGGGGTCGGCGAAGGGCCGTCGGCGCCACCGCCATCCCCGCCCCGCCTCGCCCCGCCCCTCACCGCCACTCCTCGCCCCCGCCACCGCCTCCGCCAGCGTCTCTCGACGCTCTCCCTTCTTGGAGCTTCTCTCGGCGCCTCTCCGCGGCGGCACTCGCATCTCGACCACGCAGACGCCGCCGCCGCCGTGCCTTCGCCCAACCACGCCTACCCCGCAGCCCCCGCCACGCACCGCCCGACCACCCGACCGCCCCACGGGGCCTGCACGTCCCCGCCGCTCCCGCCGGCTCCCACCACCACTCGCCACCTCCCTACCACCCCCGCCCCATCAGCGCTACCGCCCCCGCCCCGCGCAGCCGCCGCTCCCCGCCACACCGCGCCCGCGGAAATGAAAATTGTAAATAGCCCCATGAATTGTGCAGCGGCGGCCACTCAGGCGAGATTGCGCCGCCGCTGATAAGTGGGCGCGGGAGGACTGCGCGTTAAATAACTGGGACCAAGAGGCCCGATAGCGCCGGCAGCGCGGTTGCGGCGGCTGCGAAGCGGTGCGCGCCCAGGAGCGCCCGGTGCCTCTCATGGGCCACCCCGCCCTCGCCACGCCCGCGCCCCCGCCCCACGCCGCCGACAGAGAGCCCCCCGGGACCGGCCTCTCTCCCCCGCTTCGCACCTACTCTACGTTCCGTCCATTTCGCCATCGCGCTATCCGTGGAACGCCCCCTACTCTTCATCGTGCGGTTTTCTTTCGCCGCCTATGGACCTGTTTTCTGTTCGTGCATTTCCTCGTCTTCGACGCCAAATTCCGTATTTCTCCAGCCTACTGCATTATACATTTTTATTTTTAATTATATCCATTTTGCCCTGTCCATTGTGTTGATCGCTACTAATGATATAACACCGCGTTCCCTGCTTTTATTGCGTTGCAATTTTACGCATATTACTTTAAAATGCCTTCTTTATAATTTTTTTACATCACGGTGTATTTAGCCTACATTCCCACTTTTTCTCTTCTTCGGCTTAAAGGTTTTTTTGCTCTACTCCTTCTATTCCTATTGTAAAATTTAACTTGTGTTTTCGACTAAATGGCGTTCAGTAAATCACTGCAATAGGTAATGCTCATTGTCGCGTTCCTAAAGTAATCTCATGAAAACGGATGTGGTTTTATTCATCTATGCATTATTTCATTGAAAGAGTTCACTTTCCTTAAAAATCAACCAATGTGGAAAGTACCACATTGCTAGATGTGATGTTTATGTGCGCTACGTAAATCTAGTAAATGCTCCTAACGTGTAATTCAATGAGCTAGTCACACATTTCCATTTAACATTAACCCACAATAATTTATAGAATTATTTCAGACATGTCAAGTGTATAATTTTGTGATGTCGAACAATTATGACCATTAAATCAAAATATTTTCCCGGTTCATGGTAGAGCGGTTGCATTATTGTTCTTCACAAACGATGTGGCATTTTTTCAACAATGATGTTCGTAAGGTACTGTTTATGAAAATGTAGTTTTTTATTGTTCTGCTTCTTTTTATCATTTCTCCAATACATAATCCAGTAACGAGTTTCTAGTTTAAAAGGGCTGAATGGACATTTTTATTTGTTGCTATGTTTACAAAATTATGTGAAGACAAAATTATGTGAAGCCTTTGAACTAACTGTTTTTACTGTAACGCTTTCACGTAACTACCAGAAAGAGGGATTGTTGTATTGTATTAACTGCACCCACGTAACGAACAACGCAGTGACACGAAGCTTTTGTATGTGTTACAATGATGAATCTCCTAATGAGACCGCACAGTCAATGGCGACGCCGTTCGCATTTCACTGTTCACCTTTCTCCGTTCCTGGAATCTGTACCGATATTTCGTTTGCGCAACGCGCCCTTGCTCCGCGCCGGCCCCGCAGGATCGCCCCCGCTTCCGGCCGCCTCTCCACCGAGTGGCTCCCGCCTCCCACGCCTCCGCTCCCCTCGTCCCCCACCCCGAGAGCCGCTCCCAGGGCGCCCCGCCTGAGCGGCTCTCCGCCAGGGGACGATCGCTTCATCCGTCTCCCGCGGCGCGCCGTCCCCGGAGACCCGAGCTCGAGTTCCGACGGGCCCCTGGGCGGCTGATTCGGCGCCGGTTGCGTGGGTGGGATTACTTTAGCCACCGCCGCCGCCGTCCGCCTGCCCGTGCGCACGCGCCCGTGCTCCGCCGGGCTTTGCTTCGGACGTGTGAGGTTCCGGCGGATCCTCGCCGCCCAGCGCCGTCCAACCCTCTTTTTATGGACTGATCCGATAATGTAAGTCGATAATCCGTGCGATCCTGTCCCGATCGCCTGCCTTGCTCGCTCGCACTCGCCGTCAGTTTGCCGCGTGTATCAACGGGAGTTCACGTCACAAAAAGGGGATAGCCCCTCATTATCTTTGATTCGGCGGAGTTGACAAATTCATTTGTAAACTCGACCGGCTTCCCCCAGAGGCGGCGAGCTCTTGCTGCGAGTCGTCGCGTCGCCTCGCATCCCCGCGCTCGTCCCCCCCCCCGCCATCGCTCCCACCCTGGCGCTCCGACGCACCTGCGGCCTCGCCCGGGGTGGCCCGTACTTGCGCGGCAGTTTGTGCTCTCGGGGCGGCGCCGAATGGCGCCGAGCGGCGCAGGGCGGGGCGCGTGACCGGGGCCCCGGCGCCGCCCTCGCCTCCGCGCCGCCGCCCGCGCCTTGCCTCCGCCGCGCGCCGCGCGCCCCCGCGCGCCGCTGCCCGTCCTCCTCAGCCGGCTCTTGCCGCTGACAGCTCGGCGCCTGCACGTAAGAACTTCTCCGGTTAGGACGGGATGGGGAGAGGAGGGGTGGGGAGGGGGCCGAGGGTGAGGTCGGGGGACGGGCGCCGGGGCCGGAGGCGGCGAGCAGAAATCGCTCCAAAAACTCGACCGTTACAAACATTTGGCGTCCGTCGCCCGGCCCCGCCGCCTCCGCCTCCACCGCCGTCGCCGCCTTGCACTCCACCGAGAACCTGGGGGAAAGAGGAGTTTCCTCCAGTGCCAATATCCCCAGCTGGAACTCGTCATTTTGTATTAGAATATCATATTTTCTTTTCTCTGAAAATAAAAAAAAGGCGAAGATCCTCCAAGCTGCTTCGCCGAGCGCGGTTTTGAGCGGCGCGGAGGAGAAAATCCCAGGCGGTGCTGCTGGCGACGCCTAAGCAAGTCTTTCGCGGTGGGAGTAAATCCAGGAAATTGGCAGTTGAGAAGAGGCAAAGGAATAATCTAGGCGAGCATCCGCGCAGGCAATTCGGGCTTTGCGGGGCGCGCCCGGAGAAATACGCGTCGCACGGCGAGGCGTGGCATGTCGTGGTTCCTTTCCTTCGCCTTTTTTCCCCCCGCGCGGCGAGAGAGTTTGGAGGTTGCGGCGGCGGCTGCCGCGTAGTGGCCGTGATGGAAGAGGCGACGTGGTCTGCGCTGAAGGTGACAGTAGGAGAAACGGTAGTGATAGCGTCGAGAGTGCTGTTATATTAAAGAACGGGTGGGAAAAAAGAAGTGGTAGGAAACGTGAACAGGGTGAAGAAGTAGAAAGTAGACTAGGAATTACAATTACTCTCTGAGGAACCAACATTTAATGAAGTAGCAAAAAACGAAAGAAACCGGATCGAAACAGAGGAAATCGATACGATGATGAATGATGGTGTAAATCTGTAACAAAAATATGAATAAAACTACTAATTTATGAAATTGTGATTGTATAGGAAGGAAATTGTAATATTCACATCACACAATTGATGAAATTTAAAGTGACTGCGACAGATCGTAAATATTTTGAGTCAGTAACAGTACAAAAACCGAGCGAAGTGGCTCAAGGCACAGAGCACTGACTTCGCATTCCGGAGGCCCGGGTTCAATCCCCGTGCCGACCATCCTGACCGGGGTTTTTTCGTAGTTTCCCTCGGTCATACAGGCGAATGTTGGGATGGTTCTACTGAAAGGCCACGACCGCGAAACTGGCGTCGCTAGCCGAATTCATTAACTACCTGAAGTCACGAAGGTTAAGCGAATTAGAGATATCCTGGTTTCCTGATTGGGTGAACGACTAAGAACCACGGGATCTAACGGCGCCAAAGTAAATTACTCTTTACGGGACGTATAATGGGATAAATACAAATACAAATATTACAAAATCTCCACAAAAAGAAGTTTTTAGGAATTCTCGAAAAGGGGGAAAATCAGATATTGCTAAAGGCAGAGGAGCCTTGTGAAGAGGTGGAAGAAGGAGGAGGCTGGAGGATTGTGGGCGACAAGCGAAGGGCGGAGGCCGCGACACGGGAGGTGGCGGCGGCGGCGGACGCAGAGAGGGCTCGACGGCTGCGGCGGAGGCGAGCGTGCAATTTCTTCGGCGCCCCACATGTGGCCACCCCGAGTGGCTGCCGTTCCGCGCCGCGCCCCGGCTTCGTGCGCCCGCCCGCCCGTCGTAAACATCTCGAAACTTCTGTTCAGTGGCCCCGCTAAGGCGAGATGAAGCCGTGTTTCTCTTCGCGAGGGCCCTCCCGACCCCCCCGATCCCCTCCCCCCCCGACCCCCCGGCCCGCCCGACCCCTTCGACCCCATCCCCCTTCCCTCTTCTGGCCGCCGCGCCCAACCCGTGCGCGCTTTTCTTTCGTTTCTGAGCCCCGGGTTTAAGGCTGGACACGAATGTAACTCCTGCGCTCGCGAGATGAGGTGATTTATTGTGGAGAGGAAATTGTGCCGGTTAAGAAACACAATAAGTGTCACACCCGTGTCAGATTACATTCGCGCGGTGTAACGAACGACACCTTTTGTTTAAATTGGCCGTGTCGAATAATCGCGTTAAGCCATCGATCGCCCATGGGAAATTTTATTCATTCATAAACATTACAATATTAATGCAATAAATTTCATATCGTTCTGAAAATCAGTTATTGAGTTAGACCGGCCGCAAAATTACTGCGGCAACGTACCTAACACGAAATGGAATATCGAATCTGGGAGGTACGGTCCCATGTATACGTTTAAATTTACTGTTGCCGGAAGCGTCGTTGATTGAATTGCATTCGTGCAACGAAATAGCGGGGATATTCAGTGGTGATGCCGCATGGAAAGAATACTAAATGGCGAAAGTTTTCTTGCGGGCACGTTTCTTATTACTAATTACCTCACTGGATCTAATTTACACGGGAAAGACATTTGTAGATTGCTTCTTTATTCACTGTTTGAAAATTAAGTAATGAATTCAAGAGCTGTAAACGGATTAAAGAATCTACTGGGAAGTGGCCCTTCATACTCGCAAAGGGTTTCTTGGCACAGCTTAAAATGAAAATTATTTGACAATGTTCCTACTTATAAATCTTTGCTTAAACAGAAAAGCGTTTCTCATTGCGACTAATGTATCGGAGTGCTTGGAAACAAAGTAGAACTCCACTGTAAAAGCCCTTAAAATCTTCGTTGAATGTTTTATACGAAAAATTGTATTATTTATTTTTATTTATTAATGTAATGATGTTGTCCATTTAATGTTATCTACTCAACTGATTTATTTCAGTTATGAGTGAAGACACATGTTCAAATCTCACCATTCTCTTATGAACTTTACACTCGTTTTTTTGGGACGTTTCCTTAGATTCCATTGTTGGGAATATCATTTCTGCGATTTATTGAACAAATTTAGTTGTTTTCATTATGAGGTTACGTTATTGAAGTGTCATTGTCAATACTTTTCTCATCATGTTTCAAGGGATAAAAATGTTTCGTTTTTTAAATACTTAATTATGTGCATTTGGAATATTCAATGTAATATAATACCGATTATTCCTGATATTTATTTTATTGCGACAGAAAAAGTAAAATGTAATGCTTTTGCGCTTCTGTTGACTTTTACATACGTATACATATAACCTGTAGGGCATTCCAGCTGACTAATATTGGTTAAAGGGTTAAGTGTTGTTGATGATGACACCTAAATCAACAAACTGTTAGCTACTGCATACAAGAACATACTCATAATTACATTTTTAACAACATCAAATTAGTTATACGCCCATACGTACGTATAAAATTCAGTTATTTCTAGATAACGAAACGCACTATGGCTGCTGTTATTATTTGGTTTTATTCATTATATTTTTATTTTTCATCGGTTTCAGAAAATCTAGTTCTATCAAAATTCCTTTATCAGTAAATTTATTTTCAGACTAGTTGTGTTTGTTTACTAAACCCCAGGAATCAAAACCACAAAATGAAAAGTCACACACTATATATTTACAAATATCAGTCTTTAATTACGAAAAAATATATTTGCTTTTTGTTATGTCTCGGAATTAAACTCTCAGAGCCAAAAAATTATTAGAACAAAATCTCTTTCTAGTTATCAGAGTAAGTTGTGGTTCAGTCTGAGAGGAAGAAAAGCACTGAATTACAGTTTAAAAGAAGAAATGTAGTTTGTAATCATATCGAAATTTTTTCTCTTTCACAAAACGAACACATCACACGTCATAGAACGAGTACTGTTGAAAGCGAGATATGAAAACGACCAACGAATTGCTGAGTGTTCTCAGAGTACATCATAACGAGATCTCTGAAAAGATTCATCGACTCTTTATAAACTACGACACGATATGTGCATTTAGAGGATCCTCGTGAGCTTGCAAACGATCCGTGTAGCGTTAGTTGAGTTAATTTCTCGCAAGCGAAACGCTCCGGGGAAAGGGTTATAACATGGGAGAAGGAAAGAAAGAGAGGACGAGAGAGAAAAACTGAGAGTGCGTTTCCACTACGCGAGGAATGCTTTAGTAACAAGCAACGCATTTATCCCTTGTTGGATACTCGTTGGCGGTAAACGTGGAAGTGCAACGATGGAGGAAGATACTGAGATAGATGTGGTAACACTGACGGCAATGTCAGGTGCCAAAATCATCAGTTTTCGGTCTAACTTCAACAAAAAAGGGAACTCGTTGCTTCGTTTCCCGTCAGTTGTCGAACGGGACGCACAGATATATCAGGGTGGATGTGAGCATAAAAGCGTGCGTGAACGCGGGCCTAAATGCGATGTGAACGCGGTGTGTACGTGGGCGTGAATGCAGGTGAAATCACGGAACGAGACGTGAACGCGGACGTGATTGCGGACGTAAACACGGGCGAGAACGCGAACGAGAAGACGAGCAAGAACGCGAGCGTGAACGCGGGCGTGAACGCGGGCGTGAACGCGGGCGTGAACGCGAGCGTGAACATGGGCAGGGGCGTGTGCGCTAACGTGTGCGCGAACGTGGGCGCGCGCCTGGACGCGACGTGGGCGCGAACGTATTTTGTTGGTATGGGCAGAGAGCGCTCCGAAATGGACGTAAGTCGATAAATATAGGAGAGCTCATGATAAGGTTCTTCTGCTCTGAATGTGGGCGAGGTTGAGAATTCGAGTGAGGACGTGGGCGAGGGCAGAGAACCGCGAGAAGCAGCGATGCGAAACGTCACGACGCGTCGCCAGGATAGCAGCGGCGTACGTCCTGCTTTGCTGTTGGTGATGAGTATAAATACTCTAACGGTATGTTGAAACTAAATGCCATAAAATTAGATATTTATTCTACTTAGAGATAGACAGCTAGGAAGATATTTATGGAGCCATATTAAATAATTTGAACTCTGATCTGCAATGATCAAATGCATAATTATATGTAGGGCTCGGATCTAGAGATTTTTGAAAAAAAAATAAGTGAATCGTACCAACATATTCGCCATATCGAGTATTACATTTGTACTAGTATTTTGGTGCTGGTGTAAACAAATAACTTTATTACGGACAAATTTCTCCTTTCCTTTGTGACAAGGAATGAAGGATTGAGCCCTTAATCTTATTTCTCAGGATGAACTGTGCCATACTATCTAGAGGCAAGCTCATCATACAAGTGAAACAGGAATATATCCACAAGCAGGCAAAATAGAACACAACGTTTTAATAATATCCAGTTCTCAAATTAAGAATGTCTTTAAAGCAAATATCAAACCCATATGCATGTAGAATATTTCAGTGGTTTGTTGTAGGAGAATTTTTCTGCATCGGAGTGCTGCTTTATAACAAAACGCGTTTTGCGTAACAGATTCATAATAAGGTCTCCTCTTATTATGTAAGTTTCTATAGAATTTCTTTCAGACTGTTTTAGCTTCCATTCACTTTCTACAATGCCACTGGAATAGTCTCGCCAACCATATGTTGCCACCAAAGTCATCATCCGCGTCACATTATCATCATCATTCAATCTTGCACTCTTCTATCATTCTATAAGGTATCTTTCACACCTATCTTTCTAATGTTGTATAAGCATGATTTTATTTGATCTATTCGGTTAGCAACTCTCTTATAGACCACGAGCTATATGTCATATAAATTGTATGGTAAGAATGTTGGCGTTTGACTGGTGTAGTCATTGTTATACATTCTGTATGTGGAAGTTCTTTCATTTATATTCCATACCATTTTTAAATATTTTTATTTAGGATTCTAGTTTTTCTCTGAGAGCTGCAGTAAGACAAAGAGAACGTTATTCATCATACTGTGAAATTAAACAATTTAAATAGTCCATCGTAGAATAAATCTTTTTCAGATATGTACGAATGTGTACAGATGTGTACGAAAATAGTACTCTTTAATAAATAAGCTGTATTCGAGAAAGTAAAAATGACTAAGCTTTGCTGTGAAACCCGCGTGTTATAGTAAAAGTTGCAGTAAACTAGACTGCGTTTTGCACTAAGTAAACAAATCAATTCTCATTTCCAAAATTAAATTCCTGCGAACAAATTTTTTACATCACCCTTGAATAAAAATGCTTATGTAAAGCAGGGCTCTCTCCTTCGAACTGTTTTCCAAAAACTCACAAATTGTGCTCCTTTCCAGGTCGTTTGGCCTCCATTTGCAAATTTATGCCTGGCAACTCTGCTATGCGCCCGCGTTCCCGCCCCGGCCCCCGGCCCGTCTCCCGCTCCGCGCCTCTGGGACCGCCAGGGCGAGGCCCCGGCGCAGCCCGGCGCTTTTCTTCCGCAGCTCTGCGCGCCAGAGGTTGCCGATGCGCCGTCCCTCCGGCGTCGCGGCCTCTTCCTTCCCCCTACCCGCCCCGTCCACTCCCCTCCCCCTCCCCGCGCCGCTCCACACTCCGCCCCTCCTGTTCCTGATATCTTATGTCTCAAGCTCTTTTGTTTTGTATATAAAAGTTGTTCACTTCCGCCCATTGTGCCTGGAGAAGGCGCGCCGCGCGGGGCTCGCGAGCGTGCGGGGCGGAAGCGGGGGCTGTTTCAAACGCACGGGGGCGGCGACGGCGACGGCGGCGGCTGCGGGTTGCAGCTGCGGGGAAGAGGCGGGATGAGCGAGGAGGAGAGGACGGTGTTCGCTGACGTCAACCGCGGGTTCCAGGCCCAGCGGTAAGGAGCGGGGTGAGGTGGATGGGGGCGGGGCGGAGCATTGGGGGAGGCGGACGGCTATCACCCTGTGGCTCCTTTGGGTCGCTGTACTCTTCTCCGCGCACGTCTCTGGCACTGGCACCTGAGTCACCGCCTCCGCCCCCGCCCCCGCTTCCACTTCCGTCTCTGAGGCGCCTGCCTCTCGCAATGCCCGTTGCCGTGTCTGCCGTCCCGCCGTTGCTTTCTACGTCTCCGCCCGCACCCGCTTCTTTATCTATTTCCGACCTCGTTGATGTCACAGTCCCTCTCACTGCACGCAGTACTGCATTCCAATTTCTCTGCTACGACTACCGCACACGAGATTGGGGCTGTACGGCTACTTCCCCTTCTTTTCTTTGCCGCCAGCATTCACGTCTGCCAATTTACGATCTTTTAACACAGCAGTCTTCTACCGTCAATTCTTATTTTTCAAATTCGATCTCTGGTCGTTCCATGAACACTACCTACACGGTTTTCTCAACGAGAGAACTTTCACAATAGTATTCTCGGGGAAGGAGTTTTTGAGTAATGTCTGTGAAGACTTATGAATACAGGTTGGCAGTTTTCAGGCTGCTTGGGTGTCGATTTCTTGCAAGGAATTGCTTGTGGGCGTTTCTTTACTAGATGGAATTGCAAAGTAAGTTATTCAACGTCAATTCGAAAGCAGAATCTGCTATGGCTTGTTAGCACAGACCTTTCGCTACTTTGATAAATACCGGAATGAATTCCAACACATCATTTACACGAAACCAATTCAATTATCATTGTGTAACATTTGGTTTTATAATGCCGGTTAATTCAACGATCTTGGATGTTACAGTCTCTCCGATGTTTTTCTATTATTTTTTCACCGGATCGAATGAACTTTTTCCTCTCCCCTCCCACTTTTGCAATTCATACAGACACCGTTGACGGCACATTGTCTTGCACATTGACATCGTAACCAGTAACATGGGTATGTCGCTATCATTTACTTATGCGTCTAAGTCCTTGACGCTCAACAAATAAATTTGTTCTACAGTATTTCTATAACACAAACTATCACTTCCACCACCACAGCCATCCCCTAAATCATCACTGCCGTCATTAAAATACCCACAACAATCAGTGTGATCATTCCTTCCCCCAGAACTATCACAAGAACGAAACAACAATAAACTAGTAAAGCTAATGCAAATATTGTCAATCACCAACTACTCCTACGAATCGCAAGAAGCCGATGATAGGAACAGAAGAGAAATTCCAGGGAAATCCGACAAAACTTACACCACCATCTCCGGATTTATTCCCACCCTTTCCACTTGTCCTCAGCTTTCAAGGGGAGACGCCTAAGGTTTTGCCTGCGGCAACACGTGCCAACACGATGCCCGTGCGTCGACGCTGAGCTCTAGTTTCAAACGCTTTATACCGAAGACAAAGCAGGCCTTATGATCAGAACCCGGAATCTTTGTGACGCGTCTTGATGAAATTTGGTGTGGCGCGCTGGTGCGAGAAAAAAAGTTATCGAAGAGGGGGGCGAAAACTAATTTGAATGCTATCTGGTAATTAAAACTTACACTTTGCTTAAGGCCCTGTGTAAACTTTTCGTGTCTCGACAAATATCCCGCAAATCGAACAATGTTTTGAGAAGAAGTTGTAAAAGTAATTACGATGAATAGTTATGAAAATGTTTCGACGGATGAGTCGTTTTGCCAGGGGAAAATCCTCCCCCCAGGGCGGCGAATGATTTCAATTACTTCGTTTCTGCCGCCTATTTGTAATGTTTTTGTGGCGCGGTGATGAGAAGTTAATTATGCAAGCTGTTGGGCGTAATTCACTTCATCGCTTGAGATGAAAATTTCCCAGCCGGACGAGGTGGCGGCGCGGGAAACCGCGCGGGTGCAGTGGCGCGCCGAGGGGAACGCGGCGTGCCGCGAGTACGCACGCGCCCGCGCCCCCGCCCGCGTCCCCGCCTGCACCCCTGCCCCCACCCCGCCCTCGCCCGCTCCCGCCCACACGGGATGGCAGCGGTGCGGAAGGGACAAAATATCCGCTCAACCCTAAATGAGGGGTCACGCTTTGCATGTCATTTGATTTTCTCGGTGGGCCGTGAATTGTGCAGGGGAGGTAGCGGCAGGATGCTCGGCTCCGGGAGTTACCGCGTGGGATTTCCCTATCGCCAGCCCGCACGTTTGACATATTTGCCACTATTTATTTACCGACAGAAGCCAGATAGAGTTAATTTTCCCTCTATTTGGTGGCTTTGAAAAAAATCACTTTCCGCGGGATGTTGCGCCGCTTTCGAACGAATTTAATCCGAAAATTTCTGTCAAATGCCCTCTAGTACGCATTACCACCTGGCTCCTGCATATGTAGTGTAATGATTTGAGTTTCTCAGCATATTTAATTTTTCACAGATTTTACAGTTTTTTTACGTTGACTCATATCTCTAGACTTTAAAATAATTTTCCGATTGTACTGGTTCTTAAAACAACCATGCATATGCTTGGAAAAATACTCGTGTAAGACGTTCAAAGATGTCGTAGTGCTTGTAACAAATAATTGGCGTGAAATAAGTACGTGTTTACCTCCTTTCATTGGGGTACTTTTTATTTCTTGTGCGAATGTACGAAATTCAGTATTTGTACTTAAATATATTTGGGAGATCTAGACATTTTTATGTTCTTATATAACAAGAGAAGTGAAGAATCGTTTGAGTCCAGCAGTTTAAGAGTTCAAAAAACAGTGGAAGAGAATACTTTCTTACTAATTCTTGCCAAAAACGCTCGTTTCTATCTTTATTCATAACTTAATTTGGTATAGATCATGAGATAGAGTAGTTATCCGAGAGCTCAAGAAAACGCGCATTGATTGCACTTCATCCTCTAACGCATAATACACAGCTTTAACTGTTTTTACATTAATAATAAAAATAATAATAATTTTTATTACTACAAATAAAATTAAGCTTTTCTGCAAATTAAGAAAACCTTATTGATATACTGGTCAGGCATTTTCT
Organism: Acheta domesticus; assembly: GCA_031308135.1. Taxonomy (NCBI): domain Eukaryota; kingdom Metazoa; phylum Arthropoda; class Insecta; order Orthoptera; family Gryllidae; genus Acheta; species Acheta domesticus. The sequence continues at coordinate 85,359,130 of JAHLJT010008446.1, read as the reverse complement.
CTTTGCGGTCTGTCACCAGATATTGTTTCATTCGATAGAGTGCGGAACCTGATGACCTCTTAATTTTTTCGAAGGTATGACAGACATATTCACCGCAACATTAAGTAACTTAACCGCCACAATCCATCTCAATCATTGCAACCTGTTGCGGCATGAGACTTTGCTCCTATGAATTGTACTGCTTGAAAAATGTTGCCGGAAAGGCAATAATCATCGCGGGATAGAGAAAGCGGATTTGATTTCAGAAATGTCTTAGAGAACGCGGGCTTTATTCAAGAGCACTAAAGCGTGTCGTTTTAGCGGCTCGAATAAAAAATTACGGAAATCACAGTTTGCGAAATAAAAGCAGCTATCTGCATCTCATTAGCATGCAGATGGACTCTTACATCTTTCCGAGTAGACTGTTCAGCAATAAAATTGTAATTTCCGTTTTGTTGTGTCGACACAGTATTTGATAATACGAGCATTACTTCTCTTTTGTCTCTTGAGCGCGATACACGTAAAGTAAATGAAATTTTTGTTTTTTTATTTGTGCGACTTGTTTATATGTCATTGTTTCCATGTATTTGTGAGAAGTCATGAACAACGTACAGGCACACACCCGGAGACAAACAATGAGAACACTTGTTTCGGCGTCATGTTTAACTGTTGCTTATTGCAATGAAAAATAAAATACGACTTTGCCCATAGCGAAAAAGCTATGACCGTGTAGTTCGCTCTGCGATTTTGGTATCAGTTCTCATGGCTTCCTTTCTAAAATAGTGATACTTGGATAAATATTTCAGATTTTTGAACGTTCATAAAGTATTTGTTGCTACCATCATCATATGAAGAGTGTTGATTTTTTATTTAATTGTTACTGTAATTTATCAAGTTTTGCTGGTATAATTTTTAATCACAAATTTTATATCTATAAATGTTTTGTGTATGTAGAAGTAGTATGTTAGAAAAACATTAAAATATCAAAGAAACTATTTATAATAACTCTTTATTTTGAGGGTGATTGTTAAATGACTCTGTGACCGCTAGAGAGTTGAATTTGAGCTTTACATCTTGCATATTAGTAGTGTTTACTAATCGGAATGTTTCTCTTTACGACTTTGCCATCGCTAATACAATTGTAGACCCACACTCTTTTGGAAGATTCTCTGATGCTTAGGTAGAGAGATCTTGCCTAGGTATGCTCTGGAGTTTTAGAAAACTTACGTGCATAGGTAAGCGGACTACATATATTTTTAGTACTGCTAACAAAATAGCAACCCACATTCCGCGATTCTACTCCTATCACACTTAGAAAAGACTACACAAGTTTGCACAGTAAAGCTACCTTTTTGTCTAGAAGTAAATCAAGGATCCATATCAGCGTTTACTCAATGGATCTGGAAAACAGAACGAAGAACCTGGTCGTGATGGCTTGTTATGTTTAGCGATGATTAGGAATGTTTTGCTGATTAGAGATGAATGGTGATGAGAATATTAGTTATGTTAGTAATCTGTGGACGGAGGATAACAGCTACCATCATTTACTATCTAGAAGCAAAGCAAGAGACTCTCTCAGCATTTTTTCCAGGATGAAATGATATGGGTCGAAAAGTCAGGAACGATCACGCCCGTTACTAAAATAATTCGTTCATTTTCTTATTGCTTCAGCAGAGCAATGTAGCATCGTTGGTGATATATGGCAATATATTTATATACTTTGTGACATAAGTAATACATTTTTGTATTGTAAAACGCGGGTTTTCATGCACAGTTACAATGCTTAAATCGTATCAAATTCTAATTTCCCTTCTTTCTCACTTTGAATTTGGCAGTGGTCAACGCTCAGTCCTTTTCTTTCACTTTCAGAATATTTGACACGTTCGTACCTCATAACTCGCCTCTGCCCTACAACATTGACAAAGTTTTCAATATTCGGAATGTTTCAGAGTTGTCTCAATAGGCTAGACGATAGCAGTAAAAAAACTTCACAATTTTTCGGGGCATACCGCAAATCTGCATGCGCACCATATATTTTGGAAGGACCACCACAGGTAAATGAAACCCGCTGCGACAAAGCCATATTCGGTGTACAACAAAGGCATATCATTTCTATTTTAATCTCGAAGCAAAGAGCCATGTGGTAATAGTTCGACCTGGTTTCGAGTATTTTAGCACGTCCACGCGTATGTAATCCTACGCACGTGACGAGATCAAAGGGGGGCTTCAAGTAATTCCCTCGTGTGTTCCATTCGGCATCGCACAAATCCGATCGCGAGAACCACATTGATATATGTTTTCTATAAATTTTGAGGTGAACGGGCAGTAATGACAGGTTGAAAAGTTGAAACACCGTCTGCAGACAAACGTAGAATGTGTACGAGACAGATGTTTCAAGCTATTAAATTGGGTGTCAATTTCCTCTTTCTCTCGCAACACGAATTTTTTTTATTTATTTCGTCGCGATCCTGTATTTACATGTTGTGAAATGTGATTCGTCTGGCCCGCGAGGGTGTTTGATTCACATTTAAAGAACATTTTGTGAGAGTATAAAATATTTATTGTAATATATTTTTAAAAATTGAACACATGTCATGAACAGTTTCTTTTCGCTATTTCTAAACATCCCAGAAAAATAATTGCATCTTGTAATAAAAATGACACGTTTAAATCCGAGTTCATAGAACAAATCACTGACATAAACCATCTTTGCCATTTTATAAGAACGTTGTCAGAAACTACACCAATAAATATTTTTAGACACTGCCCTTTTTACACTTGCCCTCTATGGTCCTAAATTCGGTTGTATAATATTAATAAAGAGCTTTTCGGAAAAATTCTTCACGAAATATAATAATAATAATAATAATAATAATAATAATAATAATAATTGATGAGGATCATGTATAACGTCAATGAAAACTACATTGAATATGATTAAGGGAAAGGTTAAATATACATTTTCTATTCAGCAGCAAACGAAAGACAACATCAGTATTTGCTTTGTGAATCGCTGATGATAGGAATGAAAATCATTATTGAGATAGTTTCTGCCCTCAGAAGGAAAGATCACCTCCACCTCCCGCAATAAAACATGCCTTACTCTTACGGGACTTACGACCTTAGCAATTGACGCGGCCGGAATCACTAATCAATCAATCAGTTCATGTTAATCCACATATGCGAATTATGTTTTGGCGTTGATCATGGACGGTTATTAACTGAAGAAATACGACCAATGGTGCAAAATTCTTATATCATTACAAAAATGTCACAATTTGTAGTTAACATTATTATAATATGAGAAACGTTTCGGAGACAGCAAAAAAGATTTCATTATCTTTACTGTCTTTCGAGGTTAATGAATATTGGGCACTTAAGATGCATTTAGAACTAAACGTCTGCCATCCGCATTTTTTGCTCAACAATGTGTGTGATGCATTTAGGGTCTCACATTGGTATGGTTTTGCATCATGTTTTTTTCTCGTCTGAATCTATCTACAATTAATTTCAGGGTGTTACTCTGCCGCCATTTCGATCCTGGCTTCACAAAATATCAAGTGAAACAAAAGAAATTTATTTATTTCGTTTATTTTATTTATTTACAATACGCATTTAAATTAATGGATAAATAAAATTAAAGCAACAACAACATACAAACAATAGGGAAACAGAAATTGTGAAGTAATAGCCAAAAAATATATTACCATTGTTATTAAAAAATCAATATAAAGAAAATTATTACTATTAACACAAGAGGTCCCAAATCACTCCAATATTTGCGCCCGGAATCACACGCCTTAAAGGAAAGAGCGGTCGCGAGTGACCCGTGGAGGTAGAAGCTCGACCTGTGGAAAAAGTCATAAAAATGAGTGCCCGAGTGCCATCGGCGCTTTATCTGGTGGATCTACTGTCTGATAACGGGGCCCAGATTCCGGTTCCGCAGTTGGGCCAGCGACGCCTTTCTCACCTCGCCTCTCTCCTCCTCTCCGTTTCCGCAAGCAATCTGCCTCAATTTGCAGAGCGTCCTCTCAATCTCCACTTGGGAACTTCTACGATTCTCGGAGCCAAACAGTCAGGCCACGGGTAACTTAACTCCCAGCGGCCATAGAAGATGCATATATTTCGGCCGCTGGCGCTGGAAGTTCCGTGGGAAGGGAAGCCGAGGCAGGTTGGGGGGAGCTGAAGACAAGCGAAGTGTGATGGACGAGGTGCGGCGCCATTCAATCACACCGAAGGGCGTGACGAGCGTTGTCATGGCGACGCCGCCGCCGCGAATTCCCACCCCTACAAGTGGCTCGTTAGTTCCTGCTCAACTGGTAATATCTAGCACTTCTAGTTAGCACATTAAAATAATAGGAATAAAGAACGTTCAGAGATACTTTTAAACGTGAAAAATGTTCCTGTGCACAAGGGAAATACAGTAATTATCATTCTTAAGTTTGATGCAGTATTGTATATAAGGCAGTATTCAAGTTTGATGTAAGGCAGTATTTACGTATGCATTAGGAATACTTTTTCCTTGTTTTTGAATTATTTACACACATTTTAGACACTTTTCAATTCGTATTAAATCATTTTGTTTTAACACATTTTAATGGAAATGTTTCGTAGAAGTTATTTGCTACGTTCCGATGTACATTTAAAAATATTATTATAAAAATTTATGTGATAATGTTTAACAAAGTTACAAATTAAAATATTAAACAATGCTTGTTTCCCAACCTTTTACAAAATAATTTACTTCTTTTATATATATATATAATTTTTATTTACTCCTTAATATATTTTACATATTCGTCCTCGTCGCTTTATTCTGAATCCGAATGAAGAGAATGAGATGTTTGAAATTATACTAGATAAGGTAGGATTAGCGTTGAAACGAGATAGTTTACATGCAAAAACCGCTTCACCCACATTTCATCAATATCCTCAAGTGATCTTTCCTAATCTGGTTACGGATTCTGCAACTCTCTTCCCATTTTCGGCGGGAGGAGTGCGGGTTCGTCCCACACTGTGTCGAGCCGGAAGCGTCGAGTCGACAGACAGAAAGTGGCAGACGTCGATGGAGGTGGAAGAGCGAAAGCGCAGACTTAGTTACAGTTTTGTAATTAAATACGTCTTCGTTCATTTGTGGCTTTGAGTGCGTGGTTACAACATCCGAGAGTATTTTGGCGTTTGAAGTTTGATTGCCTGTTCTCCTGAGCAAATTGGAGTAATTGAAACTTACGCAAAGATCTAAAACTCGTGGAGGATAACTAAAATTCTTAGAGCAGTTGCTAAAATTTTCATCTTAATACAAGAGTATTAGTTATCTGCCAAGTTACAAGAGTTAGGAAATTTCTTGAACCTTTACTCGTATTGAAGTGTTGTATGTTAGTATTGCCACCGACATATTTTAATTATTGACACATCAGGAACCGGAACCATCTGGTGTTATTAGTGTTGAAATAAAACTGTCTAACGAGTTTGCGATATGACTTGTCATGTACTTGTCCAAGAATAAAGCAGTTTCTCTAAACGACAGTGATGGGAAATGTTGAACTTTCCTTTAGTGAACGGAACAGTCCCATTAGGTTCACTTAAGTTTACTCAGAATCCATAGTTCTTTTAATAATCTGATACACTTTTTCAGTTATTCCAAAGATTGTTATGAAATACACACTCCGTAATTTAAAACTACTGGAACTGCAATGACACATATTTTATCAAATTATTTGTAATTCTGAAGTTTAAAAAAAATCATAGTTCAACGAAAATGAAATCTGTGCCATTATTATAAGTGTACTTTGGTCTCTTCGAGAAAAAAAATAAAGAAAAATTTGGAAACTTTTTGGGAAAATATTTTTTATAAAATTTTCCAAAATTTCCTGCAAAAGTACGTGAAAATTTCTCATATTTACGAAAAATTAATTGCAATTTTGGAAATTTCAGAGAGTTCAACGAAAATGAGAACTGCCCACTTTTTTTAGCTTACTTTACTCTCTCCGAGAAATAAGATCCAGAAATTTGGGGCCATTTTTGAGACATTTTTGAAAATGTTAGTGATGCTTCACCCAAACTTAAAATATCCTATTCAAAGTTGTAGGGGCACTAGTTTGTCCAGATTTATTAGGAATATCAGTTTTGGAGAAAATGATCTGAACTGTTTAGGCGCTAGTGTTGATTGTGGACTGACTGACGAAGACGCAAACGGACGAAGAAACGAATGAACGAACGTACTAATAAGTACGTAGGTAGTAGGTACGCAAAGGCGAGTAGTATTAGTAGTAGTAGTAGGTAGTAAAGTAGGCGAGAAAGTAAAAAATATATTTGTTGATATGTGGCTTTGACACTTTTATGACGAATAGATTGATTATACTCATACGAATAACATGGTCACCGATGCTTATCTTGGAGCGTTGCTGATTTATAATTCTCACATGAATAGTGTAAACTATTCGTGTCTGCAAGTTCGAGACAATTTTTGAGAACGTGAGCTTAGAAACTTCAGAATCGGAACCTATCGGAAAGAATTTTGACGTACACACAGAAGATGACGAACAAATTGTTGTATTGCTTACAAATAATTGTATTGCGGTGTTGTACCTCTTGAAAAGAAAGATGTTGAAATTAAGTGCATTTACATCTCATGTTGAGATATTTGTGGCGAAGTTGCGTAAAACTAATTGTTCTAAATTGTAGGTAACGCGCAAAAAATGTTGAAGTATCTGAAAATAAACATTTCGTTCGAATTTACAAGCTATGTCACAACATAGAACGCTTTCCAGATAAAAAGGAATAATTTTGAGTTGACCTGCTCATAAATTACCAAGTGTTTTGAACCCTAGGAAGCAATGAATAAATAGGAACGAGCAGAAGATCGAACTCCAAACACCTGATCTTCTTTGCGTTCCGCCATAGGATAAATATCGTTTAAAATACGTTTTCCGATTGTGTTTTTGTTGAAAGGTCTTTCATTTCCTTTCTTATTTATTCCCTTAAAGTAAATAAATTCATAAAGGCATACCAATGATTGTTTTTCAACCTGGGACCAACAGACATATTCAGCATCATAAAATTTCTGACACAACAAGAAGGTTAAGTGTAATCAAATCTTCTTTGAATTGACAATAAGTGAATGCGAAAACTGCACTCACCGTCAGACTCCCCCAGTAAGCTGAACGGAGCTCCCTCATGGTCGTTTTAATTATAAATTTTAATCGTCCGGGATCCCTGAACAATGTTATTTTTAGCCGGGGACTCCATGAATATTTTCAGAGGCTGAAAGCATCGTGCGCGGGCGAAGTTCCACCGCTTATAACATGGTAGAACAGTCTGGATATTGGAGTAGTTGGAGTTTGTTAGAAGTTTGGCGATTCAGAATCGATTCACTTAGCCGAATGTGTATTATTCTTTACAAAGAAGAAAGTGAGGAAACGCATTAAAAATTTCTTCTGCGGTAACTTGTTTTTACTTTCTCCTAGGGTGCAAAACATTTTATCGTGGTAAATAACTTTCAAACGTCATGTGCATGATCTTGAATTTGTATGATTTATGGAATAAAATACAAGTTACTAGGTAAGAATTATGTCAGAAATCTTTAGAAAAAAATTTCAAATATAGCCTTCAATATGAACTAGTCGTCTTGACTTCTGTGATCAGAACGTTGATATCTCAATGTGAGTTTAAAGACGTTTATCAAAAAGCTAGTGATTCCATACATTCTTATTTAACACGTTATGGGCTTATTTCATTCGTTTACCGGACTTCTATACTAACTTATTCAAGAATGAAATTCTTGCCTTCATTATCCACAAAAAAATTGTCTCTAAATCGGAAGCTTTTTTATACAGTATTCTAAACCTACTCTTAAAAAGTCTATTTGCAATACATTTTTTAAAAAAGATGCAACATCAAATAAAATTTTCCATTTGGCAATTACCATTTTGAATAAATACTTTAAAATTATCTGTTTCAATAACTGTGGAGCTGTGCGTTCAGCGTGTTCATATGATGCGTTCGGGCGTAAATTATGATGTTTGATATTATTGAAGATATTGATTGATTTATGTTTCCCGCACGTCAGATGCTAAGGTTATTAGTATATTGAATGATTTTTACCCCAGCAGGTAGCGGTGTTTCCTCTCTTCACTAAGTTATGAGATCTGGTGCCGACATACAAGTCCCCCTCCCGATTTTCTCCCTACAAGTTCCCCAAACGGGGCAACTCTTCAACTGGGACAAGTCCTCCCGGATGATTTCCTGACATGTGAGGTAGTGTAGTGCATGTAAATATATATGTGTTTGTGTGTAAGAAGAGGGATTAGGGAAGAAAGAAGAAGGAAAGATCGCGCGTGGTCCGTGGCCCGTGTGCTAGCTCCGTCAATCTCCTGGTGTGCTATGTAGCTATGCTTCTGCTATGCTATTTCGACCCAGTTATGTAGAAAGCTTCGAAAATCCGTCATCGTGGAGTCGAACCCTGGGACCTCCCAGTCAGAACTGCTGCAGAGTCAGCGGCAATCCTGGCCCTGCACTAAACTCAGCCAGTGAAGAAATTGATGAAATTGATATTATGAAGAGTGGGAAGCAGGTCTGTCTATATCTGCAGTGATTTCAAGAACGGGCAACAAAAGGGAATGATAATATGCTCGTACGTCACGCGTAAATCAACGCGTAGGTTGCGGTTTCATAAGAGTTTCATTTCCCCGCAAAACGTGTAATGTCAGTTACCAGTACTAATTACGAACAACTCGTTCATCAAGGCAGGACTTATCGGGCTGTGCGTGCAATAACTTATCGCATACGAGTAACTAACGTACCGGATTCTGGAAATCATTGAAGTGTGAAAGCAATGAAGCTCTGCAATCCGTCATAGAGGACTAGAGCTAACTTGAGTTATTTCCTGGAACATAGCATTGAGAGTAACATGCATAAATGTTACAGTGCACTAAAAGTCAACAAAAAGCGAAGCTCCTTGTTTCTACCTGTGATGGAAAGGAATTTACGAAACATCGAGGTCAATCACATGAGGTAGGATGACGCTTAAGAAACATGGCCTCAACCATAAAGGCCGGTCCACAAGCGGTCCTCGCGGAATCTGACACGCGGTGCTATCACGCCATGGGGCGCTGGCCGACAGTGCTCAAAGAGCAAGCGCCGAAGGCACGGCAGACGGCGGGAGGCGGGGAGTTTATGTTAGGTACTAGGTTTGTACTAGCGGATAAAAACCTTCAATCTTGAGCAGAAGTTAATGATGTGTACCAGTCCCAATACTCACTTCCTCACCCATAGACAAAGATATGAACATTACAGATCCTCACGGAAAATGACGTTTGAACATTTCTCAATAATGATCAGTAATATGTAACAAATTGTGAACAAACAAATATACGATGCTATCCTTCTTGTTTATTATTATTTTTATTTTATCGCAATACACAATCCTTTGATAGGTTGATTCTCTAATGAATTACTCAAGGACTTCGGAATTTCAAAGGACCTACGCAGGATATGAGCGGTGCCCAACAATGCCGGTGTTTCGCGGTTGGTATTTTAAACCTGCTAAAAGCATAAGGTATTCAAATATTTCGTCGGAGGAGGTGGGCGGTCACGTGGATGGGTGGCGGGCGAAGGGTGAGCGGCAGGCAGCCAGGTGGGCAGGACAAGTGTGGGCCTGGGAGAGCAGTGGCCGGACGGCAGGGACAGGAGAGCGATGGGCAGGCGGTGAGGAGGGCAGCGGGTGGGAGAGGGGCGGAAGGGGCGCTGGCGAGTGGCGCGCGGGCGGGGGATTGGGCGAGCGAACGCGCGGGAGAATGGGCGGGCGGGAGGACAGGCGGCCGGGATGACGGGGGGGCGTGCAGGTGGACGCGGGGGCGAGCGGACGGTGGCCGTGAGGGAGGGAGGGCCAGGAGGACGGACGCGCATGGGTGGACGCGGGGGACGAGCGGAGGGTGGCCAGGAGCGAGGGTGGGCGGCCGGGAGCGAGGGAGGGCCGTGAGGGAGGGAGGGCCGGGAGGACGGACGGGCGCGTGGGTGGTCGCGGGGGACGAGCGGAGGGTGGCCAGGAGCGAGGGTGGGCGGCCGGGAGCGAGGGAGGGCCGTGAGGGAGGGAGGGCCGGGAGGACGGACGGGCGCGTGGGTGGTCGCGGGGGACGAGCGGAGGGTGGCCAGGAGCGAGGGTGGGCGGCCGGGAGGGAGGGAGGGAGAGTGGGCGGACTGGTTGAGGGCGCGCGGGTGAAGGGCGAGCGGGAGAGCGGCGGCCGGAGCACGGGAATGGGATGTTCCACATTAAGCTTTTAAAGGCAGGTCGGTTAACCGCCTGATGGACGCGCATCGAGGTAGCGATGAGAATCGGACCGTGAAGCTAGGGCTTCGGCTACGCGGAACGCCGCGCCACGTCGCCGAACCACCGCCGCCGCCGCCGCCGCCGCCATGACCGCCCCCACCGCCCCCACCGTTGCGCGAATCGCCGCGGTACGAGCGCCGCATTATGAATTGCTAAATGCTGAATAGCTTCTGTTTTCAATTCGCGCCAACTTTTTCGTTATTTAACAGGATTTTTAGAAGAAAAATCCAGATAAAATTTGGTTTCTCTTGGTTGTTGTGATAAAATTTAAGCTTAGCTTTCCATCGTAGAATTCGACAGTTCGCTTTTCGTCGTTGTTACCTTCTGTTGTATATTCACTTGTTTGTATTCATCGTTTCGCCGCAAGCAAAGAACTTTGCATTGCCAAGTGAATATTAATGGCGAAGTGAGAATAATATGAGATGTGTATACACTTTAGAGAATATAAGGTGGTACATGATGATGAAGTCGTGTATGACATCTTATGGACTATTGGTTATTGAAGTGTGTGTGATGCGTTATGCAAAATGAATGAAATGTGTATAGCTGAATTTCCATCAAATTATTTAAAATGCTCACAAGGTCCATTTGAAGTAATTAACGCAACTAGTCAGTAAATTGTGAAACATTTACGAGTCATTTTGTTGAATGAGCGTGTATTCGCTTATTTACCAGGAGTGCAGATAAAAATTGTTTTGACCGCGTATGTCTGATAGATTTCAACTCTGCAATTTTTAAAGCAAATAAAATACTAAATAAACTTTACCAGTATGTCTTTTGGCTAAAGAGTTTGCTTCTATCTGAAGGGACAGTCATCATAATAATTTAAAATAAATAAATGTTTATGATGTTTAACCATATTACTGCGGTAACACAACTACTTACTTAGTTAAATGCACGTTTGTCAACTATTCTCTATATTGTTAAACACGATTAAAAAACAGTGGAAAAGAAATGTAGCCTTCTGAATTCTTTTGGATTAATATTTTTAGTGTTACACATTGACGGAAAAATGATGCAGCACTACTCCCCATGCCCAATATATATCAAATTGAGACAATGAAAGAACAATGGAATGAAGCCCCTTTGCTTTGACTCACTAGCATTTTGAAAATAAAATACATAAAAAGTTATTTATTATGGTAACATCCTTCATGTTCAGCCAATATTAAAAATAAGTATGCTATTATACAAGTCCTATTCTTTTAGCTTTGGAAGAGCAACGTCAGGTTTAGAAGGAGAAAAATTGAAGAGTCGGGAACAGACTTTATAGACAGCTCTCGTTTATACTATGCGCGCAGATCTTAATGTTGTGACAGAAGATATGTAGCAGTCTCACGTACGTGAACAGGATATCCGGTTGACTCTCTTGCATGAAACGTGAAGCTCATCCTTCCCCCTCAGTGACTTCACTGCTATTGCATCCTCTGGTATCCACATCAACTGCAGCCACTGTTACGTGCTAGATGCTTCTCCTTGCTTTCCTTGTATTCAACCTTTGTTGTTGCATAGGTTTCTAGTAAGAATTTTCTGTTGTGTCAATAAATTCTTGTAAAGCGGACAAGAACCTTCAATCTTGAGCAAAAGTTAGTGATGTGAACCAGTCTCAATACTCACTTCCTCACCCATAGACAAAGATATGAAGATTACAGATCCTCACGGAAAATGACGTTTGAATATTCTTAATAATAGTCAATAATATGTAACAAAATGTGAACAAACAAATATACCATGTTATCCTTGTTGTTTATTATTATTTTTATTATATCGCAATCCGCAACCCTTTCGTAGGTTGATTCTCTTATGAATTACTCAATGACTTAGGAATTTCAAAGAACCTACGCAGGATGTGAGCGGTGCACAACAATGCAGGTCTTTAGCAGTTGGTATTTTAAACCTGCTAAAAGCCTAAGGTATTCAAATATTTCATTTCTCTGGGTATGGCTCCTAGAGCCCCACTGCGATCCAGGTTTACTGAGTCTTTCCAGCTCTATCTGAAGATCACTTTATTCTGATCCACTTTAAATCTACTGCGATGGCCCCGTTCACCATTCATACTTGCTTTGCGTCAACTACGGAGAGATTTGGCTTGTTGTGATGAAAGCGATGGTCTGACTGGACCTTGAAATCTTAGTATATTTGCATACAAGCCTTTATCGGGGTATTGAAGGGGTATCGGGGTATCGGGCGTTGAAAATCCTTGTTTGCTGATTTCCCTGTATTGTATTGATTTCCCATTGTTGCTGATTTCCCTGTAAGCCATACTTTCTGCACAGATTCCAGTGCAGCACGGTACCCACTCGATGAAACACATCTTATTTTGTACATTGTAATGATGTACAATGTGTAATGATGATTGTCGATGAAACACGTCAACATCGTACTTTGATGAAACATGTCTCCCATGGATTATGGATGTACTCGTACGTTGACAAATTAGGGTTTCAATGTGAACTGTTTCGTTTGTCTGCTAAAGTTCTTGGCCTCCTGGTATGCAGGAGACAGTCTGTCGACATTGCTGCGCCGGTGGAGGGCTCGATGAGCTATCATTCATTTCCTGGCTAGGCGATACACATTATCCAGCTTTGATTTGTTTTCAGTCCGTTATTCCAGCAGTGTAACTAATAATATGTACTGCCCGGGCGTTGAAAATCTGAATGCAATTTCCACCACTGAGTTTGGTTCTCAGAAGTTTTCGAACATGTCGCTTGTATTCCAGTGAGCCTCCTAGACATACCTTTATTTGCTGTTTTGTCTTTGAGGGGGTTTGTGATTGTACCTCAGCTTATATGAAGAATAACACAATTGTCTCCACTGCTCCCCATTGTGATGTCCGTATTTAACACTCGAACTGAGTTTAAAAGCGATTCGAGTTCCCTTTCAGACTTTCCGTACAAGTTGAGGTTACTGAAGTAGAGGAGATGGCAGAATCTAGGATTTTTCTTGATCTTTGATACCGATCTTTTACGACCATAGTTCGGAGGGTTGTTATTAGTGGTATCAATACTAGAACTCAAGAAACCGGGCGCATATTATACTTCTGCCCAATATGTCATATAGTTATTAATGTTTTTGGCGACAAGGGAATCAAATTAAATTAAATGCTACTACTAAGAGCACCGGGGAGAGCGAGTCCTAGCAAGATCCCTCGACGTACTATTTTGAGAGGGTGTCCCTTAATGGCGATGCAGGTATTCGAGAGGCGTATACATGTTTGGAGAACCGTCATGAACTTTTGACTTACGTGTAAAATTCCCTGATTCACTATCCAACTGTGTCAGAGAGTCGTAAATCACTTTGTAGTCAATTCTGGCGACATAGAAGTTCGTCAGCCATCTTACGTTCAGTAGATTCATCTCGTGAATCATAAAGGCATCTGTTCTCCCTGTGGATTGTCAGCGTTGCCTTTTTGTTTTTTGGCAGCTGACTAACATCACCCAGTTGATTAGGTAATACAGCTGATATTATGGATGTGAAGAGCTAAGTTGTTGCTGAGAGATGTATGTTATGGGATGATAATTTCCGGGTTCAGATCTCTTCTTTCTGCCTTTAATAATGAATGTCGTTTGGTCAGTATTTATCCACTGTTGAGTGCCTTCTTGTAGTAGATCATCCATCTGGTGAACAACTTATTTCATTTTGCAAATAGTTTTTATTACTAAGGAACAAACATTTTCTTCTCAATTATTACTCCAAACGCTCGTTTTCAACTGTATTCATAATTAAACATGTGTATGGGTTACGGGATGGATCTCCGAATTTAGGAAAACGTGCACAGAATACACTTTTTAACTGTTTTCGACGATAAATAAATAAGCGGTGCGACCAACGGCTCGGCCCGGGGCGGTGTTGCTTAGTGTATGTATTTATTGTCTCCTTTTCATGAACACATGGGATAGATGCGTCGGCCTCTGTTTCCATGCAAGGAGGATGACATCCGGGCGGTTGCCTCTAAGCGATGCCTGGAAGCTGCATTACTTTCTTTGCTATGTCTATTCTACTAGTACATGATATATTCAAAATAATTATCCGTAAGTATTAACTAATATTTTTATCTCATCTTCTTTACACATTGTTTTTATGTTATTTTTATTATAATGCATTTTGAAAGAATGATTTACAAGTTCTATCCATATTTCTATGGACGTGCTGTTATAAATTATATACATTTCATCCCACTGGTGGTACGTCTACATGATCTAGCAATCTATTATACCTTAGCAAGTATTATACCTTATCTGCTGGGTCAATGATCCCCATCTCGATAAAGTTTTTTTGTCGTTTCCCTGATGCTTTGAGCAAATGCTGAGATGGCGCCTTGTTTTGCTTCTGGACGCAAATATAGCTTCCCTCTGTGTACGTTTTCTTGATCCCTTTCGGGAATGTAGATATCATTTTCCATTTTATCGCGACAGTAAGTCGAATCCTTCTCGTAAAGTACTAGGTATAGTAGCCTAAAACTGTAGCTGATTTGCCATTGCAAAAAGTTTTTATGTTTTACTGATACGTTATTGCTTGTTATTGTCTTCGATACGGAGCTCGATGTACCACTGCATAACTTACGTGGATCGAGAGGATTGTGGTTACGAGGAAAATATGAAAACAGTTGAAAAATTCAACATGCCCTCTCATGGAGTGAATTATGAGGAAATTATTAAAAGGGAATTATGGAAGGGAAGTATGAATAGGAAACCGAGTGAAGTTAACATCTAGTTAATTGGTACGAGTAAATAAGTATGTCTGAATCAATATTATCGGGTAAAAAATTATATCATGTATGTACCACGGGCGTTAACTGATTCTAATGATCTCGGGTGACAAAATGCCCCTGACAAAAGGCTCTCGATCATTAGAACCCTTATAATGCCCTTGATGCTTAAATAAATATTATTATATGGGAGCGAATATTTTAATATTAGTTCTTTCCAAAAACCTTCATTGCTTCATGAATTCATAATTCAACTTAATACGTCTATGAGAGAACAGACATATCAGAGCTCAAGAAACCATGCACACATTGCACTTCTCCCTACAGTACGTCACATATTGTTTAACTGTTAAATAATAGTACATTATGAAACGATGATGTAATGATGGGTATTAATAAACGAGTGTGATATTACGATACTCGCTCGTTCCTCGCTCGTATCGTAAACTTCACAGGAGTGTATTAATACCCATTACATCGAGTTTCATACGGTACTTTTTCTACGACTTTTATAAGTTAAACTTTTACAATGAATAGTTTCGTGGCAGTTGATTCAGCCAAGGCCACCTAGCGGACAGCTACCTAAATCTACCCTCGTATGCTGCCGTAGGTGGCTGTGGTTACCTGTCCGCCTGCTAGGGAGTACTGCGCTAGTCAAAGAGGATCAATTTACGATCCACTTTATTTGAAATAAAATACCACGAAAAAATACTACTAATAAAAGAAATTAAAAGTATTGGGCATAATATAATATCGAACACAATTTTAATGTACACAATCGAACGAAACATTTGCTAAAACGATTCTAGATGATTAATTAAGTGTCAATACTTGGTTTGTCAACTTCTCTGTGATTGGTCAAGAACCTGTATCGTAATGAAAACTGTATCGAAATGACTATCATTATGCAACTGGTTGCAGCCATCGAATGACAGCATTATACAACAGCAGTAGAAAAATAAATAATATGTCCAGTTCATCCCTTCAGCCGGCTAAGTTCCGTTGCTTGGGCGTGTTGCGCAGGCGGCGGGGCGTACCTGACGGAGGCGCGCGGGCCGCGCTTCTCGGTGGAGCCGCCGCCGCTGCTGGTCTTCTCCAACGAGACCGGTGGGCGCGCCGACTGCGGCGCCGAGGGCTCGCCGCCGCCGCGCGTCGAGTGGCTGCTGGCCGGCGACGGCGCCCCGGCCACGCCCGTGGCCGGCGCGCGCCTCGTGCTCGCCAACGGCAGCCTGCTCTTCCCGCCCTTCCGCGACGACCGCTTCCGCCCCGACGTGCACAGCGCCACGTACCGCTGCGCCGCCACCAACGCCGCCGGCCGCATCGTCTCGCTCGACATGCACGTGCGCGCTGGTGAGTCATGCACACACCCCTCTTCTTAGTCTTCATGAACTCTTCTTCTTAGTTCTTCTTCTTAGTCTTCATCAACTCTTATACACCATTAAATAAATAAACAACTTTTAAATGAGGTTAGTTTTCAATAAGGTTAATATTAATAATAACTTTTAAATAAGGTTAAGTTTAATAACCTCTAAATAAGGTTGGCAAAGAATAAAAAGTTTATTTCTTGTATACCTTCTGCGGGGCAAGGGCTTTTAATTGTATGTACGAGCTCTTTCGTTGTATGCTAGATATATGTAATGTTAAATCATAGAGATTCTTGTATTATACCGTGCCAGACGTCTTATAACATGTAATACTTTGAGGACGCATTTCACGCTTCGCAATGCATGTCCAAATTGGGGCAAACGCAGACTTCTTCGTCGTGTCCTCCTCCTCATGCTTCTTCTTCTTTAAGAAATCTGTTTTACCTTTTGCAGGGAAAGTATTTGTAATTGAATGTACCATCTCTAACATTATATGCTAGATAGATATAATATCACAGAATCTTATCTCTTATCATACCAGACGTCTTATAACATGTAGTATTTCGAGGACGTTTTTTACGCTTCGCTACGCGTGTCCAAGTTGATGTCAATGTCCTCTTTTTCTTCTTCTTCTTCGTTTTCTTTTCCTTCTTTGACTTCCTCGCTACGGGGTAGAGACCTGCTGCGCGAAAAAAACAGCGAATTTGCAGCAGAAAAAACTTATTACAGGGCCTTGGTAACGAAAAAGTGGATAAATCCTGTTGCTAAATTTAGAAAAAAAGTCCTCTAAAACGTGGTGTCGCCAGAGTACATGTTTTGTGGTTACTTGATACCGAAAAATTGAATGACGGCAAACGTCTGTCCGTCCGACTGTCTGTGAACAACGCCAGCGGCTAAAACATTTAGATGATTTTCTCCAAAATTGATATTCCCTATCGACCTCGCTGATGTCACGGCCTCTTGAATTTGAAACTGATATTTTAATTTTGGAGGGTAATTTACACATAGCCCCTGGGACGTTTTCAAAAGTTTCAAAAAAGGCTCCATCGTTTTTGTTGGATAGTGTGAATAACGTTTTAGAGAGTATTGCAGGTCTCATTTTCGTTGAAAATTGATTTTTCGAAAATTGCAAAAATACAAGTTTTTCGGTGTCTTCTCACAACTCTAAGTATGAAGGTAGATATTTTTCTTAATGAAATCTGTTTCTTAAAGATAAATTTTGAAATAAGGTCATGTACAATTTTTCAAAAAATTGAATACTTTTCGCATAATTTTGCGTGAAAGTTTGGGCAAGTTTGTGCTGTTTTGGCACCAATAGTTGCTACGTTTCCTCATTTTTCTTCTTTTCCGCCTTTTGTTCGTCTTCTTGTCGTACACCTCTTTGAAGCCCTTTTTACAGCAGGGTAAGAATTTGTACTAATTGTATCCACAAGCATATACATTCCAGGCTAAATAGATACAATGATCAATAATATATGGTCTTCACTCTTGTTGTTTCCGGCGCGTTATAACCTCGAATACTTTTTTTGATTTATTTACTTCTTGTTCGGCCGTGAGACCTTTCGAGGGCTTGGATACAATAGTCTTTTCATAATTAGAAATGGGCATCCTTGGCTTTTGAGCTTTATATCGCTGCTCCATTGTTAGGTATTGATTTGGGATGGACCTGGTTTAGGATTTATGTAACATTTATATGTTTTTAATACTAGGATAATTGTTGATTTGGTTTTATGATGCACTTACGGGGGATTTTGGGAGTTTTGATTTGATTCGGCAGGGGTACACAGCATTACGTCGGAGGTTGAATTTATTACTTAGGTGCGAAATGTTGAAGGTAGTATAAAAAATATTTGAAATTGTGGAAATGTGATTTTTTATTAAATCAATACGAAGCTTCCTATGGATCTGAGAATTCGGTATAAACCAGGGCGCTTGTGTTATCGAATACTTTGAGAACGCAGTTGATGCTACGCTATGCGTGTCCAAGTTGGAGACGAGGCTCCGAATTGCGGTCTCGGCGTCATAAACAACCTGGAGTCTGCGCAACGCATAATGTACGACGCATTTTCTGCACAAATACTTTGTTTCCTAACAGTTTATAAGAGAAAAAACTTGTAGTAAATTGACAGAATTTAATGTAGAAACTGACTTACCATTTAGTTATTGAGGGAGTATACACTGAGCAATTGCTTCCAAAATACTCGTAGCTAGAAATATAATATATCTTGAAAGTCAATCAACAGCACTAGTTCTTCGACACTCAAACTAATATTTATCGCATCGCATTATTCTCGCCCATTATTTTTTTTGTGCATACTATTGTTCATAAAGAAATTTTAAAATCGTCTCTTCTCTAAAAAATAATTCGCACAAATGGACGCATTTAAATGAGTCCATTGTGACGAAAGTAACCCGATTGTAGTTCTTCACTTTCGTTGTAAAATCCCGCGGCAATCGGTTTTTGATTCGTGATCGGGGCCAGATTAAGAGATAAGACCCGTAATAAATGGTGAAATGCAACCTAAAAATATTGGTAAAAAGTGTGTGTGTATATATATATATATATATATATATATATATATATAAACTCAACCATTTAAAATGTAACGTCGTTGATCGTTTCTCTTGACATGTGTGGGTGCGACGCAAAGTAGAATTTTGAACATCTTGGGGTGTACCACAAGAAATCCATTTCACTTTACCTTAGGGAAAGAGTTTGTAAGTAACGTTGCACCTTCTACAATGCTCAGCGCATGGGTATATTATTAAACAAAAATATAAATAAGTTGAAGAAGCGATTAGAAACGTTTCAATTGTGGATATGGTAAAAATTGAAGGGGATTAGTTGGAAAGCCCTGGTAAAGAACGAGGTATCCAGAATGATAGGAAGGGAAGAATATTTATAGGAGGTGATAAAAACTGGAAAAGTAATTGGCGAGTTCATATTTTCAGAGGAAGAAACAAGGATCTAAAGAAAGCCACAGGATACATTTCTAGGAAATTAAGAGGAGATAGTGAGGGAACCTTAATATTGGATGAGTTCATAAAAAGGCTACAGAGAACTACTAGTAAAAGACAAAGAATGAATAGAAATAAGTAGAGAATGCATGAACCTGTTAAAGGAGCCGAAATGCGATGATAGTAATGATGATAAAAACGGTACTATCAAAGAAATAATATACAATTGTTTATTTTTATTTATTATATAAATCCTGGCAATGAAAGGACGACACTCACTTTGTCTTCATTGACATGCACTGAGTACACCCTTGGGGGCACTAATTTTCTTCCTCCTTAGACTTAAAGTTGACTTCCATAGTACAGACAAGTCAAATAAGTGGCGCAATTTCTTCGCCATATCAAGTACGTTTGGAGACATAAAACATTCACATTTTTTTCATGAACACTTAAGCAACAGCACATATCTCTTACGCATACAGGACAGGTACACTTGTTCCCCACATTTACTGTTTTCACCGTCTGAGTTTATTCTTTTTCTCCGTTATGACTCCACCTTTCCGTTTCTCCACTGTTTCATTAGTCTGGTTTCAGTTAATGGTGCATTAGTTGTTTTCCATCCGAATTTACCATCTGTGGCTGTAATGTTGCATATCTCACTCGCGCGACTCTTCCGAGGTAGGAAAGCAATTGTCACTACTGTGATCACATGCACGTGTGTGTGTGTGTGTGTGTGTGAGCTATGGTGGCTTGCGCTTAATAACTATAGTTGCTTAAATTCGTGGAACGTATCATGTGTCATTACAACAAATCGTTTTCTAGCTAATATCAATGTTGGGCCTTTTGACTTCTTGGGTCTTTTGACTTGAATACTTCTAAATGAAGTCGTTTTTGTTCACCATCGAATATTTAGAAAAAGCCAATAGTTCAACCATTGCACAGTTACAAATCATTACAGTTAATATGGTTCCTTACAATTCAGAACTGTAATGTTGTACTTTTTTGACGATATAGGAAATATGGATTTCAGCAGTTATTTTGTTAGGCAGAAGGCACGAATTATCTTCAGAAATTTTTAGAGAACACTTAACAGTTTTAGGTAACCAAAATGTTTGGAAATTCGAGATATTGTCTTAAAAATGTTTTTCGTCGAACTTTTTCTTAAATTTTTATTAAAATTTCTTAAAAACCCATATTCAATGCTATGTTCAACTGTAATCGTGAGTATATTATTAAAAAGAATAGATTTTATTTGGCCTTTTCTTAACTATTTGAGCAGTTGTAAGTGCCTTTTTATCTACCTGTTTTAATTATTTGTACTGCCTATGGTTTGGTTTATTCTTATTTATGTTCCAGTTATATCAAAGACGAGATGAAGAAAATCTGTCAAAAACAGAAACAGCGGGTTCTAGGTAATCCACTGATTTGGAGATTTTTTATACGCTTGAATAAAAAAAGAACTTTCTAAAAATATCGGCAGCTTTTGATGCCACAAATTAAGAATCACATTTCACGGTGAAATCACATTTCAAAACAATCTCGTTTTATTTTGAGTAGTGTCGAATTATTATTCCATGTATTTGGTCGGTAGTCACGGTTTTATGTTAATCTCAGATCCCAGCGATTTTTTAAAAAAATTATTTCATTGATTTACAAAGTTCATTTTAACTTAACTATACAATTGTAGATATAGACTTGCTATATCTTACTAAGCAAATCTAACATTTCAAAACTTCGTTTAACAAGAGGGCTTACTGTGCACCGTCCTGGTTCATTCTAAATTGCAGAATATGTAAAGGAATGCATGTACTGGATATCTATTTTTGATTCAGTTTGGCGTTCTGTGTATTTACGGAGTTTAATATCTGTGCTTTGATTAATTTTGATAAAAGTATTCGGAGAGAATGTATGGCTAGAGAAATTATATGGTTGGGGATTTATTTGATATTTAATTCGGCATGTAGTTGCTTGCTAGGTATTACGAAGGCTTGGGTGATAGTTCGCAGGAATTGGTTTTGGTTGACTTTTATTTTTTGGAAATTATATTTGGTAGAATTTGTTCACATTGACACATGAATTCTGAAGGAGGGATATGATTATTGTTTTCTGCCTAATGCCATTGTTTAATGTGAGTTTAGATGTTTTATTTGTTAGCGATTTCATTAGTAGAATTTTCATTTTGGCTTGCTGGACTTGGGTGTCTGTGTAAGTTTCTCAGTTGAGGGTGGTATTCAGATGTATTCCGAAATACTAAAAACTGTCTTGTTATTTGGTGTCTGTGAAATAATATTGTTATTTATTCTTAATGGGATGGGAATATGATTCAAATGGGAATATTTTTGCTGTGGATTTGGTAGAATTGATTTTAATCACCCATTCTGAGGACAAAGTCTTTATTTTATGAAGACGTACTTGGATTTTTATTTTCAATGACATTTGTCTATGAATGGGACTTAATGATTACGTTGTCATCAGTAAATTTTCCCATAAGGATTAATCTTGGGGGAAACTTTATGGAGGGGAACCTTGTGGAAGACCTGCACTTGATGTGGTGTGGATTAAAGGTGTGATTTTGATTGACAACTGAAAATTTCAGTTAATATGGAAGAATTTAAAGAATTCGAAGAACGATTTTGGGGATCCAAGTGATGAGAGTTTGTACTCTAGCCCTTCGTGCCACACACTGTCGAAGGATTTGGTGATATCGATGGATACTGCTATTGAGTGATGTTTTCTTGGAATGAGGTATGAATGTGTTCGGCGGTGGGTAGAAGCTGGAGCACTGAAGATCATTTTGGTAAAATCGAACTGGTAGGGAGGTATGCGTTTTATTTTCTTGAGGTAGTTATTTACTATTGCTTGGATTATGTTTTTAAATATTTTTGATAATGGTGCAAAGAGAATGATGGGTCTCCAGTTACCTGGTTGCGGTGATTTTAGTTTTTTTTGGGGGGGGGGAATAGGGAGAATTGAGGAATGCTTCCAGTTTGAGGGAATAGTATTCTCTTGGGGATGAATGGGTATATTGTTGATATAAGCGACAATGCATTTGAGTGAAGAACGATAGTGTATTGGATTATTTACTCAGAAGAGAGATAAGAAAACAATAGATCATCAAACATTTAAATCATCAGTAACTGTCATTGAAGTCACTTCCTATAAGGCTGCGAGGCGTGACCTACCCAAATATTTGATGAAAAGGAAAAACAGTTTTCATTACTTCATTATTTTTGCTAATAATTTTCCAATACACAACCTTCACGTGTCTTAATTACAAACTTCTGCGAGAGGGAATGAAGGCTCTGGCGTTGGAGCCTTTAAAGCATGCGCAGTACGTGTGCCTAAGAGACGCGGATAATGCCGAGTTACTGTGGACAGCTTAATTTTCGTTTCAAGAATACTCGAGATCGTTCGTGGCCTGTTACAGGCTCACGCCAACAACGCTCACAGATAAACAAGCCCAGCTTATCGGCATCACCAACCTATTGAAACCTAAGGGCCCCTTCACAAGGCGCCACTCAGTATCGCTGCACGTCCGGTGGCAAATCATTGATTTAAACGGAAATATTCACACGAATGGTGTAGTAGTGCTTTCGTGGTACTGGTGACAGGAAACGATGGTCCGCTAGGAGCGCCATTAATGACGGTGCCGCTCACACGCAGTTGGTTTATTTCATACTTTGGAGAGGAATTGCTTATAGCTGGTAGATGGTGTAGAAATTGATTATTACAACTTCGCTGATGTACAAAAATAAATACTTCAAAGAGATTATATTCACAATAAAATTTAGATTATGTCTAAACCATTTTTGTGAATAAAAAGAACAAATAAGTGCGAAGGAAATCAATCAGCAATTGGAATAAACATGTCTTTATATTTCTATAATGTTTTAATTTTTTTGTGGGAAGTGAAATAATTGTTTGTCTAAGATCATTGTTCTGGTCCGATTGATCAACGGGCACCCACATTGCGGGCAATCGGTTCAGGTTTCGGTGATACTCCACGTTGACTGCCTGAGAGCAAAGAAAGAGACCTTACATGAGCTCTTAGTATTTGCGACAAATCACTGATGTAGTACTTATATTGTGAAACGAACTTATGAAAGAAAATCTCTATCTTTAATATTGTAGTTGTAGTAGGACTCCGAAAAAATTTTGAACTTTTGCGATTTTCAAAAAATTAGGGTTTTCAACGAAAATGAAACCTGCATTCTCTTAACCATTCTTCACACTATCCAACAACAAAATTTAATCAAAAACGATGGAACCATTTTTTTTGAAAATTTGGAAAATGTCCCAGAGCCTTCACATAAAGTACCCACATAAAGTAATTAAAATATCGATTCCAAACTAAAGGGGCTGCGACATTACACAGATCCGTAGGCGAATATCAATTTTGGAGAAAATCGGCTGAACGGTTTAGCCGCTAGCTTTGTTCACAGACGAACAGACGGACGGACGTTTTGCCGTCATTCGATTTTTCGGTACCAAGAATCTAGAAAAGATGGATTCCAGCTACAGCACATGTTAGAGGATTTTTTTCTTCTAAATTTAGCAACTGGATTTATCCACTTTTTCGCTACCGGGTCCCTGTAATAAGAGTTTTTCTGCCAAAAATTTCCTGTTTTTTTCGCTCAGCATTTTAATTTTAATTTTTATCTATTCCGTAGCGAGGAAGTAAAAATAAAGAACGTACTCTGAAGTGTATCAGTTTGAGAGGGCAGGAAGAAGAAAGAGGTCAAGAGACAATTTCAGAATTTAATCCCAGAGAAGTCGCAAAGAGAGATTTAAGAAAATTCTGAAGTTAAAGAAAAAGCAAAAGAAAGATTCCACCATCCGCGAGGAATCGAACAAGTCCTCTGACTCTTCCGCATTGGAAGTACTACCGGGAATATCTTCCCTCCCAGGTAAAGAAGATGCAGAGAACATGTTTTGCAGCGTACATTTTAGATAGATGTAGGAGAACTATGGGTGATGTGCCTAATATATTCACTCTGGGTTAATGTAGAATGTGCTGGGGCTATATGACTTTGGTCGCACTGTATATAGACTATGTAAAAGACATATCAGACAATTTCTTGCGTCTCATATTAAGAAACCTTTTTATAGATCCACCAAATGGAATGTTTACAAAAATATAATTTTATTGTTAGGCTACTTGGCCAAGAATTAACGGCATTGCAAATATTTAGATATAGTTGTTTGGAATATTGGATTTAAAAATGTTAGAAAATAAGATGGTGGCTCGAGTTTGGGTAATTTCCTCTATTTTTAAGTTAGGTAGAAAAGGTGGTGTGAAAAATGCCTCCATTTTCAAAAGATGTGTTATGACACGATTCCGTGGTTCTTTGGTTGTCTAGAAAGAAATATACTCCATTTCTTTCATTGTTTCTTATATTCAGTAAATGATGATAAGTGATGTGATGCAGGAATATGGAAACAAAATTGAAATAATTCTCGGCAAAGGCTAAAAAAATACGGGCGTTCAATTAAACGTAGTATAGCTGTTACCATAAAATTTAATGATTGAGCAACAACAATAATGACCATGTTGAATGGAAGCTGCACAGATTGCTGCTAAAACGCATAATGAGAAAAATGATCAAAACAGTTCTTAATTTCGACTGTATGTTTTTTGGCGAAACATAATTTAAGTGTTACAGGAGATAAAAAAGTTTTCATAATAAAAGGGGATTAATTTAGAAATGCTCGACTTTTCAGCTAATCAAGAACCTCATTTTATACATCATCTTATTCACAGCAATGTGTTGAAAGGAACTTTATCAGTCATGCAATATGATCTCATTTGTTGCATATTGGAAGTAATAATAATAATAATAATAATAATAGTAATAACAATAATAATAATAATAGTAATAACAATAATGATAATAGTAATAACAATAATAATAATAATCATAATAATAAAAATAATTATTGAACAATTTTTTAACGAATTTAGCAATAGCTCCTTTGTTTGTGTGCAAGTGAAGAAGCAATTAGATGTGTCAACAAATTCCCATTCAGTGTCATTTTGAGATGTACCAATTAATTCTGAAGTCACGTTTACGGGTCTTGGTAAATAGGAGAAAAAATTACTACGTGATTGTTTGCCAACCTTTCGGAAAATGTATTTCGATCATCAGGGCTTTCAACCACCAGAAAAGTTATCATATAAACGAATACATGGTTGTTTGCCAACAAACATGGTTGTTCGGAAATACATTTTCCTAAACGTTGGCAAACAACCATGTAGTAAATTGCTTTTGCTCCTACTGGCCAAGCCTCGTAAACCTGACATCAGTATAAATATTTATGGTCGTTAAGGATTCTCAATAGACTAATTAATTATAATAATTTCGTAAATATGCTTTGGAAACTACCCAAAAAAATATCACGCTACGTTACTGCTAATTGTTACAATTCTGACACTTCTCTCTCGGATCTCTCTCTCCCATTCTGCTTTCAATTACTGTATCCTCGACATTGGAAACTTGGGTAGTGTAACCGGTGTTTATAATCAGCACAGCTCTGACATCCCAAGAATGAAAGGATACCCGAGAATAAAAATAACAGAATATTCTAGAAGTTTCTGTGATAATAGAAGCAGAAGAAGGCACGTGCAAGCAGCAAACCACACATTATAATTTGTCTATGCCAGCTGTCAGCCCTCCATTTTCGAGACATCTCGCCTCTCTGAGAGACGCAGAGCAAATTTCTTTATAAGGTAACATTCAGGGATCTCATTTATTCACATTGTATGATAAAGTATTTGAACAAATGACCAAACGTAGAAATGGTCTTTGTTGAGAAGAAGTTTTAAGAACACAGTCTAATTACACAATTTTGAATTTAAAGTTCGACATATGAAAAGCAATTATTCGTGAACCAACTTCGACTAAAATTATCAGAGTCGTTTAACTTCCATTTAGTTCATTATGCGTCTTCTGTAAAGCTAATTCTCATATGAAATAAAACGGATCACCTAATGTTTTATTCATATCTTAGCTTTGATACTTCGATGCAATAGTAATTTCCGCCCCCCTGAACATACTGCATTATGCACTACTACAAATTTGCCGCTGAAGTTATAAATCCATTTCAGTTTGTCGTTGTACGCTGTGGCCCAGAAATTGTAACAAATGGGTCACGACTAATGAAAAAGCAATTTTGCCAGTCCGAGAGAAAATTGAGTTTCAAGTGTGAGTGTGTTTTTTTCTGGTATTCGTTGAATTGAGAATTGAACCTATATCATAAGTTACGTAGAAAAAAAGTGGAAATTTTACTCCGAATATTCGATTGTGAATGCAGACTCTAAAAGCCACAAACGTTTCATGTTTTAAATAATGCACCATTCTTTAAATTACTCGTTTTCATTATTGTGGGCTAATTTCCCAGCATGAATGCGCACTCATGATGTTTGAGATAATCATCTAAACATTGCCCTTCATAATGGTAGAAGTGCAATTTTTAATTAAAAACGGGCGTGCGTTTAATCGGTAGTACGACCAGTACGTGTACATGAAATTTTATGAAGGACTTTGATCACCATTCCCAGGTTGCTTTTAGTTTATTTTGCCGTTGTAAAGGAACTTTGTCGAATACTTAATTATTGGTTCAACTACGCATTTTTCGTGTTTAGGTTGAAACGTTTACGTATGTAATAATTCTAAATACCAATAGGTATATAGTTTGTGCTTATGAACTTGGGTGCCCTTTTTTTCGCCCGTTCGCACAGTCGTCCCATGTTCTCTTGCAGCCATTCTATTTGTTAACGCAACAAAAAATCTACCACCGTTTATCGGCGATGCTAATTCATAGCCTCGTTGTTTGCCTGTATCCCTCTCGCAAATATTTGAACCTTGTGGCCGTTTGTGTACGAGTTGGCGCCGCTTGTTCGAATGTGCTTTGATACATGGTTCACTTGACGGCGTACTTTGAGTGGCGCGCCGCCCTGCTTTTCTCGCCCTGTAATTGCGGAATTTCTCTGTGAACGCCGCCGCCGCCGCCGCCGCCCCATGCCTCTGCCACCCCCGCCCGGTCGTTGGCGCGGGCGACGGTTGGCGCCGTGGGTTGGCGCGCGTGCGCGGCGGGTGGCGCGTGGCGCATGGCGCGTGGCGCATGGCGCGTGGCGTTTGGCGCGTGGCGCGAGGCGTTTGGCGGGTGGCCTTTGGCGAGGCGTCGCGGCGCCCGCGGCAGCGGACTCCCTGGCTGCAATTCGCCGTCGCGGCGCCGCGTCATGGAGCGCCGCATGGCGTGGCAGTGTGCTTTCCGTTTTCCGGGAGGAGGCTGCGCAACGGCTCGCGAACAGAAAGGAAAACAGCGCCCGAAATGGGAACCAAACACGCCGAGCGGCACGAGACGCCCCGATGTGAGACCCTGCGGTTTATTTACAGGGCTTGGTTCCCGGAATTGGATCGGCGGCGGCGCGCGGGGATTGCTTGTATTGTCGGCGGGCCCGGAGGTGACTTTGGCATTTTGCTCGGTGGGCGGCTGCAGTTGGTAAATGGTTTGCCCCTGCAAGATACAAGTCGGAGTAGGGAATGTGAATTTTGGAGGATTCATGGGTGTAAAACTCTTTAAAGGACCGTTTTCAGAGAAATTATTCTGACTTTAGAACAAAATGTTTTTTAGTTATTAATTAATTTGGTATTAATTTTTATTAATATTGATTTGTTAATTTATATGTAAGTCACCTTCTATCGATTCTGGCTAGAAGTCTTATAGAAGGCGTAGCAATTGCTTTTTAGAATCACGTGTTTTGGTATTTCAGATGTAAAGGTCGAGTACAAGTGTTATCTTTCAAATCTATAAAAGTATTTTATAAAATTTCTTGTGTTCCCTAATATTGTATTCTAATTATCAAATAATATTTTCTTTTCAAGACAAATTTGTCTTGTTTTATTAACCAAACTTTATTGTTACTTTCGTTTTGGTTATTTGTTAAATTTCTATTTTTGTTTTTTAAACTTCAACTTGGGTGGGATTGTTTTTTTTCTTTTTGCATCATAACGTCATGACAAATTACATAAGTGGAATGCTATGTTTTTAATTTGATATGCTCGCATTTGACATTTCAATTCCTTTTAATAAGCTCAAGCATTAATATTTTGATTGTATAATGTTCAAAAACTTTATGTCGCAAACTTATTATTCTCATGGCAGCAAACACAGGTTTCTGTTCTGTTTAATTTTCGCCCCGGGAGAGAACTTCTGTGAACACTGTTTTTATTGTCCTGTTTGAATATTGCATTTGACATCACCAGGAGATTAACTCCACCCGTTTATTTGTATTGTTTTACTCGCCCACTAAATTGAGCTAAATAGGCGAGTAGCGTTCCTTCAGTGGCGCGCTCTCCGGGGCTGTTTTGTGTAAACGCACTTGGCCTTTATAGGTTTTCCCAGCTTGCTACCAGCTGACGGTAGAGTTCCCCATTCTCAGGCGGTTGTGTCGGCGCCTCATCCCCTTCCCCCCCTCCCTCCGCGCGGTAACAGGAACTCGCAGCAGTGAAGGGCCCTTGACATACGATCTGCGCCGACTGCCGCAAGTTGCGAGACAGGAGCAGCCAGCGCCTAACGGGAGCGGGGACCGAGGCGGGGGGCGGGGCGGGGGCGGGGGCGGGGTGTGTGCGCGCAAGCCTGCCGGCCGGCCGCTGTCTGATGTCGGCTGAGCTGCCCACTCGGCCCCTGCCGCCTGCTGCCGTGCCGGAGCGACGTAGCACATGCAATGGGGAGAGAAAACGGGATTTTCATTTCGCAGTTTGGCGCGGGGACGATACGTCAAGTAGTTCATAACGTCAATTATATATGCGCCGGAGAGGTTGTGCGCGGGAAAGCCCGCCGTATTTGCCCGGATTGTTCCCAAACGCTAACCACAATTTAAGCAGGTGGATGAAACGAGCCTCTTCTCCCATTTCTCTTCTTGCCTCTCGACCCTGTTGGTGTGGAGGGCTTGAGCCGAATGCTCAAATGGAGAATGTCGAGCGGGCCGTTGTGTCACGGCCTGACGGCGCTGATGTCTTTCCTTGGGTCGCGAGCTCTGATCTGCTTCGTAGGCCGTCGCTTACCAAGTATCTCAATTCAGAAGTACTTTATATAATCTTCCAGTGAGCGTGCTCTTGAAAAAGAGATAAGGGAATGGTAATCCTATTTACCTCATCAGTGATTATTATTTTCACTATTGCGTTATTGCAATTTATCAATGTTTTAATTGTGTAATTCTGTGCCTCCAAGCCTTTAAATAGTTTTGAAAGTAACATGGAGAGTTAGTGGTTTAAGTACATTAGACTGACGTAAATGTAGAAGTGGTGACTATTGATGTAGGCTTTTCTATTTCAGAATTGCAATACAGTGATAGAAGCACAATATGGTTACTCCAAATTGTTTGTAAGAACATTTATAGATGTTGGAGGTTGGAGAACGGAGGTTTGATTACTTTATATAACACTGAAAATATAGATAAAATTAATCTAAACTATTAAACATTAGCAAACAAAACGAACATTGGTTACAAAATCTTGCTATTCAATACCTCTAAGTTTCATTATAGGTATTTGCATATTACTTGAAGAATCCACCGCAGAGCTTAGTGTTTCATAAGAATATGAGGAACGTAACGATTATTTAGGGAAAGAAAATCACAAAGAAAAGCTTAAAGTCGAGAACGACGTCAGTTAAGTCCCTTCAGATGATTTTGTTAGAAGAGTACTAACTAAGGAATGGAGGAAAAATTAGTATTCCAAAACTTTAAAACAATAGAATTGTATTAGCATATTAATCAACTGCATTCTCATTAAGAAGTTTGTACAAATTTTTCACGCGTTGTGAAAAGTACCACGCGCGCTCTCTGATGTTACAAAGCCTGTTGAAAGGTTAATCTGAACTTTCCGTGTTAAATTATGAACATTACTAACTACTTATTTGTGGACACAAAGTAAAAGGCTTCTTAGTTTTCAAGTGAAATATTTTCAAAAAATAATGGAGGACAAGGACTTTTATTAGCAATACTTTAGTTTTACGAAATGGAAGATATAAATCTTGTTAGAATATAAATCTGCATCTTGTTCTTGCGGTACTTTAGTCAGAGGCGGCAGCTCTACCTCTTAAATACAATCTTCCATTTTTTGTTGCCATTTAGGCGTGAGGCAGTGGTTACCTTCTCTGCTCTGGTTGCAAGTTTGATAGTACAGTATATTTTTGAAAAAGTTTATTATAATAACCTCAATTAATGTAAAATGAAGCTTCTAAATTTACATTCGCATGGTTTATTAACAGACGATACAGTTTCGTTAATTATATACCGGTTGTTCTTGCAGACTATGTTTATTTATTTAGCCTACAAAGCTGCCTATATGCTACCTTATAGATCGTAACTGGAGAATGTAGCTATTGCTTCTGATCGGGCAAGGCAGAATTTCAAAATGCACGAAGAGAGTTAAACCTGTATCGAAGATTTTTTAAATTCATTCTTTTGGTACGGAAGCAATTATTAACAATTTAAAGGGATCTCGATTCGAATCTCATGTTCTGGATTAAGTTTTGCAGAAATTTCAAGAATCTTGAAAATTTCTGTTTATAAGATATGTATTACGTACCTTTAGGTCCAGTCATATAATCAAGTAAATGGGTTGTTGTTGGAGAAATCTTTCTAATATAAATGATACTTAACTTCGTTGGATTATGAAGTAGGGCAATGGAGTGGTAGTGGCTAGTAATTAGTGGCGGGCAATGTCGTCCTCACAAGTAATTCCGACTCCCACCCTATTTTCACTTTACGTAACCATTTGCTGAGGAATGATACCTATATTGTTATAATTCAGTGAATACTGGAAACAGGTGTATTCATCAGACGACGGAGAAACAGTCGAGAATTTTCGTTTTTAGTGGAAAATGATTCATTTTCCGATACTAAAAAATTGTTATTGCGATTAGAAAGATAAATATTGTTCTTAATTGTTATACGTCTGGGATATTTATTAGAGAATCTGTTTTAAGAAGGTATCGTTGAACTTGACCTTGAATTGCCATTGGCTCCCCCCATTTTTTCTTGAAAAAACAACAGTGATCCAAGTTCGTCCTTTTGGTGAGCCCTAATCCGTCTCCGGGACGGAATTAGGATAACTGTGGAATCCAATTGGAAATAATAATTTGCGAGTTCGATGTGTTGTTTGATAGGCTTATTTAGAGATGTAAAATGGTTTTAATCAATTTTTGCCGTTCATCGCCCCTCCAATTAATGCTAGACGAGAAATATATTCTGACTACTTTTGCAATTGAAGTGTGAACTGCTTTATTGGAAAAAAAGAGATAGAGAGGGGGAGAGGGAGAGAAGGGGAGATAGGGATAGAGAGAGTGAGAAATAAAATTAATGAGCCATAATTCAAATTATTGCCTTAGAATTCCACCTTTGCACAGGTCTTCAAAAGAATGTTGTGTGACGTATGAATTCAGGCCAAAGAGTCATGATCTTCGTATTGTATGCTATTTTTTTGAATGTGATGCTTTTTGTGAAATGAATTATTTCACGATTATTGTAAGGAGACTGTACATTGAAAGATCAACCGTGAATTGAGGAGCAGATTGTAGAATTTACCTGACTTTATACATTTCTGTTTACTCAAATTGACTTGAAACTGAAAGAAAAAGTTTGGAGAATAACCTAGGGTTTTGAGAGAGATTCTGATTTTCAGGAACATAAGAAATGAATTTGTCTTCTCTGGGTAGTGGCAGATTAAAAAATTGAAGCACTATGCGATTAGAAACGCTACTATTCATAATATATTAATAATTATGGATATATATAAAGCACATGCAACGAGAAACTTACAATATTCGAAAAAACAATAATACTAAACAATGTTTGATGGGTAAATGACGTTACAACATATAAAATTAACAAAAAGATTATAAATAAAGAAATATTAGACAAAACGCCACACTGTTTGGCGAATAATTGGTGAGCACGTAATGATTGTACTACACATCAATGTACAAGTTATAGGTAGTGAACAACGAAGATATTTTAGAATCTTTGCAATGTAAAATATGACTTTACGATAGTCTTGCTGTATGTTTTAATGTGAATCCCAATTCCGTCCATTCACAAATTTGCTTTCATTTGTTAAAAAAATTGTTTTTTTCTTCGCCAATACTGACAAATATCCAAACAGCTTCGACTCAATTAGAATACCTTTCTAAACGTTGGAGATGAAGAGAAATCGTGAAGATATTGCTGAGCAGGGACTAGATTGTTTCTAAATAAAACGAGATTCGACACAATTAGAATCTTAACTGAGAAGACGATGGATTTTCAGCCAGAAATAGCGCATTCTATACGAGTCATTCCACGTCAAAATCGAACAAATTAAGGAAAATTTGACCTTGAACTCCCAGATTTTAAAAATTTTTTCTTTGAGACTATAAAAAACATGAAACCCTTTTTTTTATTTTTCCCAAATATTATTTTTCGAGATTATATAATTTTTTTTAAATTTTAGAAGAAATGCTCGCATTGTTAATCATTTTTAAACTCGTGTTTTAATTGTGACACAATTTAATAGTTTACGACGTTATAGAAAAAATATGCTCTTCCATTTGATGTATGTATTGAATTCACTAAATTTTTTAACATAATTTTTTTGACCTATTTTACTTTTATTTTCTTAATATCTCCTCAAAATATAAAGTTTAAAAATTCGAAAAAAATACCATTGTAATTTCTGAAAAGTTCTACATAAGTCAGGTAAGTTGCGAAGTTGGACACCGAGATGATTCCGAGAACTTAAATACAATAGAAACGTCTATTGCTATTTTGCTGCAGCATCTGCTAGAGCAGCGATTGCCAACTGGACGAGGAATGACGTCGAAGCTGCTTTGCTCTCCGAGATAAGGCGCTCGGAGAAGAAGCCCGAGCAAAAGGGGGGAGGGAAGGAGGAGCAGACCGCGGACGGCGGTTGAAAACCTTGACAGTGGATCTTCGCCGTTATTTCAGACAATATAAATGGGAAAACATCTACACACGTTTATTTTCTTTCTGTTCGGGAAGAAAGGTTTCCTTTTGTAGATATTGGAACAATGGCGAAGTGTTTGGTGTGTTTGAAAGAACTGCAGTATGTTAAAAACTTCAACCTACAGATGCATTACGTAGCTTTGCGACCCAGAGAAATCAGAGCGAGATTAAAATAAATTCTGAGAATTGACATTGTTCGCAATCATGGGATAAGTAAAGAAATTTGTAGATAGAAGATTATGGAAACAATATTGAAACTATTTCTTTATATTATATACTATTGTATAAAATATTTTTGTCCCAAAATAAGAAAAGTGTCTTTTCCAAAAACATTATCTAATAGAACAATGGAAAAGGAATTACAGTACTGTTTATGATAAACAATCGAATATTGTTGTGAGTTATGTAATAATGTAGGTACTATTATATAATCCTTCATATTGTTATTGATCCATAAACATTTTAAATAATAATTACCAGTTAAAATATAATTATCGATTTTCCAAGGGTACCTTTTCCCCCAACTCTGTGCCATTATTGGAACACTGTGCGCTTGCCGCCGCGTCGAGCTCTGCCATGGCTCGGCGGATCGGTTTGGAGCAAGAGAGCAATTTTCGTGACGTCACAGAGCATTGAGTTGGCAACCACTGTGCTAGAGCGTCACCCCTCCAGCACCTGCCAATCAGCAGTAGACGATTACCGTCAATATAATTTCACAAAACAATAAACAGAAGTATCCTTTCACATCTTGCTATGTTCGACATACGTGCATATGACCTTCATAGCCGTTTAATTTCATGTGTCAAACGGATTCAATTTACTATTAAAGTTTCAATTTTTCCACGGATAGCAGAAGGGAAAGGTTTAAAAGAATGGTGTGGGTCATAGTTTCGTTCAACTCTCTAAATTTTTGATAATTTCAAACTTACAATTGATGCGAGAAAGTATGTGCTAGTGTAGTGCCACTAGTTTGGAACTGCTGTGGAGAAAAATAAGTGGCGGCGATCCCGACTCTGTATGTTAACTATGCACAAAACCCTTCGCTCACTGTTTTAACATTTTAGCATGACTTATTAACATTTTCCGCACACACTACTAGAATGCAATCCATCCCAGAATTAGAAATTGATATTAATGTTGATGTTAGCAAAGTTAATTTTGCGGAGCGACCGTATTAATACTTCTGACTGACGTGGCTGCTCAAACGAGAGAGAGGGAGAAATGAGTTGTAACGCTGCTCCCAGCAGCCAGAAACGGCGCGGGGTGCAATTTCATGTTTCTAGGGATTACAATATCATGACGCAATTGTCACAACATTGCAAATAGCTGATTGCAAATAAAATTGATTGATCACTTAGTATTGATCGTTCAGACACTAATTAAAAGTTCAGTTATAATTAGTTCAGCATAGTTAATCAACTTTGGTGCCAGTTGAAGTCTGAGCAATTCACAGCTCGGCGGCTTCACAGCATGGTAGACTCGGACTTAGAACACGGAAGACAAACCACCACTTTTGTGTAGATGGAGCGAAAGTCAGGACACTCCAAAAAGAGATTTCAGTAGATTTTTCGTTGAAAGCATGCATAGTCAATGGTTGGGTTGGGGCTCCAATGCGCAAAGACGTGTGCGTGCAGGTTCGGTGGCGCTGACGGTGGCGGACAGAAGGCTTCTAGAAGAACGTATCTCGGTTGCATCCCGAGGACTTTTCCTAAGTCTTTCACCTACCTTCGGAAAAAGGAAATAGCCCGATTGCATCTAGTTCGCTTTTTCTCGTGAGTATCAGAGGGAGCTCGCCCTTGAATAAATGCTTGCATAGTCGCTTTTTCCTTTTCGTCTTTGAAGAAAATGAAAGGGGAAACGAACGAATGCTCCTTTCAGTGTTGTTCATTTTGTATTACTCTAACGTTATATTGGTCAAATAGAGTAAGGAAAGCTTGTTATTTTTGAATTCAACTGTACCGAATGTTCTTACTATATTGAATGTGATTTCTACGTATACCGTGTGCTGTTCCAAGGTGAGAGCAAAGGAGCCCATGGACTCCCATTAAAATAAAGAAAGATTAAAAAAGTGTATTTGAGTTAGGGTACACAGAGAGTTTCGAAGTTGCTGTCGTGTTCCCCGAAGTTGCTTCCCTTGTTCTAGGTTTTCTCTCGACTGGTGCGAGAGAATCTGATTTACTCATTGATGGAAACTTTACCAAATATTTTTCTTCTTCCAGTCTGAAACTACTGAAATTACTGGTCGAGATGATGCTGTGCTTCTTCAGGTAGACAAAAGTGAAAGTGCATTCTCTGGGAAGTGGGTGTGAGAGAAATCTGACCGCGGGATAGAATCGGGCGATTGTCTCCTGCAAGTCGAGGCGTTCGTTGTGTTCTTACGACCGGTTGTGGAACCTGGAATCACCCGACTATATCCAGCGGTCAGTTTACTTGCACTCCCGCTTCTCAGCTAATCTCTTTTTATTTTCTCGCTTTTACTAATGAAAGAAGAGAAAGTATTGTAATCGTGCGCTGGAAAACGGCGAATTTTCGACCGATAAACTAAAATTGTCGGGTCCTGGTAATGAAAAAGTGGGTAAATCCTGTACCTATATATATTAAATTATTTCTTCTAACACGTCATGTATCCAGACTTCCTGTTTTGCAGATCTTTGATACGGTTGACGGAAAATGTCTGTCTGCCCGTCCATTCGTTCCGTCTGTCTATCCGTCTGTGGTCAACACTAGCTCCTAAAATGTTCATCGGATTTTTTCCAAAATTGATATTGCCCAATCGAACTAAATAGACTTGAGGCTTTGGGGAATTTCAAACGGATATTTTGATTTTTGAGGTGTACTTTACATAAAGGCTCAAAAATATTAACAAAATGTTATCAAAGATGGCATCATTTTTTATTAAACTTTATTCTCAGATAGCGTAAAGGACGCTTAAGAGTATAGTGAGGTTGAATGTTCATTGAAATTTCTGATTTTTTAAAAATTGCAATTTTTTGGGCGTCTTCCTACCTACCACTACAATAACGAAAATAGAGGCTTTTTCGTTATGAAACCTATTCTTCTAAGACATATCTTGAAATAAGTTCGTGTATAATTTTTTCCAAAACATGAGAATTTTCACGTAATATTGTGCGAAATATAGGCAATTTTAATTTTTTTAACATTATTTTTTCAAAACTACATTTGAAACATTTCAAAACTACAAAATTCAAGATAGAGATTTTTACTTTAGACAAATGTGTTGTAAAAATCAATTCTTTATAGGTCATGTACATTATTTGAAGAAACGAGTGATTTCCGCGTAATTGTGCTTGAAATTAATGCAATTTATTAAGAAACATGTACTCCAATTTTTTCACGGAGAGAAGAAGGAACTTTTAAAAGAAAGGCGTGGATCTCATTTTTGTTGAACACTCTGAATTTTCGAAAATGGTAAATTTCGAAATAATGCAAGAAAGTATGTGCTGTTGTAGAACCACTAGTTACTTTTCGTTACCTGAGAAGGTATAGCCCGACTGCATCCCTTTTTTCATCCTGTGTAATGGAAGGAGTGACATTTTTTGTTTTTTTTGTTTATAAATAGCACTAATAGAAGTTCTCGCAACAGTCCAGAGAACATCTCGAATACAAGTGAAGGTGACATAATCTTCGGAATTGTGTGTATTAAGTCAGCGCTGTCAGAAGATAATCGTGATCAGGGCCGCCGACTGGTGTTAAGTCCGAGTGGGTAGTTGTTCCGAGTGGAAATACCCCCTCCCCTCCCCCTCCTCCCTCAGAAAATATATATGAAGGGAAAAGTACAAAACCGAACGTTTTTTAAATTTCATGTTTATCATTAAATTGTCATCAAATTGTTATCACAATTATTTGTTTTCGCATTTATTTTATGTCACTTCAGCAGTTCATTTTGATTTGCAAAATCAACCTTGCACTTTCCTTTTTTGATATTTGTTGAACTTGTTTACTTTTTACAAGTCGATTTTGTCGGTCATATCGTTATGAACATGTAAAGTCGCAACAGTGTTGAGCCGATTTTGCAACATAGTTTATCGCTTATACGTTTTGACGCAATACCGAGAAACTTCGTTCATTTCTGTAATTTGACGTTTATGAAATATTTCTCTCGCCTCATATCCCGAGTGGGTATTTTATCCACGCGGAATTTTTCGTGTGGGTATAGCTACCCACTATACCGGCATTATCCGCCATGCCTGATTGTGATAGGACGTTTTGTTTCCATAAATTTTTGTTTTTCAACGTTGGCAGTGCTATAAAGGGCGTGAAAATATTTCTTGAAATCAGAAGTGGATCAATTACGGAGTGCCGCCCCGGTTCAGTGACGCAGACGACTTGCTGTTACAGTACGAATACAATTAGAATATGGTTGACAGTTCATCACGTGATAACGCCAGTGTCATAACCTAAGCAAGAGAGAGTTGGAAGCTTCGGTAATTGCGTAATTTTGTCAAATCAAATTAGAGAAGAAACGAATTGCATGTCTCCAATGTCGCAACTACGCCCAGCTTCATTTCACGTCGGGTCGTAGCATGTATTGTAACAAAATAATTTAAGAAATATGAAAAGAAATGCTTGCATGTCGCGGTTTGTTTCATAACATTTGTGTAATAGTTCTTGATACGGTGTGATTCAAGGAGTCCTATTTGTCCTGCTAACTCTGTACATGCATTAGCTAAACCTTTAAGAAATGAACAAGACACCATGAGTACATCTGTCAGCTACGTGACATCTATCACCTCTAAGGAACAGTAGTCGAATCACAAACTTACATTAAACAATTAACATGGCCAAGCGTATTCCTTGAACCTAAGATGTAGCTACCATAGGCCAATTGGAAAATATGTTCCTAACTTTTTGTGATATTTTCCTAAAGCATGAAACTAAGTTTTTATTGTGTAATTTTAACTGAATGAAAATGTGTTTTTGTAAATAAAATATGACGTACCATCATATGAGTTATCTTACACCAATTTTGAGATGACCACTCTAAAAGTTTCGCGTCATAAAAGTAGGAGCACCTTTTAATATGTAATAACATTGGTGCCTTCATATGTTCGTTTCAGAAATAGATATCGTTAAATAGATGACCGGGCATTTAAGTAAAATGTTTCCGACATCAAGTAATTTTCTCAGAGATTTTTACCTTGCTCCTTTTTTTGTGTAAGAAAGGTAAAAGCTTATGGAGACATATCGCACCCTTGCTTCAAAAGTGTCACGACTCAAAAATCTTCATATTTGATTTGTTACTATGTCACAGTTGCAGAAATGATACTTGTTTTGTTTGTTAGCCAACGCCCACCCTTGGCATGTTAGCCATTTGGTGACGCGCTGAGATGTGACCCACAATGGTCACGCGCGTAGATGGCGAATCACTGTTGCTCATTTAGCGTTACCCAGGGGACACGTGTGGTAAACCACGGACGCGAGCAACTTTTGTCCCCGCTGTGAGTTATTATTATTATTATTATTATTATTATTAGTATTATTATTAATGAATTAGGAGAGGATGGGATGATGATGGAAGGTGAAAGGTGATCGTGGAGTTTTTGAACCATCCCAGCATTCGCCTTGTGACCGAGGGAAACCACGAAAACCCCGGTCAGGATGGCCGGCCCGGGGATCGAACCCGGACCTCCCGAGTGCGAAGTCAGCGCGCTATGCGCTGAGCCACTTCGCTCGGTAGAAATGATACTTGACCATTCAGCAAAAGCATGGTTCTATAACTTCATAATATGGCCGGTAGTGGGCGGTTTGTGTGGTCACCGATAGTGGGCGACTATATGACTGATCAAGATACTAAAAGTGGCATAACTAAAACAAAGCTCAGCTTGTTGGGATTAATTTTAGAAATGACTAAAATACCATTTAATCCTTGTTTTATATCCGTTATCATTAGTGCAGATACATTTGTCTGTCTTAGTAATGTTTCGTTATTGCTACATACGTTTTTCTTGACTTATGGAAAACCTGACATTTTGAGTTCTGTCACTTATGTAGCAAGTGTGCAATATGAACACTCTATCTCATTAAGAATCGTTGTTTCTTCTATTTTTCTTTACGCGTGAATAACCAAGTGAAGTATTTCTCTGCTATTGTACTATAAAGAGAGAATCTAAAAATCATTTGATTCATTGGAGCTACTAGTGAAAGTGTATCGGTAGTGAATGCGACGATGCCGTAATTTTACTGACCGAGAGATGAAATATATCATTCTGAAAGTAAACTCATTGGAATTTTATCATGCAGACGCTGTGTCGTAATTTTATTCAAATGCATCCTAATATTTCGTTGGAAGAGTGTTACCTGAACTCGTTTTACATCAGTATCTTTATAATGAAGCTGGCAACAACATCATTTTACCTCGCATTTTCTCGTCGAAAATTGTTCCATCACATTAACTCGAGCATAATAAACATCAAACCACTGGAAGCCAAAGAAACCCGAGAGAGAGTCCTGCTGGCGTGCCAAGACCTGTCGCCGCACGCAGGAATGAGATTGCTTTGTGATGAAAATGTATGTGCGGGCAACTCCCCGGACAAAATTCAAGCCTGAGCTCATTCAAAATCTCCATCCGCCACTCGTGGGAGACGGATGGCTCCAAGGACAGGAGGACAAAGGTGGCGACGGCGCCGGCGCCAGAGGCCAGCGGCCGCGGTGCGTCCGCTTCTTCTGAGCTCGACCGGGCGCGGCACGGCGCGGCGTCGCGGACCAGTGGTTGCCTCGCCGCCCCCGCCGACGTTGCCCCTTCGCCGCCGCACCCACACCCGCCGGGCGTTGGCCCGACGCCCAGTCGCCAGACGGCTGACTGGAGCAGGCGACATCCCCGGGCCGCTTTTACTTCCCTGCTCTGTTCTCCATAACAAAGCAGAGCGGATCGCGACAGCGCTCGCAGGCATCCAATCACAAAACTCCCGGCAGACACGGCCAATCGCGACCGGGCAAAGGCTGATGGGATGGATACGAATGCCTTGCTCCTCCTGGGACGTATCGAGTCAGCCGGTTCACCCGGATAATGAAAGCGTCACGTAGTAATTTTAAAGATGTGACTAGGAAATCTTCTGGCTGATAGAGACGTAAACAGCTGGTCCCAGGCTTCGTATACATTTATTGCTTCGAATTTGTGATTCGCTAGAGATATGATACGAAATGATAGCAAATGTTCGTGAAATAAAGTGTATGAGGTGAAAGTATTGGGATTTTGGATGTACACTGTTGAATTAGAAATGTATTGCATTTATAATATAAGTCTAACATATTTTTGTTACATTAGTACAAAAGTAAATTTAAATTCATACTTTAAGTACTCTCTTGTTTTGTATCATGATTTAAAAATGTAAATTGATATTGAATTCAATGTGTGTATATGTAATTTAGAATGATATTATTTAGATGCGTATTTTCAGGAAAAAGAAAGGAAATGAAGCAGATACATGCCGCTGTCGATAATGAATGCAAATTATGTAAAAAATTTTATTTCTGTCGTGTGAATCATTCATTAAAAAATAAAGGAACATTTTTGGTATGTAGTCGCTCAACTGTTACTTTCTTGGCACACGAAATGTTTGCGTGAAAAATAATTGTTATTTTCTGACCTCTTTAAAAATCTTTATTGCTCTTAAAGAAGTTGGTTTCCCTGTTTTATTCCGTTTCTAGGAGAACATTCTTTGTAATACATTCAACGAAGGAACAAAGCGGATTATCATCGAAATGGATTTTAAGTTGGCGTAGTTTTTATGCAACACCCGTTTAAATGTCCTCAGTGTGAATAAATATTCTCTTGTTTTGCGTATGTTTTGGAAATAGGAGAATTTGGTTCCTTGTGGTATAACGTGTTTTAGTTCCTCAGAAAGCCAGAATTTTAATTACTCCCTTCCAGTAATTCTTCACGCGTCATACAAATAGAAAGACTGAAGACGAAAGAAAAGAATAAATATGAATGTGAAGGTTACAAAGAAATGAAAGAGAGGCAGTAAGTGAGAGAATAATGTATTTTTGAGAAAGTAGATAAAACTCATGTAATGAATGTAACTAAAGTTTAATTTTATTTGCACGCCTCTTGAACAAAACACCTCTGGAACAAGCATTTTGGACACCTCTGGGACAAAATTCTTGCATATCATATTACTGTTGAAATTTTCTCTGGCATGTAGGAGATGTACTTAGCAGGATAATTACAAAAAATATTATTCTTTAACAACTAGTATCTATAAAAATTGTTGAATGTTTAATGTATTTAAATTTAATTTAGAGCCTGAACAATTCCGTTAAGTACGGAGGCTTCCTGTAAACAGGGACAATTCTATTACATGTTGTCTCTGGCCATTTCCTTAAGAACATTTTTCTTCCTTTGCTTCTTTTTATAACATTTTTATTACAAAAGTCTTTTAATATGTTATTCTATTACATTGTCAATTAATTGCCACTACATCACAAATGAATTTCCACTTTTGTCTATTTCTTGCTTCTCTTGACCACAGGCTATCCAACAACTTTTCTAAAGATATCAGTCCACCTGAAATGTGATCCTGGCTTCAACCATCCTATCCTTTGGTGCCACACTGTTGTGATGTTAGTCCAGATCTGTTGTTGCTGCCTCACAACCTGCGCACACCATCTCCGTTTTAATCTTGTTGCCCGGGTAGCCGCATCTAATAAGCCTGCCCTCTTCCGCAGTTCCAAGTTTCCGATTTTATTTCCGAGATATCCATATAAAATGTTCTTTTCCACTTGACTTTGATTTCTCTTTAACCTTGTCATAGGCCGCCTTCGCTAGAGACCATGTCTGAGCCCCATAAAATATACACATAAAAGGAATATAAAAGATAAGCTCCAGGATTTCTCCAGGCTATCGATATTATTCTGTTGATTTATTTATTTTATTTTGAAACGATATTATTTGCCCTAGATTATTTTATTCCTAAACAGACTATTGGTACTCGTCACCCATGGATTAATTCATCGTGATTGGATGTCATTAAACTTTGTTCTCGGATACCACAAAGAACTCATTAAAATGGTTCGTGTCTCATTTCCGTTTAAATACCTGATTTTTGGAAAATTGCGAAAGTTAACATTTTATTCTGCGTCCTTCTACGACTGCAATATTGGAGCTTTTTTTGTTATGAAATCAGTTATTCAAAGACATTAAAATAAGTCATGCATATTTTTTCCAAAACAAATGTAGACTTTTTTCTAAAACATAGATTTCATAGTAGCATTTTTTTAGAATAAGAATTGTTTCCGCGTGATTTTTGTTGAATGAACTGCAATTTATTTGAAACATTCGAAAAAAAGCGTCTTCTTGAATTTTTGGCCTTGGACAGGGTAAAGGTCGCTGTAAAAATTATTGGTTTCATTTTCGTTAAACTCTGTGAATTTCCGAAAATCACGTTATTTAAAATAATGCCAGAAAATATGTGCTCTTTTAGCACCTCTAGTTTTCCTCATATTTTCTGTTTAGATACTTCATGATTTTTCAATTTCTTTGTTCTTCTTAGTTTGATCATCTCGTAGCGTCTGAATTTCCAATTCCAGAGCTACAATCTCTTTCG
The DNA here is from genome assembly GCA_031308135.1 of Acheta domesticus. Lineage (NCBI taxonomy): Eukaryota > Metazoa > Arthropoda > Insecta > Orthoptera > Gryllidae > Acheta > Acheta domesticus. The sequence continues at coordinate 85,316,220 of JAHLJT010008446.1, read as the reverse complement.
TTGTTCCTAGTATTTAGTTTATTCTATTTCCTCACTGTAATAATTTTATTCAGTATCTCTTTTGTAGCGTCTTCGGAGACTTTCCTTATTTCTTCATTAATACTTTCAGTTCTTTTAGTTCGTACATAATTTCGTGGAGTGATGTCTTGGAATTATTTTCTGGCATTTGCGTTTGTGTCTTTGTATGTGGCATTTTCAGAGTTTCCAGTTTTGTTACTACAAAACTATTAATTTACTGAGAAGGCCGTAAGTGGAGTTGCTTTCGCTTTTGTATTTTTTTGTCTAAAGATGGCGTGCGTGTCTTTAACTCTATTAACTCAAATGTCAAATGGATAAGTTTCGTTAATGGACGACCATGAAATCATCGCAATTCCAGTTTATATCTTGTGATTACTACGTTCCAGGAACGTGCTCTTAAATTATCAGTATCGTATTATGTAAAGATCGAGATCAGTTACACCAAAGTTACACTTTTAACATTTAAAACTGACTGTTTATCATTTGAATGGACGATGGAAACACGAGTTTCTTCCAAAGATGCCGCGCAGGCGTCCGCGAGGGCCGACTTTACTCACCATCGTCCATCTTTCTTCTCGTCCAGCGGTCCCTAGCGGTGCTTACCACGCTCATAAAGCTTCTGTATTCACTTTCACTCGTAGCGAGCGCCAGGACGTCTGATAGCTGGCGCGAGAGCCCTTAGAGAAGAATGACGGCTAGACGACGGGCTGTAAACAGCGCCGGGGGAGACGTGTTGGTTGCTACGGCGCGTGCATCGTTTCGCTCGCCGGAATGATATCACCTCGTGGCGCCAGGCCCTTACAGTCAGTGGAGGTGTGGCGGAACTATAATGTGTACTCGGCAGCGAGCCAGCGATGAATGGCGCTCGCTTACGCGAATAAGCTCGTGACGCACGGGGCAACTTGTCGGGGTGTACCTGCTCCAGGAGGTGAGAGTCACGGTAAAGTAACGATCGCGTTCTCAGAGTTGTTGCCCTGTTTACAATTTCAATTAGACGCTTTCACGACGCGGATAATATTTTGGAGTTTCCATAATTTGATCAAACAGAACTGTGTTAATGTGTACTTAAAATATACTGTTCTTTCGTATAAATGTATTTTCTGTCGTACACTGCATTTCAGAAAAAACGGAATGTTGTAGTCCGATAATAGAACCATCATATCGCGAATTACATAGATTGAGTCTCTAAAAGTACTACTGTCACAAATTAGATAATTAATATATTTTTCTAATGACATGAGGCAGGGAGGGTTTCTTAAGCTATCTTGGGAGAAAAACGTAGTCTGTCAATTCGCTCTACCGACATGCTCCGAGTCAGGATGAAGTATACAATATAATTTTATTAATGAAAATATATGCAAACCTGGATGGCCGAGGTGGATAAGAGCGTGTACCGCTTCGGTTCAAAGGGTCGTGGGTTCGAGTTCCGCCTTGGGCATGGTTGTTTGTCCTTCTCTCTCATGTAGGTATTCTCGCAGAGAGCGTTGTGTTATGCTAACCCCAAATCAGAGGAGACCGCAAGTGTGTTGATGACTAGCGTATGGTCCAATACGCAACCTGTCGGGACGTAAAGGATAACCGGTTGTAGGCTGGATAAAGACCCTAAAACAGATCCTTTTATAGGAAATGAAGTATTCAAAGAGAAATGAAACAAAGCTAAAACTTCAGTTTAGTGGATGAACTCTGGATACTGTGGATCTCAAAACTTAAAAGACTGTTCAGTCGGTATTAATTTTTGGTGCTAACGTTTTGTTCTTGCGTCGTTGAAAATACAAATCGCGTGAATTTTCTTCACAAATTAATTTAAATAGTGTTCCTTTTAATTTAACTGAATATATTTTTACTTTCTCGTATACGTACGTATTTACAGAGTAATATACGTAGTGTAGAGAAAGTTATATAATGCTGCGGAAAATCCATTTCAAGATTTCAATGGAAATACCCGTACAAAAATAAAAAAAATATCAAAAACACGAATCTCTCAAAAAACGGCTTCAAATTTTTCTTCAAACTTTTAGTAGGAATAGTGCTAACTGTACTGTATAAGATGACATAAACGCCATTTTGCTCTATTCTCTTGTTTTTTTTTTTTAATTACACGATTGTGTTTTTTTTAATCTCGCTCTCGTTATTATTTACATTAATGGTGATTTATATACATTATTGAATTTGTTAAAAAATGTTTTAAATGATGTCTTATAAAGTTTCTCGGACACTCAAAAGTTCTCTATTAAAATGAGCTCAAAATTCCGCATTTTCAGACACCTTCATGCACCGTCTTCTCAAAATGTCTCCAATTTTTTCTTGAAACTTTTTGTACGGATAGTGCTAAATGCCCTGCATAAGATGACATGAAGCACCATTTTCCTGTATTCTTTCATTTTTTCAAAATTTATGCAAGTATATTTTTTAGAATATCTCAAATACATTATTGCATTTGTGAGTGAATGTTCTAAAAATTACTTCTACAGATGGAAAAACCAAAAGTTTTCTGTGAAAAAGAGCATCGGATTTCGCATTTTCATTAACACTTGAAATGCATTTTCTTAAAAACGGTGGTAAATTTTTCAACAATATTTCCGTATAGTACAAGGTTTTACTCTTCTTTAATACTCTTAAAGTAATATTTCGATTCTACCATCTGAAAAGCGAAAAATTGAGAAATTAAAAAAAATATACTTTGGGCGCCATTTGATGACATTTGACATGAGGATGGGCCATGTCTGCAAAGCAATCCCAGACCAAAGAAATTAGGAATCGAACTAGTACGAAAAAGTCTGTGGCATTCTGTAGTACCACTAGTCAGTTTATGTTACTGCGCCTTAACATGTAAAAATACCCGACTATATTCAAGAAAAAATATTGCCTGGGTCAAAGGATAAATATTCGAGTGTTTTAGCTTGTTTGTATTAGAAACCATAGAAACGTGATGAAAATATAGTAGTGGACAACGCATGTGCCCGGTGCAATAATGTAATTTTAATTTAGTCTACACAAGAATCTACTTTTATCAATTAATTCTCCTCTCAAAAACTTCTACTATTACAAGAAGTATAACATTTTAAATAATTCAGTACGTTGGAAATGAATCTTTATCCACTTTACTCACATTTTACTAGCCATCAAAAGCTGCATTTCGTTTTCCCCTGAGTTGGAGATACTTCCATTTGTATTTGAATTATTTACATTATTCATGACAGATTGTTCACTTACATGGTTTTGAAACGGTCAATGAAGAGACAGGACGTAAATACAATTGAAACGTGTAATGCATTTCTCATTCTAAAGCCATTAGAAAGGTAAGTAATTCAATTGTATTAAATGGTATATATACATCTAATTTCCATTGAATGTGTTTTAACATTGAAATTTTTAGTACTTATAGAAGAGCTTTGTTGATGACATTCCGAGCTCCAAGAAATTTATGCTGTTATGTGACGATTGAGATAATTCGGATATATGATTAACTTGATACTCGAATTGCGTGTTTCAATAACCGATTAGATGTAACGAATATCGAAGTAATAATACTTCATATCCGCTTGACCCGGATTTTGTGAACATTCAGGTAATCCTATTAGTAAACATTTGGTAGAAATCCATTGTGCGTTGCCCCTGCCTGAAACCAAACAACGATTCAAATTGTATATATACTTCATGTTTTTTTGTGAGGCCATCCGCGTTGAGAAAGAAAAGTTAAAGTTATCTGGGCGTGAGTCACATTACATTGTGTGATTTATTAACCTCAAGAAATATTGAAAGCCTGTCTGATGAGTCCTTGATAAGTATTCGACAATTTACACCAGTGTATTTTCCAAATCCGCATTATATTGTACCCACCTGCATAGTTTTTGACAAAACAAGTTGTTGTTACATTATTTAAAAAAACAAGAATGATTTAAATTGCTCAATATAAAACCAATAAGTATTTGTTTCGGTATTGAGAAGAAAAGCGCAATATCAAGATAAAAATTCTGAATTGATCCAATGAGCTTAAATGACTGTGATGTAGTTCGCTAGTGGCAAGAGACATGAGGTGATGTACAGGGAAATTACGTTGTTAAGCTTCAAAAAAGAGTTGCGGTACGAAGTTGTTTGAAAGCTTTCCATTGATTTATGTTTTGAATGTTGGTTTTATCGAAAGATATTACAAGCGATTTGAATATGCGCCTTGGATACATTTACGCCAAACGTATTTCTCAACTCATAAGCCATTGAACCGATTACTCGAAATCTGGAGAAGACGGAGTTGAGGGGGGCGCTAACTGGTCCACGGCAGGAGTATGTGAGCAAAAGGGACAATTGTTAATCCTTCACGGTGGCTAAACCAGGCTCAACAAGAAGTTGACAAGAATCTGAGGAGTAGTCGAGTGTGTGTGACTATTCACAGATCACTATTCTAACTTCTAAAAAAATGATGTACACCATTCTGTTTACACCGGCTGAGTTTAGATCAGCAACTCTGCTGATGGGAGATACCTCGAAGAGAAATACTCGCAAGACTATGTGTAGGTCGGTGTGGGATATCACCATCCAGTGGGGGAGGAACACAGTCACCTCCGAGGAAGAAAACTTTTACTACACTAATGGACCAATGACGTGGCTGGAAACATCAATCAGCCTTTCTGTCCAATGAAGTTGATTGTTTTTCAAAACGTCCGTCCGTCTGTCCATCTGTGAACACCACTATCGCCTAAACCATACGTACGATTTCTTCCAAAATGGATATTCCCAGTCGATCTGCCTCGACTCGAGGCCCTCAGATTTTGAAAACCTTTCTTCAAAATTAAGGCGTACTTTACGTGAAGCTACCCGGATATTTTCAATTTTTTTTCGAAAAAGGCTCAAACTTTTTTCTTTAAATTTCCTGAAAGAGTAGAGCAAAGTACACTTACAAAGGTGGCATAGGTCCAATTTTTACGGTTAACCCTAAATTTTCGAAAATTGCAAAATTTTGAATACTTTCGTCTACAAAATTGAAGATAGAGATTTGTCCTTCAAATGAAATTTGTTCTCCAAAATTAATTCTTTCATTATGGCTATGTACATTTTTTGAAAATTTTAGTAGTTTTCGCGCAATATTGCCTGCAATGTGTGCAATTTTAAAAATAACAAAAACAAGTTTTTTCTCAAAAACGGCTCCAATTTTTTTTAAAATTTTTGGCAGGAATAGAGCATTGTAGCGTCGCGAGGTGGCGCACGTGCCGTTTCGCTGGAAAGCCCGGCCTTAAGCCGGATGGGGGATGGGGGTGGAATGCGGCGGCGCCTCGCCGGCGCGCGCCGGGCAGGAAATCCCAGCCTCAAAATAACCGGGACAACTGGGCGTGCCTGAGTGCGAGTCCATTGATGACGGCTGCTCTCTGCTGAGGGCTGGCTTGCGAGCCGAATGACGCCCGCCGCTGGTAGAGGGGGGACGAGCCGTGGGGTATTTATTGCGGCGCCGACATGCGCTCGGGGGATACGCTAGTGAGTCGAAAGACGTGAGGTATCTCCGTGCAACCTTGCACGTTTTGGCATCCGGCCATGTAACAGTCTAGTTACTGGGACTTTATGTCCGACAGCTCGCACTTCGCGCAGCTTCTCATGCTCTCGAGCAGAGGCACTGGGCTCAGCCTAGGGACGGTCGCGGGGTTTCGCGGCTTAGAGAATAGAAAGGTTGCCTAAGGTTTTCAATTTTGTAACATCTTGTAATTTATTATTGTAAATATACTGTACATACTATTCATAATCTGTCGTCTGTGCTTTTCATGTCCAGTACGCCACAGCATCTACAGGAATATTGCTCTATTCTTTTGTTTTTTCAAAAAATTACAAAAATTTACTTTTTTACTTGTTTCTCACGTCGTTAATGTTTACATTAGCGGCAATTTCTTCACATTATTATATTTATCAGTACATGTGCATTAAATATATAAAGTTCCTCGAGACCTCAAAGTTTTCAGTGAAAACTCGCTCAAAATTCCGCATTCCGCAGAAACGCTCAATCGCCATTTTCTCAAAACGGACCCAAATTTTTTCTTCAAATTTTTCGTGCATATAGTGCTAATTGCACACTTTAGATGTTATAAGATTCATTTTGGGATAAATTTTGTTTTCAAAATTTTCACAAATGAATTTTTTAAGATTCCTCACGCCGTTAATATGCACATTTCGAGCGATTTGCAAACACTACTGCATTTGTGAGTTAAAGTGCCTTAAAAGACTTCTAATGCAGCTTTTCCGAAACTCAAATATTTTCTGTGAAAAAGAGCTTCAAATTTCGCATTTAGAATAAAGCTTAAATGCCATTTTCTTAAAAACGCCTCCCCCTTTTTCAATGAATTTTTCCTTTTAGGACGAGCTTTTACCCTTCTTAATAATCTTAAAGTAATATTTCGGTTCGAATATTAGTAAACCGAAAAATTGGGAAAATGTCAAAAAAATATTCTTTTGACGGCCATAGATGGCAGCTGGCAAAAGTAAGCGGCAAGATAAAAGCTAGGTCAGACCAAAGGAATTAGAAAAGTAACTAGCACGAGAAAGTTTGTGCCGTTCTTTAGCATCACTAGTTTAAATCTACATCAGGAAAATGTCGACACGTGTAGTGTAGCCATTGAACAGCCCTCCAGATTACTATATTTACCTCCAAGTCTGGACATAACTTTCTTTATACTGTAACATGTGTGTCTTTTTGTCACATACCCAAAATTCAGTACCGTGATGAACTATTTTTACACAGATCTACGACAAAATCTTATTTTTAACATCTTTGTATATTACATTCTTTACACAGTGGATACATGTATAATAATTATGGTGGGGTTTTGCAAATTGAACACGGTGTTACTCTTTTATACGAATGTAAGCGCTAGATTACTGTTTTTCAATTACAACCCTGAGGACGTTAGTTATGGTTCAAGACGACAATAGAAATTTAGATGTTCTCGTTTAAAGGAATACTTCATTAAGACATTTTCGAATGCTTCATTAAAATTTATTTATTCGTTATTCATTAGGAGAATTTACAACAAAAAGACGAGAAAAATTATGTGGATAATTCATGGAATGGACACTAAAGTTTAAAGTACCCTTGTGATTACACTTGGATGATGTGAGGTCGACGTTATCGGTGGAAAGCAATTTACTACTTTTTTATATTTAGAATCGAATAGGGCCACAATTGCTTTCTTTGCTGCCTATATTTTGCGCTTAAAAATAAATGCATCGTTTGACGAAGCATTAGTCCTCGGTCGACGAAAACATTGGAGTCGCTAAACCTTGGCGCGCCCGCGCTGCAACTCGCCTCTCATTTGCGAGCACGCGAGGACGAGCAGCGGGGGAAAAAGTTCTTAGCACGCGTGTTACTGCCGGCGTCCCCCATTACGACCGGGATAAGAACTTTGCAAATGTTTCATAGGAGCGGGCCGCGGTCGCCCCAGAATCCGGCCCATCTATCGCGACCGAAAAAAGAAACGTGAAACTTCGAGCAAATAGACTGTGGCTTAACGGAGTGTGCCGGTCCTCTCACTCCCGCTCGGTCTCTCTCTGTACGTTTCTCCGTCTTTCGAAACTCCCTTCTCCCCTCCCATCCTCCTCGGCGTCGTTTGCGCCTCACTGCGCGCCGAGGTGAGAGAGGCGAGGAGCGAGGATCTCGTGAGGGGCCTGGAAAGGGGATGAGAAGTGTATATTTCTCCACCTGAGAACGACGGCGTCGTAAGTTCCGAAAAAAATGAGTATTTCGTTTTACTGTCACATATTTTTCAACAGAGTCGTTGTGTGGAAGCAAAATGATGGCTCGAGCATTTCTCTGGATGGAAAGGGGAATGTTCACTTTCTTTCTGAAGTAAATTCTGCATCATAAGTTACCGATTTCAGGGTTTGATTTCGAATGTAAAATCCATTTTGTGTACCATATTCAACGTTTTACTGTGCTATCAGAGCAAAATCTAGACAACCGAGTCAATACATTACAATATTAAAGATCTTTTTCTTAGGAGAGTGAAAAGTCAAATTTAAGATGTGCTGTACTTACTACAGTACATTAATATAATATCTGATGTCATACAAATCAATAATTCTTCTACAAAATGTGCTTATAAATATCTTAAAAAATACAAATGCTGAAATCTGGCATGAGAACATATTTCTTCATAAACTCATCAATTACGTTATTATATTCTCGCGCTTTGAAGTAAAAAAATCATCTTTATTTGCAATACTTTCTATCTTATACGATCTTATATTAAGTTTCAAATATTCTTATGATAATTTGAAATTTTGAATTAAGGTCGTAAATTGTCTCCACCAGCGCATTATTTTGTTATGTTATTTGAAAATTGAGTAGATTGCGATATCATTTTCAGTAGACATTTGTATATTTGGAACAAGATTATACAATAATTATAATTTAACACAGTTCGAAACCATAATATTGCTAATGCTCCACATAGTAACCCTTTGATCAACTGATGTCACATAAATTATGTTATGCATTTTAGAGACAAGCATGATATTAAGTATTCAAAGTAATGGAGTCAATACCCCTAGGTCTGTATCCCCATTATGATGTCATATTCAGCTTATTTTGCTCGCGATGTTATAAAGTATGCACCAAACAATCTGCTTTATGAAATATACACTAAAGAGTGCTGCATCTTAACGAATAACTCATATGGGTTGTCACGTTACATAGTCACGTTGGACGGGAAACTAGTAGGTACCGCGATAGCTGCAGATGGAGTAATACGTTCCAGCCGGGAGTGATGTCTGTAGGAACGAAGGTGCAAAGAGAAATAGAACATTCAATATTAATGACTACTGCAGTTCAGAAAAACTGAATAATGTGATTCCAAAGAAGGGTTTTCACTGATAAATACCGAATACCAATCTTTATCCTTATTTTATGTTACGCCTGATGACTGATTCAGGTTCAAACTTCCTAGTCTCAAACTGTATTGCTTTACATCGTGACAAGGAGTATGAAGGTAATTATCCGACTACTGATTTAATAACTACTGATTTGATAAACATGAATAACTGTGAAGAAGAAGAAGAAGAAGAAACGATACATTAAATATATTTTGGTTTACAAGCAAAAATGTATATTTATAAGAGACTTCCACTTCAGTATTCGTTTGTATTAGTGTGAGGTATTGAAGTAGGAGATTGAAGGGGATGAACGACTGAAGAAAACCAATGACGATAGGAAGTGAATGAGAGGCAGGGAATCGAGGATATCAGTTAAAGACCTGCGCAAAGCTGTTTTTCCCATTAAAAATATCATATCAGTGTGAGAATACACGATAAGGTTGAAAACAACGGATGACAGCCAGGCACGCAATTATACTCCAAGGGAAATATACTAACCAATTTTCGAATGAATGAAAAATCTGTTAGTCTATTAGTTCTTCTTTCATTAGAAATATCCGAAATTAAGTGGAAACTAGTGGTGCTACAAATACTTTCTCTCAATATTACAATGTCATTGTTACGTGCTACGGGATACCCATAAATGTTTCATTAATTTCAAACGGAAATCACGCGAAAACTACTAATTATTAACTTTAGAAAAAATTGTGCACAACCTTTCTAAAGAGCTAATTTTGTACCACAGACTTTGTCTAACGCAAAAATCTATATCTTCAATTTTGTACTTTTTATTTTTTGTTGCAATTTTCGAAAAAACAAGCGATATCAGAAAATGGGACTAGCGTCAAATTTTTTAGTCCCTTATTACATCAGTGGAGAAATTTTAAAGAAAAAATTTGGAGCAGTTTTTGAGAAACAAAATTTTCGTAAATTTCAAGCGCAAATTACGCAAAAAATACTCTTTTTTCAAAAAATTGTACAAGATCTTTTTTAAAGAGATAATTTTTTTGTTTTGAAATTGTTTTTTGTAATTTTAGAAAAATCATTCAAAGAAAATGATACCTGCATCATTCTCTTAAACGTCTTTCGCGCTATTCAACAAAAAGTTTAATAAAAAAATTTGGAACCTTTTTTGAAAATTTTGAAAATGTCCTAGAGGCTTCGTGTAAAGTACCCTCCAAAATTAAAATATCGGTTTCAAATTTCAGGGATCGCGACACCAGCCAGAACGAATATCAATATCAATTTTGGAGAAAATCGGCTGAGCGGCTTAGGGGCTAGCGTTGACCAGAGACAGACAGGCGAACGTTCAGGCTCTCAATCGATTTTTTCTGTATCGTGAACCAACAAAACATGGATTCAGCTTACTCCGAGTGGTTTTTTTTCTAAATTTATCAACAGGATTTATCCATTTTTCGTTGCCAGAACCCGGCTATAAGTGCTTTTCTGGAAAAATTCGCCTTTTTCAGCAGCACGATTACTTTCTCTTCTTACAAACAATTCGTAAGGCGAGAAAGTAAAATTGTCAAGATTGTTTTGAAAAAGGGGAGGAAGCCATCGTCAATGATATCATTTTTAAAATTAAATAAATTATTAAACGAGCAATCCATATTTAAACATATGTCAGTAGTTCATTTTAATGAACAAAATACAAATTACATCGTAAACGTCTTATTTGAATATTAGCCATCATACCGTTAAAATTATCATTATAATTATTCATACGTGTGCCCCTTAATTATATGAAAAGGAAAAGAAAATCATGTAGACAGCTGTCTATTTGGAGAGAGGATATGCCTCCCAGTATTCAAAATACAATTCAAGTTCAAAGCACTGTATGGAGACATGCATTGAAATTGCACTGTTTTCACCAACCTCCCATCGACAAGCTGAGTTTTCCCCAACCAGGTATCTCCCACCAGCAGGCAGTACCCCAGCCGGGAGCAGATGCTCCTGTAAGCATTCAGCCGGTCTCCCGGCTTGTCCGGTAGTGTAGTGCAGTAAGTGTATATATGTGTAAAGAAAAGGTAAGGATAGGACAAGGAAAGTTTGCGAGCGATCTGTGGCCCGTTTTTTAGGGTTCGGCTCCGGCAATCGCCGGGTTTTGATCGGGGAAACCACGTAAAACTATCGATCAGGGCAGCCGTCCGCTAGAATACTCCTCCAGACAGTGACTGAATATGACTCAATTATCTAGCTAGTGCCGAAATATCCTGCCACCGGCAAGACTTGAACCTATGACCTCCCGAACAGAGGCTCTGCAGTGACATCTATTGATATCCTGAGCCACCTCTCCCGGTCTGTTTGCATGCAAAACCTACTACACTTTTACTCACGATACATCGGAAAATAAACCATATTATTTCTCTCTAGATAAAAAATACTATATGGTTGTAAGATACTACAAGTTTTCGAAGTGGATCCTTTGGGCAATGAAAATAAAATTATGTTTGCATCGAAAGATGTAATAGAAGTCCAATTTCGGAGTAAAAAGATCCAAATTGCATACTCTCCAGGGTCTCCGTCCCTTTACAATCCCATTTGCGACTCCCAGGGGACCCCGTTGCACTTCTCAGCGAGCCGGCGGCGGTGGAATCGCCTGTGGAGACGGCGGCGACGTCGACTGGGGTGGGAGCAGGGGGCAGCAGGGGGCAGCAGTTGCGGTCGCGTGCATCGCCGCCGCCCCCGTCCCCCCTCCCTCGCCTATTTCGCCACCCGCGCCTCCTCCATCTCTGCCCTTACCGCTTCCGCCCTTACCCTTCGCCTCCGGCACCACAGCCGCCGCCCCCGCCAACCCCGCCACCACCACCGCCACCACTGCCGCTTCCGCCGCTGCCACCTTCGCCTCCGGCGCCGCCACAGCCGCCGCCCGCCGCCAGCGCCGCCTGCGCCGCCTCCACGGCGGACGGAGACCGCGAGCACGCAACGTAATAGAAAGTTTGGCGCGCTGCGTGCGCGCGCCACCGTGCCACCGCGTGCATCGCCCGCGCCCGCGCTAATGAGGCCGGGCGGGCGAAGACGGCCGAGAGGGGGGGGGGCGGGGTCACGCGGGAGGCGGACCGGCCAGCCGCCGACCGCGGTCTCCCTCGCCTCCAGACCCTTACCCCCCCCTTAGCTCCCCACAAGTCTCCCTGTCGCCCACACTCTCCTTCTCTCTCTCTTTCTCTCCCTCTCTCTTTCTGTCTCCCTCAACGACTAAGGCACTGCTGGAGAAGTTAGCCGAGAGACGGTTCGCCTCGGTGAATTTACGATAGACGTCGAATATCCGTAACGAGTTTGGAAATGCGCTCGTTAATGCCCTAACCATGTTGCAACGCGACGTCTTTCAAGAAGTGCATTGGAGGTTCATTAGAATATTTATTTCCATACCAAGTTGTCTGGCAATGCTGTGTGGTTGTTATTTCCGCAGTTACCGCTTCTATTTTCTCTATTACTAGGATGTAGGGCTTTCAAAATCATTAACGGCATTTAACGTATTTTACTTTAGTTTCTCATATAATTAGACTTTAAGAATTTTGAAACAATTCCACATCCGTAGTACTCAGATGGTGCAATTTAGTCTCGGTATTTGTACTTAAAACTATTTAGTGAGTATTCTGCCAATTGCACTACATCTTACATGTAAAAGAAAGAAAATAGAAACTTGTTGGAATATGTGTGTAATAAATTAAAATTGATTCTTTTTTTATTTATGTAGAGGAGACGATCCTTGTCACTAGGATACAGTTGTAACCCCCAATTTATTTTCCAAACGTGGTGTTGGGTGAATTCGAATCCATATGAATACAGCCTTAGAGTTTTACATTGTCAAGGGCTCCTGGTACGGCTGATACAAATGTTGTAATATTTGACTATATCACTTTGAATACAACCTCATGAAAATTGTGTATTTGGGGATTAGAATTATGGTCAATTTCTCGTATGACGAGCGAATTTAGTTAACTATCTTTCTAAAATGACAGCCATAATTACATAACGCAAATCTGATGCTACGAATTATGTATGTACCGTCAGCTTCATTGGGATTATTTGGGATGTACTTAGAGAAATTGAAATATAGAATAATAAATATTGTAGTTTTTCGCTCTTTATTTGTAAATTAGATGTGTAGCACAACGCCAAGAAAAATGAAATATAATGTTGGCAAGGGAATACTATATACAAGAAGAGGCAATAGCTAAGAAAATTTCAGGAATCATTACATTACGCCGAAGAAACACCGACCACAAAAATAAAATTACAGCTTTAACACACAAGTAGAAAGCACTTTTACGATTTATTGTAATAAGTATTTATAAACAAAATAGAAATTTTATTTAAAATTTGAGTCAGAATTTAAATATAAGTAAAATGGTAACCTTGCTCTGAATTGCCATTACCTGAAATATTTTAGGCCTTAATTTTGACTTTTGTTTTGTATATTTGACATTATATATGTAAGTAATTCCACACTCATAAAACATCACGACTTGAAACTTTTTTTATGAGGTCCTAGGGTTGGAAATTGATGACACGTATTTTTTTCTTTTTTTTCTAATCCCACTTCTTTCAGAAATATTGCCAGTTATTTTTCGGAAGAATCCTGTTCTGTGTGCGCTCATGTTTGAACATTTTTCACGCCTCTAATTTTTCCTCCGGAAAATAGAATTGAACCTGAATTAAACGTAGAAAGATGTACTTTCATGTGATGTAAATATAATTTTTACCATTGTTAATTCACCACCTGAAAGTAGAAATGTAATGTTGATCACAGGATTTGTTCGGTGTAAATTAAGACATTAAAACATTAGTTTGTCGTCGTTTTGGAGTAATTTTATTCCATCCCCAGAGCTTACTACAAAATACTTAGATGATTACGACAATGATTGGTATAATCATACCAAAAAACGGAAATTTTAGAAGCTAAAGCAGAGGTTTCTAGATTCTAGTGTCGAATAGTAAGCATGTTTTATATCAATGGTAATAAAATTACTGTTTCAACTAAGTTCAGGGGATTCAGTACCCCGCTTATAATTCTCTTTACTTTGCCAGACACATATCACAGGAATACAAAATATGAGTAACTGCCACCCAACCTTCCTGGAAAGCTCCAATACTATTACTATTGCATTACTTTTTTCTAGAATCCATAGTACTGTGTGTAACCAAACCCAGTTGCTCTTTTAGGAAACACCTTGGGTAGGATTGCTTGGAAAACTTCTCCACTAATACAGCTGCTCATGTAATTCAAATTCATGTGGTTATATTATACGAGTATTGAATCACATCATTCGTGTGCAGCGATAGGTAGAGAGAAAAGAAAGAAATGAAGAACCTTATTTTCTCTGTAACATAACAGAAAAACTCACCCACAACTTTAATGTACAATGAGACCACCACTTTAATGTGAACGAAAAAATATGACTTCCATGAAACTGAAGTAACTACAGTGTTTCGTTTGCGCTTCGAAAAATGTCTCGAGTAAACATAGGTATCACTCTCGTTGTAAACGTGACTCTCTTAATAAGCAAGAACTTCTCTCTGCCACGTGAATAATTACACAACAGTTTTTAAATGGAAGCAAAAATAATATAAACGCGAGGTGGGTGCCATGTTCCTGGATGGCATCATTAGATGGTAACGCATGTGAAACATGAGAGTTAATAAAAATAATATCTAATTTTTAAGCGCTTCGCGTTTCATTCAGCAAACTGAAATGGGTATTTTCTCCTGCTACAAGATACATTTGTATCGACGCAAGTCAGAACGAACGCTGTGCCATATCGATTGAAAGGGGTGTGTACTTTTTCTCCGAAACGCGATTAGTAGAACGTCTTCGAAGTCTTTTACGTTTAGGTGCCCAACGATGTCATATTAATTCCCTTCCCTGTACACAGCATTCCTTCACGCAATGGAAGAACTTATTTATTTATTTATTTATTTATTTATTTAGTCAAAAAAACAGTAAAAACTGTATATGACGTGTGGGGAAAGAAATTTATCTGCGCACATTTTCTTGAGGGCCAGAAGTTTATTAAAAAAAAAAAAAAAAAAAAAAAAAATTAAAAAAAAAAAAAAAAAAAAAAAAAAAAAAAAAAAAAACGAAAACGAAAAAATTAATTTAGAAAATAATTATATTAGAAAAATAAAGATATTTGAAAAATGTTTTTTCCCGAGGTATAGAAAATCAATTTCAACTGTAAATGAACTACAAGCAAAAGGAGTGCTCAACAAAACGTGCGCACAGTGAAGCTACATTTACGTCCAGAAGCAAAACAAGGGGCCATCTCAGCATTTGCTCTATGGATCAGGGAAACTGGACAAAACCTGATCGAGATGGGGGTCATTGACCCGGAGGCTGAAGTACATTACTTGTTACAGGCGTATTAAATATTTTTTTAAATGTATACAATGCAAACATAGACTAATTCATTATATATCTTTGTTTTGTTACATTAAACATTATTTTTCTTTTTCACGATCAGTATAGTCTCTAATTGTATAGAAAACAGTTTTGCAGCAGAAAAGATTTTACTTTAAACTTAAATTTGTGTACCGACTTTAATTGTTTTATGTCATCTGGCAATGCGTTGTAAAGTAACGTACATGTATTGTATGTTGATTTCTTGTACTGAGCTGTTGATACTGACACTTGATGCACGTGATTTCTACGGCGTGTGTTGTAATTATAAATATCAATATTGCATGAAAATATGTTCCCTCCGTTAAGTAGGTCATTTTTGACAAATATTACAGATTCGTAAATAAATAGACAAGGCAATGGTAGGATTCCCAGCTCAATGAAAAGAGGCTTGCAGGAATCACGTGGAAGGCATTTTTTCATTATTCGAATAATTTTCTTTTGCAATCTGAAGGTCTGAATACTACAGGATGAGCTTCCCCAGAATATTATGCCATATCTCAGGCGGGAATGCACATTTGCAAAATAAACGCAACGAGCTGCATGAAGGCTGACAGAATTTGAAAGAATTCTGAATGCATAGCATAATGAACTTAATTTAGTGTTTAATTCTGTTATATGTACATTCCATTTGAGGTTTGATTGAATTGAAAGACCTAAAAATTTTGTTGCCTCAACATCAGCTAATTGCATATTGTTCATTTTCAATGGAACATGCGATTTCCGATTTGAGATGCAAAAATGCATTGAAACAGTTTTTCTTTCGTTAACAATTAATTTGTTATTATTAAACCAATTTGAAACTTCTGAAATTGTACTATTTACTGCTTCTTTTTTGCAAAGAACATTCGTGTCATCAGCAAACAGAACCGTTCTTCCATTTTTAATAGACGAGGGCATATCGTTTACATATAACAGAAAGAGAATAGGACCTAAGATCGAACCTTGCGGGACCCCATGCACAATTGGCAAAGAATTGGAAATATAAGTATGTAATGTCCTTTCCTGCCAGTATGGTATTTCTACTCTTTGAGTCCGATGTTTAAGGTAAGAAGTTATCCAATCTAGGGCAATACCACGAATTCCATACGAAGGTAATTTTGAGAGCAAGATCTTATGGTCAATAACGTCAAAAGCTTTCGAGAGATCTAAGAATATTCCAATGGGTATTTCATTTTGGTCTATTGATGAAGCAACATCTTTGAGAAAAGAAAAAATGGCAGTTTCCGTAGATTTTGATTTTCTAAAACCGTGTTGTGAGTCTGAAAACGCTCTGTTTTTCCTGAGAAATGTTTCCATTCGTAAGTAGAAAAGCCTTTCTAATATTTTTGAGAAAACTGACAAAAGAGAAATTGGCCGGTAATTTTGAATATCATTTTTGTTCCCTTTTTTAAAAAGTGGCTTAATTTTCGCTGTTTTGAAAATATCTGGAAATATTCCTGTACATAAAGAAGCATTGAAAATGTGAGTTAACGGATGTATAAAGGCAGGTGCACAAGTTTTTAATAAACAATCCGGAAATTCATCTAAACCTGATGAATATTTATTTTTTAGTTTACTGACTATTCTGAGGATTTCGTTGGGAGAAGTTTCGGGAATAAACATCGTATCTGAAATTTTTTGGGAAGTGTAAAATGTTGAATTTTGTGATTTTAGTCCCTTCGTGAGATCAGACGCAATTCTGGAAAAGTGTTTGTTGAAGAGATTGGCAACTTTTTCCGGATTACTCGTTTCTCTTTCATTATCCTTTAAAATAACATTCTCTACAAGGTATCGAGATGATGTGGTTGTATTTTTTACGATATCCCACATTGCTTTAGTTTTGTTACTAGCGCTCAAAATGTCCTGACTATTTTTCATTATTTTTGCCTGAACTATTACTTTTCTTAAAATTCTTTTATATTCTCGGAAGTATATATGGAAACCGGGTGATACGTTATGATGTTTAGAAATAAAGTAAAGCGTACGTTTGTTTTTACACGATGTTCTAATTCCTTGTGTGATCCAAGTATTACTTTTGCTTGAAATATTTAATTTTCCTCTTTTTAAGAGGAAAGCACGCGTTAAAATGAATTGAAAGCTTGGAGAAAAATAAATTATATTTTTCATTTGTGTCAACAGCGTTATAAACTTCGTCCCATGATTCCTTCATCAAGTAGTCCGTAAATAATTTTATATTAACTTTAGTGAATGCTCTGCACATGCGTGTATTATTTATTGTGTCAGTGTTTATGTTCTTAGTAATTGTAAGAATTTGTGCATCGTGGTCACTGTATCCTAGATTATTCGTTATTATTTCATATGTAGTTGTGGTTTTGTTAATTATAATTTGATCTAATGCTTTTTGTGATTTAAGCGTATTCCGTGTAGGTACATTCACTGTAATGTCTAAATTAAAAGAATGAAGTAAATTGAGAAACTGCTCTTTTTCGTGGGATTCGCTCAGAAAATCAATATTGAAATCTCCACATACAACAATGGATTTAAAAGAGAGTTTACTAATTTTGTTCAGAATTATCTCTAGATTTTCCAAGAAAGTGAAATAATCTGAAGCTCGCTTTGTTGGAGGTCTGTAGATGCAAAGTAAGATAATTTTGAGCGTAGTAAGATGTACTACTGTTGTTTCAAAAACTTTTTCAATTGCATATAAATTGAATTCTGACAAGAAGGTAGAATCAATATAATTTCTTATGTAAATACACGAACCTCCGTAAGCAGGGCCCTTATTTGATTCCCTCGCCCTACAATATGATCCTGCAAGGTAAAAGCTAGGAATTTGGAGTGTATTTATATCATTTTGAGACAACCAATGTTCTGTAAAGCAAAAAACATCTATTTGTCTTAGATCACATTGTAATGCTGCCTCGATAAATTCAATTTTATTGGAAAGAGATTGCACATTATGATGCATTATTCGAATCTTTTGCATGTACCTACACGGATGTTTTTCTGCTGCATCTGACTGTAGTTGCTATTTATTTATTTCATTTTTACCTCGAGTGCGTGGTCGAAGGAAGTATCGTGTCCCAGCAGTGACAAGAGGTGAGGGAGGAGGGGTGACAGATGTAGAGGAATGAATAGTGGGAGAGGTAATACACGGATTAGGTTCAGGGGATAAGGTAATTGGGTCCAAAGGGGTCCCAGGGGATGGTAGAGAACTAGGAGATGTGGGTGGGGATGGGTCTTGGGCAGGACACTGCCAAGTTTGTGAAATGATGTGTTTTGCAAGCTCACTACCGAGTGCATGTTTTCCGACACGGTTCAGGTGAAGACCATGTCGGGTGAAGTGTTTTTCTGAGAGAAAGTTTAGCTCAAACAATTTAACATGTGTGTCTCTCAGATGCAGTTTCAATTGGTTGTTTGCGTGACTAATTTCTTTGCATAGTGTGGGCTTGTTGTACCAGAAGGGCAGAGTCGAGACTACAATGTTCGTGTTTTGGGCGGCACGTTGTAATTTGTCAACATGTTCTTCAGGTGTAAAGTGACCACCCAAATTAATGTCATTCTGCCCTCCTATGATAATTACAGTATCCCGTTTGGTGAGGGTTTTTGTGTGCGTGTCCAACTCACTGGTCACGTCGGCAAACCTCCCGTTAGGTTTAAACACACACATGGCAGAGAAATTGGTTGGGAGTTTCTCACTGAGCATGGAGGAGATTTGTCGCCCATGGCTATCTGCTAAAATGAGTACCTTTTTGATGGGCTCAGTGGGAATGTCCATGTTTTCTGGTGAGCCAGTTTGCGCAACTCTACGTGTCTTTGTTACTTTGCGCTTGCTAGCCTGTTTGCGTTGGTTTGTGAATGGACGTGTCGATGATGGGTGGGGGTGGTGAGGATTGGGAAGGCAAGGAAACTCATTGTAGTAGTCTAATATAGAAAATCTGTTTTGAGTCGTGATTGGTGGTGGTGATTGTGTTTTTGCTTCCGTGAATGGACGGTTGGAGGTTTTTGCGGTGTTGCCTATTGTTGTCCAACCGTCTGTGTTTTGAACGACCTCTTCGAGCCTTCGGATATGTTCATCTAAATTACTGTTGATGTGTGTGAAGGCTTTCAGAAGATCGGCTTTGAGAGCGTAGAGAGTAGAGAGTGTATAACGATTAGTAGCCATGTCACGAATGCGTGTCAAGTGCGTGGTAAATATGAAAATAAGTAAATAGACAATTCAGAATACTACAAAAAAACTACTCCCTAACTTATCTTTTAAATTTAATTGTATTAACTTATTTAAATTACGTTACGTATTTATTTAAAAATAACGGTGATCTGATTCTAATTAGTATTTAAATGTGATTAACTAAATTCAAAAGCGTTCAGTGTGTTTAATAGATTGAAGCTGCAAACTAATAAATACAATTAGATTACTATACTTTACCTACTGAAAGGCCACGAAATTCACCACTTCCACAAATTTAAATATAAAGTTCAAGTCTTTCCGTTACTGTGGTTACGAAACTTTGAATTTTTATGTTTTCACAATTTTCACAACACTTTCACTAATAGTTTAAAACTTTACGCAAATTTCAATTAATTTACAGAGAAAATTTAATATTAATGGTCTTTACACTGTTGAAATGAACGTTTGTCCGTTACGCCGTCTTTTAAATCAAATATTTGGATTACTTCTTTTTTCACTGCTTCGGACAATATAAATCTCTTTCAGCTTATCTGTAACAAGTAAACAAGTAAAGAAGACAGTTTAACAGCAAAAGTCACCTGAAATATGTAGAAAAGTAGTTGAAAATTAGTAAAGTATTGGAGCACAGCCACAGCACGTCAGTCACGTAAGCAAGCCAGCCAACAGGATCGCAGCGAGTCGTCGCTTTCAAAGGTATCTCTCTCTCTCACTCTTTATTGAAGCACCCTAATTCTTCGTCGCAACTTTTCGCTCTTCGACCTTCGACACCCTCTAAGCGGACGCTGTGAGGCGCGTGTTCAGTGTCAAAGAACTCCCTCTTTCCTGCCCGCTCTGTTCTCCTTCCCCGCCGCCCCGTGCAGGCGCCCTCCCCTCTTCGTTCTCGTCGCCCGCGGCGACGGTCGCTTGCCTCCGCCGGAACGGTGGATGTCGACCCATTACGGGAAATGGACGTGCTTTGCAACGTTCACTGAATAACTGATATTTAATTTCAGGTGGAATCCGGGCGACCGCAATTGAGGCAATGTAATTTCCTTGTCGACGCTTTTGCTCGACCGCGTGCACAGACACCGCGCGTACAATAAGTGGCGGGGGCGGTGGGGGCGGCGGCGATTGCAAATTCGGCTTGACACTTGTTTCGCTGCCACGCAGTCGCTCTTAATTGAAGGTAATTTCGTTGGAGTGACTTCAATTGGCGCAGACGCTACAGGGAACAAGCGGGCGCCGCTTTTTCACTGCTGCTGCTTTTGTATGATTTTTCAAACAAACTTTTTTGCCTGTTAATTGCCTTTTTTGTGTTTGGCCTTCCACCTCTGTTCGGGGCGGGATCTGAATCTTTTCGCGACGGTACAACTGACACCGAGGAAAGCATAGGTGAGAATAATAGCTGCAACGTACCGTAAATTTCCTTTTCATCTACTTCATCGGAAAACAGTGGCAAAGAACTACCAACCAACATATCAGATGTTACGCTTGGACGCGCGTGTCTGTTGTTCGTGTCTTACACGTGAAATCTCTTGCAGGGATGCAATTTGTCTCTACAAACTGTCAATCATTTGGAAATAACTCCTTGCAAAATTTAAGTTTATTTCATTACTCTTCAAATGATTGACGAAGTAATTAGCAAGACACTTTTATGGTTGTGATCGAACACTCAGCATGTACGAAGAGTATCGCCAACTCGCAGAATAAATGTTTACATCTGGCTCGAATTGAAAGTTTAGTTTCCCTCGTTTCCATTGCTTGAATAGAATATAACATGTAAAGGAGATAGTGAATTTATTTATAATAATTTATGTACTAAGCACATTGTAAAATGATTTGATATACTACATGAAAAATAATTGTTTCTTTCATCCACTGACCTACGCAAAAGGTTGATTTAAATTTCAACTATAATTTGGGCAAAATTTGATTGAATCTACGAATTAAAGTATCTGAAAACTATAATTCTTAATTGCTTTTTAATGAATGGATAATGAAATGGCCAACCTCGGAATAAGAAATTATCGTAAGAGCCGGAGTGGCTGTTTTGGGCCGAAGAGCCTTCACCCGGAGCAGCTGCTTCTGCCACCGCCGCCGCCGCCCCCGCTTCTGCTGCGGCGGCGTTGGCGGCGCGGGGGCGCAGGCCTGACTTGTCTTCTAATCTTCTCGGGCTCGGTGGTGTGCGGGGAGGCGGCGCCGGGGGCGCGCGGGGACGGGGGCGGGGGCGCGGACCGAGAGGGGGGCACGGCCTGGCGCGGCGGGGGGCTGTACCCGGCGCAGCCTGAGGACGCGGCCGGATCTGATCGATAGGAGCGCGTCCCCGCCTCTGCCCAACCCCGGGGCCGCTCCCCGACCCCGGCCGCCTCCTTCCCCGCCCGCCCGCCGGCCAGGACTTCCTTCGCGCGGTGCAATTAACAGCAAGGCTGCCGAGAGACCGCAGCTCCCTCGGCGCAGCCGCGTTCGCGCCCTCCGCCGCCGCCGCCGTTCTCGTCTCGCGCGCGAGGACGCAGGTGGCTTTCACCCCTCCCCCGCAACCTCG
Organism: Acheta domesticus; assembly: GCA_031308135.1. Classification (NCBI taxonomy): domain Eukaryota; kingdom Metazoa; phylum Arthropoda; class Insecta; order Orthoptera; family Gryllidae; genus Acheta; species Acheta domesticus. The sequence continues at coordinate 85,294,299 of JAHLJT010008446.1, read as the reverse complement.
CCCAGAGAATCTGCGTGGAGCCTTTCGTCTCCAGAGGAGGCATGCTGTCTGAGCCGACTCTTCCGTGTGCGTCATCACTGCCTGCTGTCATTTGCGCAGCATCAGCAACTTTATAGTCTGTCACTTCCTTTTAGAGCAAAGGCTTCTAGGTCGTTTGCATTGCTTCTGGGGGTAGCTTGCTCTTGGGTATTCTGCTCGTTGGGAGTAACTTCAAATCCATCAATAGCTTCTTCGGTGAAGTCTCCGGCACCACCCTTTATGCTGTCATCACCACGGACTAGCATATTCCCATCGACAGACGGACCACCGCACAGCATCTCCTCCACTTCACTACCCTCATCGCCGTTTCCTCCACCGTCATCAGCGTTCTGCC
>JAHLJT010008446.1:85253580-85293826 GCA_031308135.1 Acheta domesticus | reverse complement strand
ACTTCACCTTCAGGCTCCACATAAGCGCAGCGCAACGTGCACAGAGCCATCCACTCAGTGCGGAATCCCCTCAGCAGATCACTTGCTGACACGTTTCCCCACGGCTGCAGAACCGTTCTCCCTACCGCTGCGCCCCTGCCAACCCTCGCCGCCCCTGCCACCGCCCTTGGCACCGCCTCCGTCGCCCTCGTCGCCGCCGCCGCCGCCGCCGCCGCCGCCGCCGCCGCCGCCGCCACCACCACCACCACCACCACCACCACCACCACCACCACCGCCGCCGCCGCCGCCGCCACCGCCACCGCCACCGCCACCGCCACCGCCACCGCCACCGCCACCGCCACCGCCACCGCCACCGCCACCGCCGCTCGCTCCGCCTCTGTGGCCTGCCACCCACGGCGCGCCAGTCGGGCCGTGGTCCCAATCTGCTCATCCTCGACCGGCCTGGCCACGCCCCCTCCCCTCTCTTCTCCATCCCCCGTCCACCGCACCCGTCGGCCGTCGTTTCTTGCGCGCCTCCAACATCGCTCGCCGCCCGCTGGTGCGGAAGGACATCGCCAGCGTTCCGGACCACGCGCGCCAGCTGACCGGAACATCCGGCCACGTGTCCGTGCCGAAAGCAACGGAAGGGGTCGTGGCCTCTTGTTCTTCCAGACTAAGGGTCGCCATAACAAGTTTCAAACTAATTCTGTTTTCGGAGAAAGTATACAGAATTCTACCCCCCCCCCGTCGTTCGCCGAGGTTTTTCCAAGAGCCTCGGGGTTGCTATTGCGATGTTATTGTCTTTCCGTCTGGCCAGGTTCCCTACTGCTGATCGCAGTGTTTGAGAAATCGGGCGGACGATCGATGCGAGGGCCGGACTCAGAAAGAAAATGCAGAGAAAAATCGAGAGGAAGATAAAGGAAACCGATAGTGCGTTCGGAGGCGCGGTGCCGCCCTCCCGAAGACATATTTTTGCAGCACCTTGACAAAGCCACGGATTTGTTATGTCGATACTCGAATAAAACGTCGCGACTTCGAAGGAGCAGTGGCATGTTGCGAGGACGCAACGATGCTGGGCACGGTCTCCATCCACAGACGCCAACCTCCCACGTGTGGTCTCCTTCGATACCGCTTCCACTCCAAGCCCTGCCGCACCGGAAGCTCGGCTGGCCCCAATTCCACAGTTGTCTCTTCGCCCTCTTTGCCTACCTCTACACCAAGGTCCATCCCAATGCTGCATTGAGAAAAGAGCACCTTTTCACGGCCACAGATGCAGACAGGAGAGAGCGACCTGCCGAGGTTCACTCAAAGCCAATGTCGCTGTCTCTGAAGTGACACTGTCCGGGAGGTCCGAGAGTTCGAGTCCCGACGGTGGCGGGACACTTAAATTCACTCCACTCTTTAACACTTATTCCACAACTATAGTGCGTTCAAGCATTTGATTGTACAGCGCTTATGGAAAAACAGCGTTGACACTTCTCAGCAGCGCTTACAGGCAACACTCTTCATGCTGGGTACTCATATCGACATGAAATACCTTATTTAGAACCTCTCAAAATCCACAATCAATAACATTTAATTATATATAATAAATAATATTTAAAATAATTTATAGGTTATGAAACATTGCAAGTAGTGGTTTTGCGACAATTAGTATTCAAATATTTGGTGACCCGCTGCCTGCTGAAGCGCAGAAATCGCCACGCGACGCCAATATCTATTTGTCGTCAGGGTATCAGTTGCCTCGGAGGCCATGCAGGGTGTTACAAACGGCTGTTTACATGGCAGGTTTGGGAAGACGAGACGGTCGAATACATGCGTGAATAATCCAAATACAATTATAGCAAGGATATACGTCCCTAAAAATATTATCTCGATATGGGACAAGTAAATAATAAATACATTTCACTTTTGTTTAGAAACACAATTTTCCCAATAATGGGTTCTAAGAAAAACGTGTTAAAACACAGAGCGTAACAATGCCATCAAGTGGTTAAGTATGTACGTTTATTTTTCAGTTTTCTTAAAAATGGCATTGGTTTACACGATATCCCTACAACTAACTTCGGTAGAATTATTAAGAATGCATGTTACTGTGCCTTTGAAACTAAAAAGAGACCAAAGGATATGATTTTTGCCATCAGTCGTGAAGAACGAACGCGTTAGAAATATGACATCGGTTAATAATTGTTTCTGGCGCTGCCGATGCAACTGCGCTCGCTGCAGCAAGCGTGGAGGTCATAGAAGGTCTTGATGCAAAAGGTCTATAAAACACTATTTCTAAGACTCCATAACACTTCAAAATGTGAATAGTATGTGGTTTAGGTAATAGGTTTTGCATGGTGTTCTAACAGCTGGCGAAACGTTGAGAATGTTCGGTACACTCACTTCCAACAATGAATGTCCCGCGAAAGGGAAACATGACCGAAACATTGCATTGAACTTCCTACGGACGACTGACATCAACATCTCAAGGTTTCGCCAGTCGTCTCTGAAGACAAAGTTATTTTTCCTACTTTTGTATTAATTAGCAAGACGGGATTTCGGCAGGGGGTCTCAACCTTTCTTCAGATCTTACGTACTACCTACAAACCATGATAAAATTAACATACTACTTGAACGAAAATCACTCGTAAATATTTTAAATAGATGGCTTAATATTATAAATTAAAGATTTTTATAAAAAAGATATATTGAATTATTATTTGTAAAAAAAGCTAACCTTTAAATCGGAATTAAAACTGAAATATTAATAGCAAAACAAGTCCAACTCCAGGTGAAACATCATTTATTCATCAAACATGAATGAGACTTGAATTGTGATTTTACACGAATGACGACATCAATGTTACTAATTTTTGGTCTCAAGTCATTTTGCACGTCCAATTTATTCACGTATTTATTTTTATGTAAAATAAAGGGAAATGCCCATTCACAAAGGTGAGAAGACATGGATGGTATCAGATACTGCAAGGCTTTGTGCGAACAATGCATAATATTGTTTATGAACATCCAGCTAAATCTTCGCTACATCTTTGCATTTTAAAACACATTTTAAGACAGAATTACTGGTTGAATGACTTTTGAAATAATATTAAATGTAAAATATCTTATTCATTTTTAGTTATTTATGTGTATTTCACTATTATTAATAAGTGAAATTCAAAGTAAATATATTTTCCCTTCCACATCTCGAGCTGAGAATCGCTGAAAAGTATTTATGATCACAGAACGACACGAGATGTTCGTTTCGATCGCACGAAATATTATTTTTATTTACTTTTAACTCAAGAAACCATGATTCATACAGAAACGTGGTTAATCTCATATTACAATTTGGATTTCCCTTGTTATTTTATCCGCTGGATATTTGTGCTTTTCTTCAATAATAAAAAGGTTGTCGCTTAATGAAAATTTACGGACGTCAAAAAGGTAGAAGTAAATACTTTGCTATCATTTATAAATAATTTCTGTGAAATTAAACTATCAATTCGATGACAAAATAGCCATCACATTCATAAGAGTTCTGGAAATAACGAGTAAAAACTCAAATTTCTAAGATAACCACAATTGAAGCTATCGTTGTGTAAACGTATTAAATATTTGCTCGTGAAATATGATGGGCGAGCCGAATAACGTCGAGCCTCCTGAATTGGCAACACAGCTTGCGGTAAAGAAAGAGAGTAAAACGTGTAGATCAAATTGAAAGTTTGAAGGTTCGCAGGTTCGACAACCGCGTGCGTCGTTTTGACCACTGTATTTCTCATGGCGCGCGTCAGTTGGCACCGAAATTACTCATAGTAGTTCTGCTGCGCTGCGGCTGCCTATTGAGAGCCAAGAGCAACCGGCTCGCGCTCCAGAAAGCGAAAAGTGATTCGCCCCTGCTCTTCGCATACTAGCCGCATCTACCTCCATTCGTTCTTCATATCGCTCTTTGCCAGCGCTTGTATTTTTGCTGATATTGCTACGTGGAAGCTAAGCGTAGTACATATCTATAACGGTCGTGCCAACCTCTTACACAATCTCAGTAATGTCGTTACGTCGGATGACACCATTTGCAAATCAAGTGGCTGTGAGGTTTTATGTTCCTTATCAAACGCAACCAAGTCACAATCGGAATATTACACCTAACATTGAGTAAACTAGAGGTTTCAGTTCTTTCCTAATATCGTCAGTTATTTCAGGACTAGTAGGCCGAATACAACTGTAGAAATGTCTAAATTAGTTACCGCTGCTCTACTACTTGCAAATATTCAGTCTGAAAGAGTAACTTTTCAAACAAACTTTTCGCCATCTGGTTGAATTTCTCATTCATCCGACGTGCCTAATATATTCTGAAATAGTCCTCACAACCGTCACTTATAATTTTCCTTAAGTTCTCCGTTCCACACTTGCGTACGCCTGCTCCGTTTTCGTCCCTGCTCCCTCTGTCGGCCTCTTTCGCCTACTGAAGCCGGATGCCGGGAGCCTGGGCTTCCCGTCGACATAATTAATTGAAAACGATTTGAGCGCGCTCCTGCCTGCTGGCAGCTTAACGCGCGATTCCTGGAAGCGGCGAGTGGAGCCGCGCCCTGGGTTCGATCTGCCGTTCATCCGCGTCATTAGTTCTTTTCTTGCACTCGTCATCGCGCCACGCCACGCCGCACCCCCGCCCCGCCGCGCGCCGCATACGCACGTCCAAAAGAGAATGGCGCGCATGTCATTAAGCCAATTTTCATTCGGCAGCAGCCTTTATTCGCATTGTGCGCCGGTGTATTTCAATACCGCATTGTTCGTACACGCGTCCGCCCGCCGCGTCCTGAAATCTCCGAAATCGCCGTTCATTAATAACGTTCTTTCGCTTGCGACACGTGGGGTTTTCTCGTGCTCTCGGGAGGCGGCTCTCCCGCGGGAAAGCGAGCTCCCCCAGAGAAGCAGCCCGAGGTGAAAGGTCACTAGCACGCTCGGGGGAAGCAGCGAGCGCGGAGAGACGGGCGGGCCGGGGTGGGTGGGAGAGAGTGGTGTCGTTGATCGAGTACGCGTGTGAACGAGCACAATGAGCTTTCGAAGCGAGGATCGGAATTGGAAACTGTTTTATCTTGTCCGCGTGCATACTATTTTTCACAAAGCATTTTTAATAAAAAGCAAAATAATAATTAACTGTTATCGGACACCGCCGGCACCGGGCGGCGCGGCACGGGTGGGGCCGGGGGGGAGGGGAGTTGGGGGAGGAGGGGAGAAGAGGGGCAAGGCGTCGGGCCACCGTGTGGTGGGGCCATTGCGACCGGCGCCGGCCGGCGCTGGCAGGCACTGGCCGACCGACGCCGACGCCGCTGTGAGCGAGCGCGCGGGCGGGCGGGCGGACGGGCGGGCAGGCGGCACCGCTGCGCGACGCGGCGCGGTGCGGGCGCAACGCAAACACAGCGATGGATGTTGACTGCTGCCGTCATCCCCCTCCCGGCGCCGCCACAACCGCCGCCGCCACCGCCTCCAGCGACGCCGCTGCCGCAACCGCCGCATCCGCCGCGTCACTCCGCCTCGATAAATCGAACTCCGGCTGCTGGCACCGCCGACGCCCCGTCGCGCCGCGAGGCTCATGAATAAATTTCATCTTTGTTGCGCTTTTGACGGATTTCCTCGTCTATTTGCGTTAATTATTTTAGAATAACGGACCCTGTCAGCGAGCCCCACCCGCTCTCAGCGTATGTCGAGCGTGTGGACGAGTGCTCCCACTCAGGATTGTAATATTAGTAAAATTTTCATTTTAACGTTAACAGCAAAATTTAAGAGACGCAACACAAATTCAATTTTACATTTTGTAGGGGATAAATCAAAGATAATAAATGCTTAATATATTTACGTGAACTTTGAAACAAAAATTATTGCTGTCATTCATGACGCTCCATTTGCAAAAAGGTAAAAATTGTCTTGTTTTTACGCAATATTTAAAACGTTCGTTCCTTTAAATGAGTTGTCATTGTTCTAATATTTAATTTAATCAAATTTCATTACCAGTTATTGTTTTCATTTCAACTTGAATAACTTTTATTTCGTGGTTTATATAATACATTGAATAGTATTCTATTAAATGTACGTAATATTCTTTCCACATATTTGTAATAACGAAACATTAATTGTTAATCTGTGTACCCAAATGATCAACTTTAACTAGTATTCGCAGTGAAATATTAACTAGTGCATTCATAATTTATAATTTTAGTAAAAAAGTGTATTGTTCTGCATATATCTCTACGCGAAAGAAGCTGAGCATGTGACGTTGCGAAAAAAAGTAATCTGGATCGCAATCTCTTTGGAGATTAATTTCATTTTTAATTCCTAATAAATTTAACACGATTGCCTCATTTGTTACTAAAATTAATGTCCACGTTTCTTGCGATGATTTATTTATTCCATTATTGTGTCCTATATTTTCCATTCATTATCCCTTAATTTACGCCGTTTCTTCTTTCAGTGTTTCATTTTTTATTGAGACTTATTTCGCAGCTCAGAGAGCAGTGGATCTGCTTGTTCAGCGGTAGAGGGCAGAACGCGTTTTCTGCCATCTCCGATCCCGCCATACAAGGCCAAGTTCATATTTCCTCTATATCTTCCTCCACTTCCTCACCGTAGCCAGTGTCCTCGTGGCAACCCTCTCTTTTTTCATTATCCTACCTATTTCGTTGCCCTTGTTCTTGTCCTCACACTCTTCTTCGCATTGGTCTTGCCGCCCGTGCAAATATGGGGAAAGGATCGTCGCCAGGCTACGGTCCTCTTTCTCTAAATCTCCGACCCTATCTGTCTGGGCGGCGCTCTGTTCCCGCGGCTCTGGCCCGCGGGGTGTTTTTGTCACTCCGTCTGTCTCTCGTCCCCTTTTTGCGCCCGTTTCCGCGCTCTCTGTCCCGCCGAGCTTTCCGTTTCGGGCGCTGGATCCCGCGTGCTCGCCCCCTACTCTCTGCCTCCCCCTCCTCAGCCCCCTGCCCAACAGTTCCTTTTCCACGACTCCCGGCCGCACGGTCGCATGCCGTACCGTTCCGCTCCACACCGCGCCGCGCCGCACCCCGCCGCACCCCGCCGCACCCCGCCGCACCGCACCGCGTCGGGCCGCGCCGAGCCAGCTCGCTTCTGTATCCGCTCTCTCTCCTTTTCTAGACGTGTCCGTCGCGTATGAGAGTAACGACGTTTTTCGTTTACGTTAAACTTCAAAGTAAATTACTCGGGAGTGCGTTCATACGCGAGTACGTCTCCGGCGCGGCTTCAGATGCAATTTTCCCTCGAAGAAACAATGTCAACACGGCGCGCCAGGGACCTTTGAGCCGAGCCGCGGCGCGGCGCAAACTCGCTCCAACTTCTCGCGCGCGCGGGCGGGCGCCCAAGACAGCGGCGGCGGCGGATTTGCGAGCGAGCGCGCGGGCGCGGGCGGCCGGGTAGGCCGAGCAGGGCGAAGAGACGCCTGGAGCGGCAGGGGAAGCTGCCACGGGACGCGAGGAAGACGAAATGCAATCCACTTTGGCATTGGGATTATGCAAAATAATATGGACTATAGAATTTAGAAATTAATTTGCTTGATTTTTTTAAATTACTTAGAAATGAATGGTAAAATAAAGGAGGAAATAATGGAATTATGCTGGTATAAGAAAGTTAATTGTTTAATTCTCTAGTGGGAAAAATAAGTAAAAGGACTACGAGCGTTTTGATTATAAATCTAGAAGCACATACAGAAATGAGATAAAACCAGCATCAAAAAGAATTACATGTGTGTTGATGAAACAGAGGATATGGAACTTCAAAGACCGAAGTAATAAATATGAAATTAATCCATCAGATTTGAAGTGAAAATAATATTTGTTCATGCTTTCGAGCAAATGTTTGGCATCGATGATACTACGTTCGTAAAGTTCGTATTTTAATACACTGTCATGTACCGAGAGATATTACGGGAGAGATATGTGGAACTACTAAAGATCAATATTTGCGTTTCGTAGAAGTGCAAATCCTCCCATAACACAACCAACCTGGTCGATCCCAGCCCGGAAGCATTGTCTCTCGGGTATGAGGGACACGTGCGCCACGTCTCCACCCGAGGCTCCCGACAAGGAAGATTAGGAATATAAGAAGGGACAGAGCCAATCAGAGATGACAAAGGCATCAAAAACGAGGGGCACGGTTGAGGATTTTGAAGAAATTGCCGAGTTGGGGAACGTGGAGACCTGAGCATGGTGAAGACGACAGGCCGTGCAAAGAGCAGCCAGGGAAGGGGATGAGGAAGTGGAGATATCAAAGGCTTTGAGACAGGACGAAGACGTCCCTGCCAAAGAGAATGGAAGGCCTGAGAGGGGGCGTGGGGCGGGGCAGGGGCGGGTACTTGGCGCGGGGCGGGAGGGAGGGGGCACGGGGCGGTGAGTGCGCCGGGCATGTGAAGGACGGCGGGCGGGTCGGGCGGTGGGCGGGGCCGGGGCCGCAGCGGCGGGGCGACGCTCGGCGGGGCGTGCGACGCGTGCGATGCGTGCGGCGCGTGGCGAACGCGCCGACGGAGCGACCGCCCGTGACATTAGGTATTCGCGGGGCACCCCGGAGTTCATCCCCCTGTCGGCTGCGCGACGCGACGGCCGCCCGACAACGGCGGCCAGCGATGCGCGTCGCGTGCCCCGCCGGGACGCCAGCCCCGCTCCCGCACCCGCCCCGGCCTTCCCGCCCCCAGCGGCTCGCTGCCGCGCGCGAGCCGAACGTGTTGTTCCATCCTCCGGCCTCGCGGCCTTTCGCTGTACCTGTGCCCTTCCAAACCATCACCTCTGCCCGTGTTATGTCGGCTTCCCTACTGCGCTCCGTGCTGTGTGAATCCCGCCCTAATCGACCGTTTTAATTTCCACCACGTCTAACTCCCAGTGTCACAAAAACTCTTTGTTTAGGGCAGTGGCTATTCTCAATAATATATCTTGAACTTATTCTGGCTACTATTTTTGATGAAACAATACTCAAATTTATGATTAAAACTACAGTTATTTTGTTCTCAAATTGGTCCATTTCCAGACAGTGACTTTTTTCTCACTGCTCCTTTGTTGGCGAAGCACAAAATTCCCTTCCCTCTTACGGCTCAAGTTTCGTGCCATCCAGCACTACCACTTTATATCTCCAGCCAGCAAATCCATTAGCCTATTAGATGCATAGTGTTCTAGTTCTCTGGGTGCTGGTCCCTCATCCCCGGCGGCCCCAACGTCCCAGTCCCATCCCAGTAACTTCATTCCGTGCATCCCCCCACGCCAACCCCACCCCGCCAGCTGCACACGCCGCGAGCGGCTCACTGTCGCTCGCGCGCGCGGCAAACGCGGAGCGCACCAGCGGAGCGCGCCGCGGGTGGCGGGGGGTGGGTGGGCGCGCGGGCGGGCGGGCGGGCGGACGCGCGCCCCGCGGGGCTGCCGCCTGTACAAATGAATGGGACGTGATGGAAATATCGATTTTGCGGCGAAGCCACACGTTGCATAGCGCAGTCGGCAGAAAATTGGGTAACTCTCCCGCGCCGGAAGCAGCGCGCGTTTTTGGGGCGCGAAGGGGGCGCGAGGCGCAGCGACGCATCTCGACGCCACGCGACGGCGGAAGAGTCCCCGCCGCGTGCGCCAATCCCACGCCACCCCACGCCTCGTCCCCGAGACCCACGCCACGCCACCAAGAGCCACACGACGCCACCCCACGCCGCGACACTCCACTCCACGCCTCCCACGCCACGACACCTCACGCCGCGAAACGACACCCCAAGTCACACCATGGCACTCCATCTCACGCCAACCCACTCGTCATCCCACCCTTCATCACCTCCCCTCATGTCACCTCACACCGCACCACACCGCCTCACCACCTCACACCACGTCACCTCAAAACGCGCTACGCCGGCCCCCGCCACCTCATGCTACACAGCAACACACGAAGCCAAGTCACTCCTTCCCACTCTACCATACACCACAACTCCCCATGCCCCGACACCCCACGCCACGACACCCCACGCCGCGCCAACACCCTGTGCTGCCCCGTGTTGCGCCACCCCACACTTCGCTACGCCATTCCACGACGCGTCGCGGTGGGTCGCGCGGGCCTCAAGAGGACGCGGCTCTCCTCACGCCGGCCGCTGCACCGCGCCGCTCTTTCTCTACTCCCGAGAGCCGGGCACTTCTCGTTCTTGAAAATTTAAATAAGTCCCGGGCTGTTAAGAAACATTTTACGACACGTGGAAAATCACCGCATTTTTTCCTAGAAAGGAAAGGACGGGCTGGAGTGTGACATTACGAGGCGTAAGCGTGGGCTTTAAACAGGTATAAAGCGGCCGGCGCGCGGCGCACGTGCCTCGGGGGTGTACACATTCACGCTCCCGGCACTTGTGGTGCGCGCCCTTCTCACCCCACCCCCGCCGCGCTCGCCGCCGTCGCCACCCTCTGCCGCCTCCCCTTCCGCAGCCCCTTTCCCAGCCCCTTTCCCGCTTCTGTGGTGGCCGCCTGAGGCGCGCACGAGGACGCCGTCCATCTGTCACCGCTCTCTTTCCGACACTTCGTCACTCACGACGCTCGTACCGCAGGCTCCTGTCGTCTCCCTTTGTTCCGCCGTCCGGCGCTGACCCTTTACCGACACGTTGCCAGTGCTGTCTGTCATTGCCTTGTGTCCGCCGACTCCGTAACTGGCAGCCCCCGTTTCTGTCAGCCCCCTACCACTTGCGTCTCTCGTTTCCGCTGCCGTGGGCACAGCCTCCGTCGCCAGAGCTCTCGTCGTCTAGACCCCGGCCGCTGCCGCCCCCGTCGCCTTCATCGCCTCCACCTCTCTCTGCCGGCGTCTGAGAAGCTCCTCGGTAATGAATACAGGGCCCTCGCTGCGTGGCACGGCGTGGTGCGGAGAGGAGCGGCGCGGGACGGCACGGCGGCGCGCGGGGGTGGCCAGGGCGGCGTAAGGGCGAGCGTGCCGGGGCGTGCCGGAGCGTGCCGGAGTGGCGGCGGCGACGCGGGAGGCTGCGGGGCCCGGAGGCCACGATAGCGCGGCGGACGTGCTAGCGCGCGCGGGGACGGGGGCGTCTCGCCCTCCCCGTCCCATTCACACCCTCTTGCGGAACTCTTTTCTCTGGCTATTGATCGGCCGGCCTCCACGCGCCTTCAAGCCGACGACCCGCCCGCGCCTGCCGCCCGCGCTCGCCCGCTAGGCCTACGACGTCGGGCCGTCTGTCCTCGCGTTCTCTCCGCGCGCCCCGCGGCGCCGTCGCCGTCGTCAACATCGTTAACAAAGTCGGTTATCTGCGCGAGTGGGCGACCGGGGTCTCCGGTGATTCGGCGCGCACGGCCGCTTCGGGAACTTCTGCGGCGCGGAGGCGGCGGCCGAGGACGCCCACCGGGCCAGCATGTGACGGGGATGGGGCCGGTAGGGTGATCGTCCAGGACGACCTTCTGCCGCCTGCGAGGGCGGGTGCTGGAGCAAGCGCAAGGGTGGGGGGTGAGCGGGGGGCGAGCGGGCCTGGCGAGGGTGAAGGCGGGGGCAAGGGTGGGGGCGGGACCGGGGGGACAAGGCGAAGACGGGAATGTGGGCGGGAGGCGGTGACGAGGGTGGGAAGGGCGGCGCGAGGGGTCGGGGGCGGAGAGCGCGTGCGCCGTCTGCCAGGCTGCTGACGAAGCGCGGGAACTCGGAGGGCACCGCTCGCTCCTGCTGACGGAGGCGCATAGTGCCCTGCTTTTACGAGGCGCTCCCTTCCCCACTCCCTGCCCGTCCTCGTCCGCCCTCAGCCGTCCTCTGCGCCGCCGCGTCACGCGCCCGCGCCCCGCCGCCGGTGCCCCGCCGCCCGCGCCTCGCCGCCCGCCCGCGACCTCGTAACCGTCCACCGTCCGTCAACGCGCGCGCGGGTGCGTGCGTGCGTGCTCGCTCGCGCGTAGGCAGGGCCCGTGCCAGCGGCGCTCAAAAACGTCGCGCTCCCCAGCGACACCGGGGGAACTGCGTGCATCGCGGTTCGACGCGTCCCCAGGGACCGGATTCCGGCCCCGCCGAGGCTTTGCGAGAAGTTACGCTGGCGGGCGCGCCCTCGCGACGCGAGGCTGCGCGATAGACCCCGGCCGTCGCCCCGCGAGGCCGCGCCGCCGTCGCTCAACGCTTCGCGCGTTGAAGGGCGCCGTTACACGCGCTGATGTATACGAGCTTTGTAGTTCGGCGCGTCAAACGCTAGGAAGTCCGGGTAAGCCGCGCCTCGGGTCGTAAATGTTACGAGTTTTTCCGATGATCCACACTCTGTTTTATTCATACGATATAGATCATAAAGATCTTTTTCAATTTCGCGAACACACGTCCTCCCTTTTAGTGTGGTATGAAACTGAATATATTTACTTCCAGGAATTGAATAGTGTCCTTGGAAATGTACCGACCTACGGGGCAGTTCTGAAAAAAAATATATGGTTAATGTTTGTCAGTTACCAAGGTGAATGTTGTAAGTACTTGAGATGCCAATAGATGTGGGGGCGTTTTTGTCCAAGGAGGGTCTTACGGCGTAAGTCTGCTTGTGCGGCTATTGTTTCTCCGGCGTGCCTCTCCGCTTCGTAAGACGCCTCCTCAGGACGTGCTGAACTCTTGGGAAGTTTGGGCGGTTGGCGTTGACAGTTGACCTCCCGGCGTCTCGGCCCCGTTTCGCCCACGGGGAGCGGGAGCGGCGGCGCGGGTGGGCGGAGAGGGGGCGGGGAGGATCGGCAGGCCGCACGGGCGATGGATGGGGAGGTGCTTCATCGTAGAAACAAGAGGCGCCGTGATGCGGCCGTGCTTTCAGGAAGTGATGTGTTGACCAACTGACGTGTTTATGCGCGCAGGCGTTGACGGCCCGCGTTAAGCCAAAACGATGGGAGGGGGTGCTCTCACTTAGACGCCGTGCTACCGGGATGCCTTGCCGATCGATGCTCAAGTGCTGACGTGCTGACGCCGCCATCACATGCTGGCCTCGTGGTGATGCGATGACGTGCTAGCACGTTCCGAAACGTGATGTTGCGGAGCGTTGATGGAATAACGAAAGCCTGCAGGAGCATTCAGCCACGATCTGCTATGGAAAAAACAATAAAACGTTACGCATCATGTACCGCGAGAGGAAACACGTATTGGTTGCTGTAACGATCCTTTAGAAAAATACGACAATCAAATAGGATTAATGGTGTATCTCGTCAATTGATGTTGATCGATGTGTTTTCCTTTTTTGTCGCGGAAGACGTGTGGTCCACAGGAGTAGAGGAAAAAAGATAAAAAAAATAAGGGGTAGCGGAACGTGTACAGAACGTATCACACAGAGAAGCCCGCTGTTTATACGTTTCAAGCTGAAAGGGGGAACTGAAGAAACCTCAAATTAGTGCAACTCTATCCTAAACATAGCTCTTAGGGCTTCACAAACGAGGGATTTGACGAAAAGGCATCGCCTCGTGGAGTTTGGCACACATCCGGTTACAAAGGAAAGGATATCAAATTGGTTGAACTATTTTTTTAGAATGTTTAATTCATATACAGAGACCTGTTGGACTCAATGGGTGTTGTTTGTTTCCTTGCGCATTATTTTTAAATTCATTATAGGATTTTGGAATTTGATTATATGCGCATTTCGTGTTCAAATGGCGTGTTCTGGAATAATTCCTACCAATAGTGAATGTTTTCATGTCATTAACACGAATATTTTATGTATGTTTTTACGTGTAATGGACAATGTATTGCCGTCATCAATTTCCAAAACAATTAAAGCAAATAAAAGTGTTAACTACTAACTACAGAAATCAATGTCCTTTAACAATATAATTTTATTTTCTATGTGATTTAATTATCAAAACTAGGTTGGTGTCTCATACTAATGTGTCTAAAGTATGCTAGTGAAGTAGTTTAGAAAAATACTATAACATAATTCCCAGATTTGATAGATCGTCACGAATTTTTGAAAGATCTTGGCTTTATTAATTCTTAGTGTCTCGTATTCGTAGCATAGATTGTTATGTAATGCTGCAAAAAAACGGAAGTCGCAATATTGACGGAAATGCACGTTTTGGGAGTCCGAGATACCGAAAAAGTGTATTTTTAGAAAAATTCTGCTTCTTTTTTCCCCTATGAACGACATTAGCCACTATACCGTACACGGTATTTTTCCCAAATGCATATTCACCGATTGAGCTGTTCGAACTTGATGCGCCGCCAATGAGATATGGATATATTAAATTTTGGTTATACTTCGTACAAAACTTGCTAGATATTTTCAAAAGTTTCTCACAAATTATTCCAACTGTTTCTTTACATTTTGCTCGAATAGAGGGAAGTGCATATATGACTAGGGTTGAAGACAGATTTTCATTAAAACATTTGATTTTTGAAAATTTTAATTTTTGCGAAAACTACACTTTTTTATGAAATAATTTTTATTATTAGAGCTAAAGAATCCTATTCAATATTATATCCTAAACCCATTTTCTCTACATTATTTAAAAATATGAATGATTTTCGTGTCATTTTGAATAAAATCGTGACATTTTCCGAATGTACTTCAACATAATTTCCAAAATTTTCTTTGACTTTTTTGTATGAATAGACCGAATGCACTATATTAAATTGCACCAGCACACTTCTTTTGATTAAAACTTTTCTTACTTCAAAAATTAGACGCGTGTTTTATATTTGGAACATCCTGAACTTCTCTTAAGTGTCAAATGGTCGCTGATGAAATATCTCGACATCTCAGAAGTTTTTCGAATAAAAGACAGATCAAAATGTTACATTTCTTAAAATGGCAAAATGTAGTTGATCCTTTGAGGAAAGAACACAATACCCTATATTCTATGGCACAAGTCTTCGTATCGTATAGCACAATTATCGTTAACCCATGTAAAATTTCAAAAAAGAGATATGTATTTTTTTGTATCTCCAACTCTTATTTTGAAAGGGCTTCCGCGTTTTGTTTGGTTAAGAGAATTTTTCAAGAAATGGCTACATATTATTAGGATATAAGACGCAGTTATAGTATGACATAACAATTAGAAATAAGACGAGTTTGTATTGTTCATTAACCAACTTTTGTGTTGAAGTAATGTGATGAAACTCATACCATATCTTAAGAATAAGTGATGCTGATTGAGTTTTATTATTTGTCTGTTTATATGATGTCTTATTATTTGATGCATTTGATAATTTCGCCGAAAACTACATAATAACGTTTGAAACGACCTTTCTTAACAACCGGAAACTCTAAGTCCAACAAGATCTGGAACAGTTCAGGAAGTCCATCAATTCAAACTCATAATGTTCTTAACCAGAGACGTTACAAATCACCACCATCACTATAGAATTTCATCATAGTGCTTCCTTAAATTAACTCTATTTTTAATTTCTTTAGGTACAACACACACAAATTTATTAATTATCTAATTTGTTTCGAAGACACTTTTTGTAGATGTTTGCCTGTTTACATTATATTCGACGACTTCCAGGACTATTGCAAATTAACCATTTTCAGCTACATACTTTAACACGTATCTGTATTTGAATTTAACACTTAAGAGGAATAAAGGTGGTCTTCCTCTTGTCGATTGGTGATGATTAAATCCCACTCTTGTCATGCTTTCTGTCATAATAATGCTCTTTTATTAATTATTCACTAAAATTATGCACCAAGGTTTAAAAAAATCGTTGCTCACCAACATGAAATTATCTTGGTTTCTGATGTTGAGGAAAATCCCTGGGAACTGAACGTTAAAGCTTCATTATGGAACATCTCTTATTATAGAAGTGTAGTCGTTCATAGCTTATTTTACAAGTCAAAGCTTTAAAAAAATATTTATAATGCGTCATATTTGAGAAATTTGAGAATATTTATAAATTTCATATACGTAGAATGATCATAAACATACTAAAGATATCATTCAAAAGTATATCTCCTAAACATGTAGTGAATGCGAGTAGAGGACTCAATTATAAAATGAAGCAAGCAAAATGCGAAAGAAATAAGTTTTTATTTTTCATTATTCGAAATACTTCTAGAAGAGCATGTCTTGTGCTCTATAAAATTGTGCATGACACACGTCACATGAAAAGAAAGGAATAACTTGGGAAGGCGAGCTTCGTAGAAAGAGAAATGATACCCACTAGGAATGAAAAAAAGGGTTGATAAACGTTCCGAGTGGCATGTAATATTTTATAATGAATTATGAGAACCTTCGCAAATGATTTATTTACAAATCGTTATATGATGTCACTTTATGACTGACAATGAAACATTTTATTATTTCATAATTAAATTGTCTCGCTAGCTTCATTTTGTATAGAAATGAGAAAATATATACGGAGCGTTTCAGGAATAACGAGAAGATTATGTAATTTATAGGTGACTATCGTGGTCACGTAATATTTTTTTAATTCTCGTATTCTAATAGAGTAAATAGAAGTAAATATATTGTCAGTCATATATAGGCTGTCATAACCTTAGCCCGCAAGCCGGCCGTCAGAATTACAATGCACTCTCTGTTCAAGAATGACGCTAATGACCTTCCGAGACTAGAAGAGCCTTCGGGTCATGGAAATGCGCATTAGTTTGGTTAGCGCATTAGTTTGGTTAGTTAACATACTTTCAATGAAATTGAAAAATTACAAAAACAAAACTTTTTACAGGAAGTTGTGCTTCTGAGGCCGAAAATTATTAATTGCTAATATTAACAGGAAAATACTGTTGTATAATTCTTTTCCATCTCAAACGATTTACTGCATTTATGATGATACGTATATATGGATTAAAACTTCGTTGACGTCTAAACGATTCAGGCGATTTTTTCCAAAATTGATATTCCTCAATGAGGCTAAACGACCTCAATATCTTGCGATTTTCAAACCGATATTTTGATTTTTTGGCAGTACATTACATAAAGTCTTAATTACATTTTCAAAATTTTCTCAAAAACGACTCCAGTTTTTTCTTAAACGTTGTCTTTAGATAGCGTAAAATACGCTTAAAAGAATGGTTTAGTTCTCATTGTTGAAATCCCGATTTTTCTGAAATAGTAAAAGTTTAAAATTTATTCGGCGTTTTCCTAAATCATTGAAGATAAAGATTTTTTCTTCAATGAAATATGTTTTTAAAGACATATCTTCAAATACGTTTTGTGCACTATTTTTCTAAAAATGCGAGGTTCTTGCGTAATTTTGTGTGAAATATAGGCAACATTTAAACTTTCTTCTCAAGAATTCCTTCATTTTTTCATTAAATTTTCTACTCGTATGTATCAAAGAATGATTAAAAATTTGTGTTGGACCAATTTTCAGTAAACTCTCTGTAATTTGGAAATTGCAAAAAGATAACATGGTAAAAGTACAATATTGAAGTTGGAGATTTGTTTTATAGGAAATATGCTCTAAAAATCAGATATTTACAATGGGTATGTAGCATTGTTTAAAAAAATTATCAATTTTCGCATACTTTTTTGCTTTAAGTTAACACAATTTATAAAAACCAAAATTTTCTGCAATTTTGTTTCACGAATAGAACAAAGGACACTTGAAATAATGGCATAGGCCTCATTCTGTTAAACTCTCTGAATTTTCGAAAATAACAAATGTTAGAAATGATGCGAGGAAATATGTACTGCTACAGCACCATCAGTTTTCATTTCGGTGTTTCTGCTAATATTGCTACATCGAGATTGTAGGAGTCTCTGCAACAGGGTTCTTGTAATGCACAAATGTCAAGCGGGTTGCGTCAAGAAGAGGGACAGCAATTCAGAGTATTTTGCTAATACCGATACTGAAACATCAGTAAATGACAATCATCACAATACGTGCAACAGTGTATACCTTCTAAGGTTAGATAATATTTGTCGCAGTTATAAACGTAATAATTATTACCTCGTCTATATTTTCGTAATTGAAATAGGAATATTGCGCCAAAAAATTTTTAACATGATGAGGGTAAGAGATGGCAGATGAGGTACTGAGAGGTTGGAGGTGTTCGGGGAAATTTTGAACCATTACCACATTCGGGTTATAACCAATGGAAACCGCGGAAACCCCGGTCACGATGGCCGTCTCGAGAATCGAACCCGGTTCTCCCGATTGCGAATCCAGCGCGCTACGCGCTGAGCCACTTCGCTCGGTAATAGTAATATAGATATTTTTGTATTTTTCCCGAGTTCGTCGGTATCTAACAAAACCACACACACCTTTCAAGAGGCCGGAGGCTGCGTAGTCGATGGTTGTCAGAAATCGACTTTCGAAATTCTTTGACGTGAACCTCGAAAAATGTTGTCAATTAGTGTAAAAATTAGGTTCCTAAAGTTTCAGTTCGTCCGAATAAGGTTAAGACCAACTTCATCAGCCATAAAGTATTCAAAACTTCAAATTAAAAAACGGAATTTTTTAAATAAAATGAATTTTCTACTATTTTTTAATTACATTGCATCGAATATTACAGTTAGACGCTTTTAAATAAATATTTGCAAGCATTTTAAAATTAGTTTTAGAGTCTGCGAAACTAATAGTTAAAGTCTGTGTCATTGAATTTATAATTATTTATGAAGAATGTATTGGTCGATAAAATAAAGTTTATCTAAATATAGATTTTAAAGGGTATTTTGAAAATAAAAAGAAGCAAAATATTAATAATTTTTTAAAAATTTTAAAACTCCTTAATTTACACGTTACTTTCAAGTTATGTAAGGAAATAAGTAATATGTATGAAATAATTTTTATTAATATTTCTACTACTTGTACTTTTTCTGCTAGAAAGAATTTAAATTTAAACTCGAAGATGTTGAATATTATTTTATGTACGTTAATTGATAATGGTGCAAATATTTACAAATTACACAAAATATTATGAATTCAGTACATATGAATAAATTGTTTATTTATTGATGTATGTACTAATAATTTAATTTATTAGTTTATTTATTTTGTTCTGTTAATCTACTTTTAAAATTGTTGACCTTGTCCAACCATCTGTTGCTGTTGTTGTTCGGCCCCTGAGCGCTGGCTTTGGTTGCAGTAGTGGTGCAGCCGTACGAGGCGCGCGTGGCCGACGCGCAGGTGCTGGCCGGCAACACGGCCGTCTTCCGCTGCCAAGTGCCCAGCTTCGCGCGCGACTTCGTCACCGTCACCTCCTGGTTGCAGGACCGCGCCTTCAACATCTACCCTTCCAGCGAAGGAGGTGAGTTGCACAAGGTTCACCCTTTTTTCGTTGCGGGAAGAAAGTGCCCGGGACCGGCGCGTCGCGGCGCAAGTCAACTTCGCGAGCAACACTTGAAGGTGCGTAAGCACCTTGAAGGGGCAGCTAGCGCTGAGACCTTTGTCAGACAGAATGAATCAATTTGCAAGTGTTTTTAGGATTCCGCGGAATTCGACATTGAAACAACAGGTTTAGCTTACGTTCTTATATTTCGATGGTTATCATTATTATCAGTCCCATTGTGTGGAAGTGAATCATTTGACAAATGGGTTTCTGGAATTTACGACTTCCAGTTAATTTTTATGCAACTCAACCTGTGTGTCAACAAAATATCAACAGTGGGCCAGTCTACTTTACATATCTCCGAATGACGCACTCAGTTGGCTCCTGTGGTTTCCCGTTTATCTCCATGGATTTATCTTCTACCCCGTGTATCTCCTATCTCCTCGGCGGGATTTACGTCATTTAGGAACGTTTTGAGCAATCCTACTTTCAATGCAAAGGGGCGAATCGTTTTCCAGTTTTATTAACCGAATTGAAAGTATTCCAGGTGTGATTTTGATTGCTTAAAAATAGTGGAACAATATATCTTTGTCCCTGGTGAATTAGGTGATAACTGATAAGTCGATGTTTTGCAAAAAATAACGTACTTATATTGCTGGTTTCTCATAATCATTCTCTACATTTGTGTACAATGATTTAAGTTAAACTCTGTCTGAGCAATGTGGTATGAGCGCATGTGCATATTTTACGGTCAAATTGTCAGTTGTGGTATATATTAGTCTGCTAATTCGCGTAGTAGCCAGACGATTTTTGTTAAAGCTGTATGAAAGGCGATAAACAAATTATTTCTGACTTTATTCGGATAATATTAGCAACAGCCACAGGATGTGTAAAGTAATGTAATTGTACGTGTGTCGGAAGAAATATTTTGGTACAATAATGCTTTGAAAATTATGCGATGCCCAGACTCAAGGTTGTTTTATGTAAATAGCGATGACACAAGGCCACAGCCTCGTCTCCCCAACTTGGAAATGCGTGGCGAAGCATCAACTAAGGTGTATAATGAGGTTAGATTAGTACCTAAACGTTAGGTAGTATTGTGTAAATAGAAATTTACAATGGAACTCAGAATTTCACACCTTGTATCTTCATCAGCAGACCGATACCAAGTTTATTATATCTGCTGTTCCTCGTAATCAAAACGTATTTCGTTTCCCGTGGTCACCTCATGTGTCCACTTCAAACAGACAAAATCCGAAGAATGTTTAAAAGTTGTTACTACTTCGCACATTATCGGCCTATTTTGGATAATACGAACATTAACCGCCAATTTGGTAATTATCTATATTCGAAAATTACCCCTAGCCTATTGCACGAACTAAATTTCTGTCTATAAATTTTAACAAGTGGAGATGTCTCATTTTACACGCTGTGACAATGATTTGGAGAAATTGATTAACACTGACTAGTGTGAAATACATCAAAAAGGAAATGTGTATACTTCCTTTGGCGATTTATTCTTGATGGCAGATGAACTTGTGAGGGTATGCTATCTCTGGTTAAGTAGACCCTCAGAAGTTCCGGGTTTGTTTAAGGACGTCCCAGAAGATGTTTAATTGGGTATGTCAAATTACAGAAATTTTGAGAAACTTAAAACTTGACATGATGGATTACTCACATCCATTTTTATTGGAAACTGTTAGAAATGGGTGTTCTGAATAAATATTTTCTTTACTTGAAAGAATATTATTTTGATAGATACTATGTAAACTCCAAAGTAATTTTGTCATGTGTTGACAGATCAGCGTCATAGCTATTTGTATGCTTGCCACAGCGTGGTAATGGTGAGGATATTTGTCTATCTGAAAGAGTTTCCACTGATAGATATTTACCTATTCGGTAGTTCAATAAAGAAAGTATATTAAACCAAAAGAAAATTTAGTGTGTCTGGCTGCGATGGAAGAGATCTACACATATTACATTCTTCTCCAGAGTATGATTGTATCACAGTGGAATGCTTCATTAGACTTGGAAACATAATTGACTTAAATGCATAATAATTATTAAATGTCTATTATAAACCAAATTTTATTATTCCAAGAAATATATGAAAATCAGAAGATCTTACTCTCTAGTGACGTTCTTTGAAAATTTATAAATCCAAAAGTACTCAGATTTTTATATGTTTTACTTTTATTTTTATATGTGGATAACGAATGACGCTATGCTAATTCTGTAATATGTAAAATATTAGGAGCATGTGTAAACACAGAAATTGTGTAGTATGTGGTATCTTTTAAATGTACTCCATGCATGGTTAGGTAAATCTATAAATGCAATAACACGTTATTAATGTAAAATAACGTGAGTTGGTTCTACATTCAAAAGATCAAATCACTGCTGCAAGACATATTATGCTTCTGTAAAATTTTGTTTTAGAAGTTATCTGTTTATTTACAGAGGTGAAAGGTGAAGAGAAACTTGTGATATCAATAAAGATGTGTGAACAAGCGCCCCAAACGATGATGTCTTGAGCAAAATATTCATCAAGAGAAATAATAGTACATTATGAAACGATGATGTAATGTTGGGTATTAATACACGAGTGTGATATTACGATACGAGCGAGGAACGAGCGAGTATCGTAAACTTCACACGAGTGTATTAATACCCATTACATCGAGTTCATACATTACTTTTTCTACGACTTATGGTAAATTTTATTAGTTTAACTTTTACTTCTAATCGTTTCGTGGCAGTTGACATGGAGGATTCATTCAAGGCCACCTAGCGGACCCTACCCACCGCAGCAGGGGGCTTTGTTTCACCAGCCAGCCAGCCAGGGAGCACAGAAGTTGCTGCAATAATATCGACATTACCATTTTTGCTTTTACACTCACTTATTTCTGGAGGTGTCAAGACCACCTTTGATTCACCAGACATTTTAAATTTAACTTTTTTAAGGACAACCGCACGGCAGCAACAAATAACCCAAAATGACGCATTCACATCTTAACTTTAGTCAAATGTTCTTTCCAATTACTACCACTGCGTTAGTCAAATAGGGTCAAAGTGAAAAACAATTCAATATATTTTAAATATTATTTCACGTTAAAAACTACTACTAATAAAATAAATTAAAACTGAGAAGCAGAATATGATATTAAATAAAATTTTAATGGACACAATCTAACGAAACGTGTACTATAAAGATTCTCAATGATTAATGAAGTGTCAATACGTGGTTTGTAAGCTTCTCTGTGATTGGTCAAGAACCTGTGTCATAATGACAACTGTATCGTAATGGGTATAATCATGCAACTGGTTGCAGCCATCAAATGACAGCATTATACAATGAGAGTAGAAAAAATATGTTATTGCTCATTCTTTTACTGTCACACTCTCATAGTGGTACTAAACAGTGGAATAATAAATCTAACTTATAAATTCATCATCATACATTCAAAGGCTGTTTCTACTTGTACGAAGTTTGCTGAATATTTCAAAAAGGGTATTCTACGGATACATCAACGTTAACTGGCAACCCACTCATTTGGGTGAGTACAAAATATTACCGCACAATAGTACAATACCAAAACTTCGGAAGTCTTATCAAAACATTGATTTTCGAGGAACTGAATGAAGAGCTGTGAATTCACAGTCACGTGAATTGAAACATCAACGTTTTCTTGTATACTCTGAGTTTTTGCGAAGTAATTTAATTCCCTCAGACTCAGACACGCGTAAAAACAAAGTACTTCCGAAGCACTGCCAATTGTGATTAATGTTTGTGTTGGATGTATTCATGAATGTGTGACAACTTTTATGACTTTAATAGCGTCACGAGGCGTGATGAGTTTGCAGGTCAATATTAATTGGGGGAGAAAACTCGATAAAGGTAGCTATCACATCCCACATGGTTGATCAATTGATAACCTTATACAGTACATGCAAAATCTCATTGGTTCAAATATATTGTGTTATTTTTTCTAAATTATCATTTACATCAGTTATTGAAAAAAAGGTTTGTCCATTACAATTTACTGGTAACAAAATCATATTAAAAGTCACTGTGAATATGATATGTTCCACCTTAGGCATAAACAACAAACGTTTTTCTCATGGAGAAATATGTTGCGATTCTGGCTGTAAAATAACTCTACATTGGTAGATCTATGTGCAAAGAAATAATACATGTCATTCACATTTTAAAATGTGATTGGTTTATTATTTTTATATAGTGTTTTAGGAATTATTGTAACTGTTCGTAATATTTTACAAAGTATTAACTTTGCCTAGACGGTGCAAATAAATTGTTCATAAGGAAAGACCCCCGAAACGCCAACTCCCTTCTTCTGTATATAACGAGATGAGTTTTGAGAATTGTGCTGCAATTTCAAACTTACCGCAAAAGGAAGAATCCATATGAGATTTGTTTAGGTTGTCATTCGCTTGTCGGTGCAGATGTCAGAATTTGGGCTGTGGGGCGAATAGGGGATCTATTCTAGTCGTGCGGATCACGCTAAATCCGCGCCCTGCGCCGGGTGTCGGGTGGTTCGTGCCGGAACCCGCACCCAAGAGCGTGGAGAGACCGCTGCGAGGGCCGGCGAACTACACGCGAGATCCCACTCGTCCGCCCCTGCCCGCCCCTTCCCCCGCCCCTGCCCGCCCCTTTCCCCACCCCCGCCCGCCCCTTCCCCCACCCCTGCCCGCCCCTTTCCCCACTCCCGCCCGCCCCTTTCCCCGCCCCTGCCCGCCCCCCTGCCCGCCCCCCTGCCCGCCCCCCTGCCCGCCCCCCTGCCCGCCCCCTGCCCGCCCCTGACCGTCCCCCTGCCCGCCTCTGCCCGCCTCTCGCGCCCCTGTCCCTCCCCTGTCTCGTCTCTTTCCACCCCTCCGTTGCCGCTTTCGTCATTTCCGCCCCTTCTGGCGCCCCCTGTGCCCTTCCCGACCCTCCCACACCCTCCACACCTCCCCCTCGTCTTCCCCTCGTACACCCTCCGCCGCCTCTCCAAACCTTCCCCGTTCCTCCCTCGCCATCCCGCCGATGGTTCGTGCCGAAACAAATTCTCCGCGAGGATATAACCACTTCCTTTCGTGAAGCACAGACAAAACGGATTTATTCGTTCGAATAGTTCTCGTGAATTTTCCGATTCGATGACGGGAAAGTAACAACGTTGACGAAAACTGCAAAGTATTTCCTTGTAATAAGTTAGTGACGGAGGGAATACGCGAAGCGCAGAAACGATTTTCGTCACTACCTCGACACGCCACGCAGAACTAATGAATTACGGAAGGCTGCGCAGCTTTGCAAGGATCGTGTGCTTTGTTTTAAACAGGAAGGCGTCGTTGTGAAGCTTGCAGTTCTCGACACAGACGTTGCTGTTTCGTTCCCGATTCTTGTTTCATTATTTCCTCTGAGTATTTGCAGAGAGAGCATATCAAAATTTCTCCTCTTTTATGTAAGTCGTTTCGTATTCTCATTAATTTCCAGTGAAAAAGTGGTGAACCGCTCTAAAATGAAATGTTTGGATAATTAAAAGTATATATCGTTCGATACAACCTTAATTTGTCGAGAAATTAACAGGTGGCTGTCAGAAATATGAAAGAGTCGGGAGGAGAAACATGAGTCGAGACCTTCCTCCTCATTGCTTGTTATTAAATTCCTTTCATTGCCGTATTTTGAAGCCCACGTGAAACTTCTAAGGAGCGAAAAACCATTACGCTGCCGTTGGCGCGCCGAGTTTCTTTTAGGAGTCAGTGGAACGGGGAGCGCCGAGTTCAGATGATAACATTTCCTTTCTCGCCTCTTTTGTTGCGCGTCACAATATACGGTCGAGAGGGCAAACTGAATCTAAACGAACCGCCGCTGCTGCTGTCTCCGTCGCCTTCACCGATATCGCCACCGTTACCAATGCCATCGCCACAGTACCACCACCGCCACCACCACACCGCCCCCGCCACCAACCGCCAACGCCACCGCCACCGCCGCCATCACCGCCACCGACACCGCCGCCATCAACTGGCACTACCGTCGCCACAACAGCCATCACCGTCACCACTGCCACCGCCACCACACAACCACCCCTACATCACCATCACCACCACCTCCTCATAGCCACCACCGTCCCCGATACCATCGCCGCCACCAGCCGAACCACCGCCACCGCCACTAACGCTGCCACCGCCGCCGCCGCTATTGCTCTCGCTCTCACCTAGACCCCAACCGCACGCGTGAGCGGACAATGGTGGACGGACCCGTTCGTATTTGCGGAAAGCGCAATATGTACGTTTGGAAATGATCAAAGCTGTTTATGGCATCATTATGAAAGTCTCCGCATTAAAATAATTGGTACTACGTGATTGGGACATTTCCACAATTTTCGCGAGCTTTGTGCGGTCGTAGTCACGCTCAACGCCCCGCCGTTCGACCGTGCTTCTCTCTGAGGAGGGTGTTTTTTTCGTTCACTGGAATATTTGGATTGCGGCTATGGAGATAGAGAACTAAATTGCAGCATTTGGTGTATTTAGCTACAATTATCATCAAACTAAACTGGAATGTTTTGTATCCCGTAACGTTTGTTTTGAGATACCTTTTTGCAGCTCTTTTCGAATGAAATACACCTGTATTTATATTCAAGATATCATTCTTTTTCGATTCATTGTAAATAATTCATTTTTTTTTCTACAAAAGAGGATTTCTATTAGTAAAAAAAGTACTTTTCTTTTAATGTACACAACACAATATGGATTTTTTTGTATTCAACCGTGGAGTTTATTTTTATACACCACATTTCGAACTAATTAGATGGAAATCGTTGCATTTATTATTTTATTACGCTGCTATCAAGACATATGTTGTATGTGACACGTTAGCTTACGGATTTATCCCCAATTGAACATGGACTCGCAGATTCAATTATAGACCCCATTCCCTTCCTATTATACTTAAACGATACGATACGATACATCCTCATCGCTATAATATATCCTCGTCAATGTGAAAAGGAAGAAGAGTTCTCTTTGCTGGAACGGTAAGTAGTATAATATAATATATTCATAATTTATTTTCTAATAACAAATTAATAGTAAATGAAGAGAAAAATCTTTCATTACAAGTAACCTATTGTAAAATCCACTGAAACGGTTTTGCAACTGACTGATGTTAAGGTGACAAAGTATTTATTTCTCTCAATTCAATCTTCAAAAGGAACGTTCATTTAAATGAATTGATCACAAAATTAAGTTCATTACGCTACGCGTTCAGAATTCTTTAAAATTCATTCAGCCGTCACACTGCTTCTTGTGTATAATTCGCAAATATTACAACCAACGGGATTCTTGAAAACCTCTCTATTAAGGTAGTATTTCTATTATTTACCAGTCAGTGGTTTTGGGGCAAAATTACTTACTCAAGGATGGGAGCTCTTATCCAGTCAGTACTGATGTTTGTAGTTAAAACAATCGACAAAGTAATCATATTCATGAGGTGTCAGTATTCACAACTCGCTACAGAAATATTTACTTACTTGTACATTATTTTATAACACATTATTAGATGACATTAAACGATTAATGATACAAAAATGTATGTTCCCAGTAAAATATTTTCTGTTCCATATGCTATTTCTTACAATTAGAGAGCATTAAAAAGAGAAGAAGATCATCGAAAGAGTAGGTACTCAGTATCGAAAAGGAAAATAATATTTAGCAGAGACATTAAATCTATTAGTTACCATTTGTACTGTATAACTCTAAAAACATGCCTACAACAAGTACTGTACCTTACTTTCTGGGACCATGACGCCTATCTCAATCAGGGTTTTTAAAGTTTCCCTAGTCCATTGAGCAAATGCTGATATAGCTTTCTTGTTTTGCTTCTCAACATAAGTGGATACCCCCTATTCGTTCACGTTTCCGTGGGATTAGCGGGAAATATAGTTACTCAAATAACCGTTCTCCATTTTCACTCCACATTTAGTCGATTTTTTCACGCAGGACATGACCACGAATAACAGGCTACATCTGTTGCATATTTGCCTTTGCAAACAGATTTTATTCCCGGAAACATATATTTTTTTCCAATTCTTGCCAAAAACGCTCGTTCTTACTTCTATACATTATTCAACTATATATGTATACGCTTTTGATACAGATTCCAGTAATCATGAAAATTTGTACAGATTGCTCTTCTCTTCAAAGTTCATCAGAGGCAGTTAACTGTTTTTGACATTAAATAAATAAAAAAAATAAAATCAATGATTTATGTGTACAATTGAAAATTAAATGTATTTAGAAACACTACTATTTTATAATTTACAAAATATGTACACTTTTGTTTAACTAATAAAACACTGACATATACATATTTGCAGTCGTATGCGATAATTCTTAAATTTGTTTAATCATTACCTATGTCATAATATACGCACCGAATGTTATGCCACGTAAAATGGTACTCCGCCATTTCACGTAAATCATCATTTATTGTCATTATTATTTCATTACTCAGTCTCTTTCACTCTTGAATATTCTCTAATTTCTGCTCTGACATATCATTAGTCTTTTAGTCATTTCAATAGTCTTCCAGGTTTTCATTAACAGGTCCAATCTGTCATGAAATAAATATTGACGGATAACAAAGCAATTCTGAATGCAATGCGTATTACACAAGCGGTCTGGGATAACTAGAGCACGATCAGCGACATTTCATGATCATGATCGAAAAAAGTTCCATGAAGTTGGAAATAATGCTTTTCTGCTTTACTACCTGTTTCATGGACTTTTAGAATGCATAGAGAGAGGAATGGAAGCTAGTTTAGAGGCAATATTTTTGTTACGACGATCCTATTGCGAGAAACTAACATATGGAAAGCACATTATTTTGCAAGCAACTATGAAAATGACATCTCGTGCTCTGTGATAGTTCTCGAGATATGAACTTTGAGAGCTACTAAACTTGTCGTAAGAATCGGCTCCAGGGATAGGCTCACTGCTACGAGACCGCTCTGGATACAGCCTGGCAGCAACGCGAGTAGCGTCCAGCGTTCCACAAGCCGCAACGCCAGCAGTCAATCACGGTATAAAATTTCGGAAAGTTTGTAGATTGGAAGTAAATAAACACATTTATCTATCTGTTTATTTTCGTGCTTTTGTGGAGATTGAAACGGCTGTCCATCACGCTTCGATAACAAAAATCCCGTTAGCGGTACAATGCGCTATTCTCTTTAATGATAATTCACCTGTTACCGCTTTGGTTGCGAATCTTCGGGAGAAAAAAATGTCTGGGTGCGCATTTTTTTCCGTATACATGCGCGTGTGTATAAACATAACTCTAGCGCGTTTATACGTCATTTAGCCGAACAGGAAGGCGCTTTCTAGGGAGCGGTGGGGCGTGTTTAATTATATCCGCGGTGACACATCTCGTCGCGCGCGGTATTATTTACTGCACCGCGGGCGGATGAAGGGGTTGGTGGGGAGCGGGGGGGAGGGGTAGGAAGAGGGGAGGGCGGTGCCGCGGCGCTCGCTAACGGCTTCGCTAGGGAGGGCCGATGCTCGCGGGGTTTCGGAGCTGAAAACGCCCGCTCACGGCAGAGGGCGTCGGCCCCTGAACAAGGAAGGGATCCCGCCACACCGCGCTGTACCGCGGGACGCCTTGTAGAGGTGAGACACGGTCGGAAGAGCAGGGCGGGTTGCAGGTGCGTAGGAGAGGACACGAATTCGAGAGCAAACCACACACTTTGTTTATTTATTTGTGTTTATCTGTTTATTTATATACTTATCTATTTATTTGTGCATCTGCCTATCTATTTATATATTTATCTACTTATACGTTTATCTATTAATTTTATTTATTCATTTATTTAGAGTAAATTAGGAGAACATGACTGAATTCATTGAAGTTTATAGCGATGATTTATTATAATGCGCAGATGATAACGATCATAATGAATAGGTGAATTATGAGAAGTGGGGAATGAGGGAATTGGGAAACGAGAGAACCCGAAGAGAACTGCCGAGGGCTCTCTCTGTCCACCTCAATTTCCGCATGGATTGGATGAAAAAAGAACCGGGGCCCCAGCAGAGGAAGGTGTTTCCCATTACTTCTCCCCTTAAAAAGAAAGTAGCTTCTGGGAAATGAGCGAACAAGGCTCTGCAAATATACCATACTATACAATACTATACTATACTATTTAAATGGAGCAACAGTTTTTAGGAACAGTGTCTTGATCAATAGCCCCATCTCGATGAATGGGGAAACAAATACTGAGGTAATTCCATGCTTTCCAACGTGCAATAATGTAATTTCTCATCTTTGAGCAGCACAAGTTTTACGTTTTTGGAGTTAATACACTGAAAATGATTTGGGCAAAGGAAGAAAACGTTTTGTGTTTTTCGTGCATTTTTTAATAGTATATATCTGAAAGGTGTTCTTAATCATTTCACCAAAACGTGGATATGAATATACATTTGTTTATTAGTTCAACTTTTTATGACTTTCAATGTGAATTTATTTTTTATGCTAATGATAACATATACTGACCGAACAAGCCGCAACATTCTCAATCAAGTTCACAAACATTCAGAGTAGAGGTAGTGAAATTATAATTAATTTATCGTTTCCGTTATCCGTGGGTTTGAACAAAAAATGGTACATCATTCCATTTTTTATAGTACTCATTTGAATCAATGTGACATCAACAGGTGTGTAGCGTTTTCATAAACAAAAACATTTACGTGTATTGAAAATATGTGTTGAGGGTATTAGTTATAATTTAAATTAATTTCATATTTTGTTTTTCTTTTGGAAAATGGAAACGACATAAATTCAAAAGCGATTTTGAATTGCGAATAAAATGTAAAAGTCGTTATTTTGTGTCACGAGTTTTCAGGACCTATGTTTCAAACATTTATTTGCAATTAAATATGCTCTCAATTTCCTCGATATTCTAAAATAAGACATTATTTGTAATCGCTGAATTTGAAGTACTTCATCCCCAGAGTTAACAGTTTTCAGATGCTTCTTGACCCGTTGGAAGAAATGTTTTTTCCTGATCATTGAGTGTAAATCATAAATAAGAAATTGAACTTGACATTGTCGATGTTCGGCTCTTTCATTCGAGCTACAGCCCGGCTTGGCGCGGCTAAGACCGATTAAATGGCAGAAACGTCTGCAATATAAAGTTCACTGTCTTATTTTAACAGACACTCAAGAAGCAGAAAAACATAGTTTTGTTCTTGTCGATAAATAAACTAAACAATACACCAAGCAAAAAATCAATAAACAATATGAACATATTCTCAATTACTATCTTCCCCCAAACGTGAAAGAAAATTGTCCTGTAATGGTTAGGGATTGTTGACGAAATATATTCGACTCTGCACAACCTATAAAAAAAACGTATGCGAATATATAGAGAAAACGATAGAAGTATGAGGAGAAAAATCATTTAAAAGTGAAGGGTGCGAATTACTTCAAAAGAGAGTGATTAGATGAACGGGGTATAGATGAAAGCGCAAAAACGATAGAAAATATGGTACAAAGTATTCAAAAAGAAAACAAATAATTAGCTCACACCGGAGTGTTCGTTTCTTAAGAAAATCAATTCTTCACTTTGTTCATTTTCCACATGGCAGTAAAGTTTTTACGTGTACATTTGTTCGTTAGCAGGGTTAATTGCTTATTGAAAATTGAAAATTCTCACCATACATTAAACTATTTTTTGGAAGTTAACTTCGATCTTCGTAAAATTTAATTCTTTGCCATCAACTTCCACCTCCGTTGGAGTTTATTGTATTGACGTGTTGAGAGCATGAGGCATGTTTAAAGGTGGGACAGGTCTGTCTGACACAAGGACAATGAGATTTCCGTTCCGTCCGCCCGACATCGTGAGGCGGATCTCGACACATCCCCCCTTGTCAACGCCCATCCTCCGTGCGGGGGAGCGGGAGTCCCCATCGACCAAGACTTCTTGCGCACTTCCACCCGTCGCTCCTCCCCGTGGAATCTCCTTAAACTCGCCCAGCTCTAAGACGCAGGGAGAGCGCGCGCAGGGCGGGGCGGTGGGTGGTGGAGGGACGGGGGAGGGGCGGGGGAGGGCCGCGGGGAGACGCGTCCGTCCCGGCGGGCGCCGCCAGGAGTCTCCGAGAGAGAGAAGGGGCGCGGCCGCGGCGTCGCCGGGACGCCCAGAGATGCGGGCCAGGGCGGACTCGGCCCTTGGGCGGAGTGCTGAAGGGCAAAGGGCGGGGGGGTGGGGGCGGGGAAGGACGAGGGGGGCGCGGAGTCCGGGGCGCGGAGCGATGCGAGGGCCGACGGAAGAGTGCCGGAGGCGTCCGCGGGGGAGGGGGGCGCCGGGGGATGGAGAATGGACGGTGAAAACTCGAGGAAGCATTTCAATGAGATGCGGGGGACGGCCCGGCGAAAGAGAGGCGCGGCCCCGAGGCCGTCCCTCGCCTCCGCTTCCATCATCGCCGCCGCCGCCTACGGCGCCCACGCGTCAATTCTCCCTCCGCCGGCGGTCCGTGCTGGCGAAAGCTGACGAGTTGTTGCTATTAGCGAAAGATCGACGGCCCTGGGCAATCTAAAACTAATGCATCCAGCTCGTAATGTCTTACGGCTAGGCTACAAATGTCGGCGAATATCACAATGAAAATAATGCCAAAGGAAATGCACTGGGGATAATAATCAGATGTGCCGATCAAATTTGTTGAGAGAAAAAATTTGAGAGAGGGGAAAAAACGATTCCAGCATTTGCAATGGATTGAAACGGAGTAAAAACGAGAGCAAGAAAATAATTTAGCGTGGTAGATGTAGGTTGTGATTTGAAAACGTGTTAATTTAATTCTCCATCAGTTAATAAATCTTCTGCCATAAAACATCGTAGTAGAAGACAAAACTCAAGATGTCATAGGTGTGCCCAAACGCTCTGTAAGGGTCATAGTTAATAACGGAAACAATTTGAAGAAGCCCCTTGTTTTAAAAGCAATAAAGAAGATATTAAGAACGTTAAGGTAGTAAATTATACGTCATTTTACTGAACTTTAGTACTAGTTTAGTACGGCAAATTTTCATAATTAATTCTGGAATTATGTAATCAGCAACATGTGTTGTTTTCTCTCATTAAGAGAACCATGTTATAATAATAATAATAGTTATAGTTATTATTATTCTGATTATGTTGAAGAAAACAATGGAATATAAGTACAGTTCTTGAAATGCTTATGTACACTTAAATATAAAATTTGTAATTTTCCTTTTCAGCAGAAAATGCTAATTATTAGTTTATTTAAACAAGTATTATTTTAAGAGAGAGAGAGATAGTGAGAGGGAGAGGAAAGGAGGTAAGAACAGATGCGGAAATTTAAACTGAGAGAGCGAGACCAAAATTGGGCTCTTAAATTTCTGTTTCCTGCAGCGAATGAAGTAAGCTGTTGCTTTGTAACATTTAGAATGGTTATCACACGTCTTAATTGAAAAACAGAGTAATTTAATCAAACCTTAGCACTTGATATAATTTCCAACCACGTCGAACTCATATGTCCGAAGGCTACCGATAGTTTCAACTTGGTGCAACAGGGCAATCACGCTTGAAAATAAAATTTCTAGAAATATATGTACCTAACAACAAAAAGTCTTCAAAGTAAATCCATTCGCGCATATCAAATATTAGATCTATACTCGGCTAAAATAACAACGGTAAAAATTACTTTTATTTTGGTAAATACATCAAGAAGAATTTAAACGCAATTGACTAAGGACTCTTCAAAAAAATTAACAATGCAGAACGCTGGTGGGCGTTCGTTTTTAATAATCTTCACTATCAAAATCCATGACGCACCTGTGTTTTCTCACTTAAAAATGTATTTCACAAATCTAGATAGGAATTTACTAAGGCGTGTCTGACACTCACATGTTGCATCCTAGTTTCAATGTCCCTTTCGTCAAAAATATGTCGAGTCTATTTGAGAGAGTAAGTTTAATCATTTATCACTGCAAAAATTATGGTTCACATATGAGATCTCTAGCAGTTTTTTAGAACATTTTTTAAAGTCTATCTTAAAACTAATTGTTCACCAGTTCAAAATCTGTTCAATGGAGACATCTTGAGAAAAAAAGGAAAATATAACTAGTTTACTGTGCTCTACGTCAAAGCTAAGTACTTAATTCTGCGGCTACGTACAATTATTGTAAATTACAAATGATACGCATTATATAATATATCACGTAGCTCGCGTTCACTTAATCTGATTTACTTTGAGAAATTGTACTTTTGCAAATTCATATTAGCTGAAATTGAATTCTGACTTCTCAAATTGAAACATTAAAGCTTCCTTAATTTTCTTGTGTTAATAGCGCAAATAGTTTCCCCCCGTTCATTTACACCGCTATAATCTCCAGAGCTACAACCAACGCAGTGGATTGCGCCGCTGAATGTCGTTTCACCCGTCTCACACCATCTTCCACCCGTCTCATCATTTCACAGCCAAAATATCATTTCCGTCAGCGCATTCATTTTCATGCACAATGTCTGGCTTGGCGTCTCCGCGGTCGCAGCTGGCGCGGGGCTTAAAGCTTTAGAGACAGCGCGCCCGCGGCCCACAGGCAGTTACCCCGGCGCCTCTCGCATCTGCAGATGGCGCCCGGGGGCGCCGGCGGCCCGCGCAGGGCAGCGCCCTTGTGCCCAGCACGCTCCTCGCGGCGCCGCTCGCGACACAGGCCACGCAGGCGCCGGCGGGGGCGGAAGCCGGAGCGAGGGAGGGGCGGGGGTGGGGCGAGGACGGTGAGGGAGGCGAGAGCAGAGTCGGAAACGGATAGAGGGGCAGAGGCAGAGGCGGAGGCAGGAGCGGAGGCGGGGGTGGGGAGGTGGCGGTGGCAGTGGCAGAGGCCGAGGCGGCGACGGTGGCGGGGGGTGAAGGCGAAGGCGGATGTGGGGCGGATGCGGGGGCGTTGTCGGGAGGCAGGGAAGGCAGAGGAGGGGTCAGAGGCGGAGGGGATCATGGGGATGCAGGCTCGGGCGAAGACGGTGGCGGCGACGGAGGCGGTCGCAGACGCGGAGGAGGGGGCGTAGGCGGGGGCGTAGGTGGGGGCGTAGGTGGGGGTGTAGGCGGGGGCGTATGCGGGACCGTAGGCGGGGGCAGCGGTGGGGGCGGATGTGGGGGCGGAGTCGAGGAAGGCAAGCCGGCCTTGCGCGCGGCCGCGTGACCAGCTACCGCCTCATCCCCCGCAGCGTCCCGCGTCCCTTTGCCGCCAGGCGAGAAGCCCTCTCTCCCACTCATTAACTCTTTCTCGAGCGCGGAACGGGGAAGTAATAGACTGCAATAAACTCTGGTTTACACAGTGGTGCCGGCTTATGTAACTAATTTACGTAAATGGTTTCGCCGCTCCGCTTCGGTGCGGTTCACACTAGTCATGGAGTGCTAGTTTGGGCTGATTCCAAGTTTTCAGGTCGCCGGCGTGAGCACGGCTCGGGCTGCGCTCGCGCCGCCCGCAACGGCCTCTTTGGCGCCTCCCCGTGCCGCCCCTCCGCGCCCCGCACCGCTCTACCCTTCGCCCTTTTCCGCCGCTGTTAACCATTTTCCGCCGCGCTCCGGACCCGCCGGTCCGAACGTCCGCCCCGCCCTCGCCCTCGCCCCCGCCGCCACCCGTTGATAAAGCAAGCGCGCCCGCCGCTCTCGCGTCGCCCTCGTTAGCGGCGGTGGAGGGGAGGCGGAGGCGGAGGCGGTTGCGGTGGCGGCCGCGGGACGAGAAACGGGTGAAGCATTCGTGGCACACAGAGGCGCACGGTTCACGTCTCCGCCTCCCGCCGCCGCCGCCTCGCCGCTGCTGCAACGTGGGCTACCGGCTGTACAACCTTCCCCTCAGGTTCGCATTCGTTGTCACCGCCGCCGCCGCCAGCGTTATCGCCCCTCACTCGCTGTAATTGCACCGCACTTGTGCCTCCATTGCTACCCATGTCGCTGCACACAACTACGACCGTTTCCTGCTCGCGTTCCTTCTAATCCACGTCCACCCTTGTTTCCATCTGGGCGTCCGCCGCAGACGCCGCCGCGTTCGCTGACCGCTTCCCTCTACACACGTGTCATTAGTCGCTTCAACCATCCACATCCACCTCCGCAATTAGCTTTCCTGGACTTCTCACCTCCAACTGCGCCTTCCGCCTCCTTAGCCATACATCTGCTGCCTCATTAGAATCACTTTCTCTCAGTGCGCCGCTATCATTTTGCCTTCATCAACAGGGCCACCGTGGCTCTATCACGCATATTCTCCGTTTCCATTTCATTCATCTCTGGTACCTTTTCCTGATGGCGTCCCTCCACAATCGCATCGGCGTTTATTACACCCCCTCCATCGCGCTTCTCTTTCCCCCAATACAGTCCGCCCGTTCCGCTCCCCGTCCACCAATGCCCCCTCCCTCCCTGGCGGCAACAGATCTAAGCGCGCGCACGCCGCAAAGGGCCCGCGGCGTGCCGGCGTGCGGCGGGGCGGTGGGGGCGGCGTGGGCGGCGGCGGCGGTTTCTTTCCACGGAAATTACTTCCGTGGAGATAAATGACAGAAATGACCGCGCGCCTGCGCCGCCCGTACGTAAGCGCGCCGCCTTATTTGCGCGCGTCCATTACCCGGCCGCTCGTAAATAAGCGGCTCCCCCGCGGCCGGCCTCGCCTCCCCTTTCGCTTCGTCTTCCCGCCGCGCTGCGAGTTTCCGATCAGCGCCGGCGCGGGGCGGCGGGACGGTGGAGGGGAGGGGCCCCAGCGGCGCTCAGGTGTCGGGCAGGCCCCCGCTGGAGGGTCGCAGGTGCGAGGCCTCCGCTCGCACGCGACCGTTGTGCAAGGAGGGCCCGCCCCGCGGAATGAGGCTGCCGCCGTCGTTACGCCGCCGCCTGCGACCGCGCCCAGTGGACGCGCTCCGAATCTCCGCGGACCAAAGTATTTTTTTTCTTGCCAGCTGCGGAACACAAGGGGAGATGGGTTTGGGTATCAAGATCGTTTCCTTGTTTATATGATTTTTTGAGTTAGTTGGGGTGAAATTAACTCTTTAATAACTGTTTATATAAGAATAATATTATATAATCTTTGGGTAGGTAATATACAAATTATAATTATGTGTTGGTACAATAATAAATAATTTAGTGAAGGTTATGTAATAATTATGTGTATAACTCGGTTTTATTATACAGTTCATTACAGACATTCACTAATATTACATAACAATTATTTTTGAACCACATGATGTTGAACTACTCTGCTATGATACTAACAAACTTATAGTGTTTAAACAAACCTTCTTTATTATTTAATAAATGTTTTAAAGATCCTTATACGTGTTCATAATTAACCGTATAGATGAATTTGCGTTAATGAGTTAATTAAAATTAAACATCATAAAAGGGCATTTTGTAGTGCAGATGACTAAATTTGCTTTTCATCAGGTTCATGTGTTCAGTTAAGTGCGGTCGTGTATTGCGGCGGTGATAGTAGTGTATTGCGGTAATTCAAGAATCACTAGCTAAGTCATTTTCCATTTTGGTGGCTGATAAGTAGACATATGGAATTCATTCCACCAATTTTGGTATTAATTTTCTCCAGAGTAACTTTGCTAAGACTAATCAACTAGCATTAAAGATTATTTAAAGCCTTGAATTGGTATACCACTTATGTGAGAATGCTACCGCAGCATCAGAAAATCTGTTTTACCAAAATTCAGGGTCGACTTTTGATCCCCGTTGGAAATTCAGGAATCAGGCAGACTTTTGACTAAAAACCGCAGATTTGTTTTATTGTGTCAGAATAATAATTGGACGTCGAGGGTTTCAAACAGGAAAAAGACCATTTTTTATCTAATCAGTACACACCCTGCAACATTACTAATTATCACATTTTCTTTTAATTCGTTGCAATTTACGTTTTAAAATGTTCTAATACGAATGCAATATTAAGAAGGAATAAATACATGTTATGTGTTCCACACAATAATCTCCCACTTTTACGAATCCACTATCTTTACTAGGTAACTACTTTTCCATATTCACTATTCCTTCACTAGATTATACATCACATAAATTGAATGATGGTGATATCGAAGAACAATACGAATAATAATTTTTTTAAATGTAATGTCGAATTCATAGTCGAAACGTAGAGAATAAGGGAATCCTTAAGAAGTGAGAGGTTATTTAAGATAAGTGGTCACTTATAGAAGTCCATATTCATAAATGTTCGTATGAATGCGGAATGTGTACTTCCTAATAAAATTGGAAATATGGCAGCTTGCCATTTGCACCAGTTGTGAGGCCTCCGAGTGTACATATTCAAGATTTTTTAACGCGAGCGTCCAGGTTGATTTGTGCACTTTGGAAAACGATCATTGCATTTATTTTTTTTTATTAAGGATATGTCTGAGAGATCTAGCTTGCTACTAATTATTTAAGTGCACTTCCAAAACTCGTTCATTCTATTTATTTTTTTATTAAAAATACGTCTGAGATCTAGCTCGTGACGAGTCATTTAAGAAATAGCAGTATTATGAGCTTACAAGGTTTGCGGCAAGCAAGAGACTAACAAATTTGTCACGGAAACTGCAGAAATATGAATTTCATCGTTCGCCCGGTCTGAGGAAATCACGAAGCGTGTAAAACTTGGGAGTTAATGCAGCAGAATTTTGTCCCCTCAAGTCAGAAAAACTTTGCACTGTGCAGTGTTGCGTCTTTCGCGGCGGCGCCGGGCGGAATTGGAGCGCGACGGGGGCGAAGGGGCGGGGGCAGGCGTGGGAAGCGGGGAGGGGATCGCGGCGGCGGGGGTGGCAGAGCCTCGCACCACCTTTGGGACAGCGCAAGCAGCGCGCCGGCGGCGCGCGCGGGCGAGGGTGGGCGAGGGCTGAGAAGCCCCCAGGCGGCGCGAGACAAGGCGGGGGCGGAGTTTGGGCCCCGGGAGAGGACGAGCGACCTCCCCCCCTCCTCTCAGCGCCACCTGATGCGCCGCCGCGCGCCGATCGAGCGCTCCAATTTGCCTTTTAATGGCCTTTGCAAAGTGCACTTGAAATTGGTTCCACGCTCCGACTTAACAGAAGTTAGTTACGATGTGGAGTACCTGTGAGATATAGCACGCGGGGCGGGGCGTAGCCGCGGAAGTGTGCGCGCTCGCGCGCGGGCGACAGCGGCGGCGGCGGCGGCGGCGGTCGCGGGGGCGGGGCCCGCGTAGACGGCGACGGACTCGGTGGTCGCGGCGGCGCGGACGGTGAGGGCGGCGGCAGCGGCGGCGATGGCAGTGGTGGTAAAGGCGGCGGCTGCTTTGGCGACGTCGTTAGGAGCGGGAGAGCTGGGGGGTGGGCGGAGTTCACTGCAGCTGCCTCCTGCGGCGCCACCTCCGCCGACGGAGCGGGCTTTGCACGTGTTGTCACGCAGAGGCTGCGGAGCCTTTGTAGCGCGCCCACGACGCCTCCGCTCGCTCCTCTGGCGACACCGCGCTTGCCCTCCGCCCCTCCCCGCCCCCATCGTGCGCCCATCCGGCTGCCCACATCCTGCGCCGTCGCGTCTGCGGCGTTACGCACCTGCGGCGACAACCTCCGTTCCTGTCACAGACTCTGCCGTCTTACTAGACTACCCTCCCAACTTGCACATCGCGTTCGGTGTCTTTTTGTTTCCAGTGTGATTATTGATGTTAAATTTCATTCGTACGCGAGTTACATGTTTAATTTTAACATGGCTAATATATTGTGGGTTTATACATTTTCCTATAGAATATTTGTATAGAATTAATAACGTTTTTTTTTCAACAACAAAAATTCATATATATTTCTTCAACAATACTTCCTAAACTAGAAAAAAAATTCTATTTCACTTCCCGCGGAATATTAACTCTTTGTCTGCTTTTCAAATCTTAAGTCACCCGCATCATATGCTATCAATCTTAAGGTTGTACACTGCTTTTTGTACCATCGTTATCTCTGCCGTGGCAGCTCAAGCCTCATGACTCTTAAAAATAGCTTTTGTGTCAGCCACCTTCACAGGAACCGCCAGACTCGTCGCATCTTGTGCCCAACTATTTTCGTCGTGTCATCCATTCCCATAGCCACACGGCGCGGGGCGGCGCGGCTGAGACGGACGGCACTCGGGGCGTCTGCTCGAGATGCTTTCCCGCCGCCTCCCGCTACCCTCCGCCCGACACAGCAGCCCCCTCTATTCTCGACCCGTTGCACCCACGGCGAGGACCCCGTCTTCGCGCCAGTGGCGCCTATGTGCAGGGGCGCCTCATGGCTTCGTGCTTCCTTCCACGAACCGCGCCATTTTATTTCTCCGCCTTCTTCCTTCACTATTTCCCCTTTTTCTTTTCCTACTTCTTCCCCTCCGCTTTCTCCTCCTCTTCCTTCTCTTCTTCTCCTCTTCTTCCTTCTCTTCCTCTTCCACCTTCCTATTCCTCCTTGCCCCTCTTTCTTTCCTACTTTTCCTTCTTCATCTCCTCCTCCTTCCCCCTCCTCCTTCTCCCTCTCCTGCTTCATACCCTCCTCCTTCTCCCCTCCGCCTTCATTCCATCCTCCTTTATCCCCGCCTCCTTTCCTTCCTCCCTCTCTCCCCTACTTTTCTCCCCTCCTTCTTCCCCCTCCTCCCTTCTCCTTCTCCCCCTCCTCCTTTTCTCCCTCCTCCTCCTCTTTCTTTTCTCCCTACTTCCTTCTCCCCTTCTCTTCCTTCTCTGCGTTGCGCGCTCGCGTCAAATGCCAACCGCGGTGCTCCACGCAACACGCACCCCTTAAACCGCACAGCCACGTTCCTAATGTGCGTCTGCGATTCGAAAGCGCCGTTCGTCCCCCGCCTCATCCCCCCCGCCATGTACGTCACGCCACGCGTTGCCGAGCGGCGGATGCGAAAAATCTGTTTTTTTTCCGTGAGATGTATTCGGCTCCGGTCGCGCGGAAAAAGCGTCGTTGTTTCATGGTGGGCAAAAAGTTGTGAGAACGTAATATCACTCCCGTCGAAAATCACCAGGTGGTAAAAAGGCACGCCTCGCGGGTGACTCGCTCGACACTTTACACGCTTCTGACAGCGCGCAGCGAGGCGCGCGCGCCCGCAAAAACACGGGAACTTTTCCGTTCTTAAGCGCCGCGAGACGGGCAACGGCTCGTCAAG